>JAQFVV010006198.1:2551008-3042411 GCA_028023455.1 Epiperipatus broadwayi | reverse complement strand
GTTATAGTCCATTAACCACAAAGTGTAACCACTAAATTCATTTATATGTGTTTACCCTAATATTATTCATTGTATGTTAAATTTCAAAATTTTCTAGATGTAAACTTATGTAAACCATTGAGATCAATAAAGCCTTTATTGAAACGTAATAATAATAATAATAATAATAATAATAATAATAATAATAATAATAATAATAATAATAATAATAATAATAATAATAATAATAATAATAATAATAATAATAATAATAATAATAATAATAATAATAATAATTATAATAATAATAATAATAATAATAATAATAATAATAATAATAATAATAATAATAATAATAATAATAATAATAATAATAATAATAATAATAATAATAATAATAATAATAATAATAATAATAATAATAATAATAATAATAATAATATATGTAAATAAATCAATTATTTTATATAGCACGAAGTTTTATAAACTGTAATAGCTAAACAGCATTAAGCTGTTGCACATGCACATGCACATTCTGTCTTTTCCCAAAGACTTTATCATGTGTTTGAAGTGTTTGTATTCAGTCATTTATAGTTAAAATCTGCAAACCGCATGTGCAACAGCTTAATGCTGTTTAGCTATTACAATAATAATAATAATAATAATAATAATAATAATAATAATAATAATAATAATAATAATAATAATAATAATAATAATATATAAGTAAGCATTTATTTTTATAGCGTCTGCATATAATTGTAATTTACATTCATATCGGCCATTCAAACCAATTGTGCAAACGCTTTGTGAGTATTAAATAATAAATGAATGCCTTCTGATCAATACAAGATATAGAATTTATGCAGGAATAAAAAGGATCCTCTTATTCCTACGACTCAAATATTTATATATGAGCAAATCTGAAGTACTTGCACAGAAGGTGTGACGATAGAACGGTCACTTTTAAATCACCATATACAATGTCTGAACGAATGACGCGATGAAATAATAATTGTTCAGAATTATTAAAATTTGTTATATTACCAGGCATTTCTTCTTTTTCTATGTTGAAACTATTTCAGTTAGCTTAATGAATTTCACTCAAAGTAAGGTTTGTTCAAGACTAGAAATTTGAATTCAGCCACACATTATTATTTGACACACATAGATTAATTACAGCAGTTTAGCTGGAAAAGTTCCTTTTTAAGTTTGGCTTGTATTTTTTTTATTGCGATAAGGATGCAGATGTGAGTCCTGGATACCCTTGGTTGTTGTATAGTCTGCATTACTTTAGGGACACTTTTCTTGGGCATTGCATTGTATTCCTCATCTTCTCTTCCCTTTCTTTCTTTGTGCTCTGTGTATAGGTATGTCAATAGACAGGTGGATATTTTGTTTCTCTTTATATGTTTCTTGCATTTACTCTGCGTTTTATTTGAATCCATCAACAAGAGTCTTCTTTGGTTTTTGGAGATCAGACAAAAGATGTTTCTTAGCTTCCTTTCTATTTAAAGTTTAGATGTGCTAGATTCCTTGGTCAGTCCCTTAGACCATCCAACAAAAGTAGATGATTTTAGCACTGCATTTTTTTGTAGATTCTCCCCCAATATATATGAAAACATTTTTGATGAGTTGGTTTCAAGAAGTAATAATATTTAACACTTCTTCAAAAAAATCTTTTCCCTGAATATATGTGGGCTTCAGTGACATCACAACACCCTTATCTATTGGAATTTCTATAACGGCATGGATACCTGGTTATGTTTCAAAAGTTTTTTTTTATCTGTGCAGCTGCAATATAACTATCTGATCTTCTTGACCTTTTCCTTTTTTCTGCTTTAAAATTCACTCTTTGGGTGGTCTTAATTAATTAACAGTTTTTTTTTAATTTTGTCTTTCTCTCCTTCTTTTCTAACACTGAAGTTCTTTGATCTTTAGAATTGATTTTATCTATTTTGATCTTTTTAAAATTGACCATCTCTCTCTTTCTTAATACTTTATAAAAAATTAGATTTAAATATTAAATAAAAAGGAAACCTTTTTTACACAGAAAATATGAATTTATAAAAAAAAACACCTTTGAATATATATTTCCATGTTTAAAGCTGTCTTCACATATACACACATGCATATACACACACATATAAAACTCTCATAAGTAGTAAAAGCAAACATAGAAAAAATATATATTAAATTGCTAAAATAGGCAAAACAACAACAGTTATAAGCAAGCATGGGAGATGGTGATCATGTGATGTTTAAGATTTATATATTAAATCAATGAATGATTGGTGAAAGCAAATTAAACTATATGAAAAGCTAAAGAATGTGTATATTATTAGAAATAAACACCATACACTAAATTAGTAATGAAAAGTATTAAACAAATACTATTAATAATGAAAGAACAAAATTATAATTTTTTAGATATAAAAGTAATAGAAAAAACTAATAAGTAGACTTAGAACAAAACAATGCATGAAGTCTGTGTTTATATATGTCTATTTATATATGCTTAAACTTTAACTCAAATATAAATATGTTCAGATGTATAAAATTACTGAGCTAAGTCCCAATTATGGATACACTAGAAATTTAAAACAAGACACTAGTTGTATTTTTTATTGGACTACTTCTATAATATAATATGAGTATTGAATGTCTTTAGAAAAATTTAACTTTATTTAAATATTTCAAATACATTCAACTATTAGTAATAGCACATCAAACAGGTTAGTATATGCACAACATTTTGAGAGGTATTATTCTCCCCTCTTTTTCAGGTGTTTCTAGCTTGACAAGTGACAATACTAGCATGGGATTTGAACCTAGACCCTTAGATTCTTGAGTATTGATTTTTAAGGTAATGCTCTAACCAACTGAGCCATCATGCCAAAGGCAACAGTCAGTAGAAATTTCATATTCTTATTTATGAGGTTCTTCCTGATTTCTCCACATTTTCCTAAGAGCAAAACAAAGTGTTGTTTCATTATTAAATTTCAGATGGAGCAGATTCAATTTTCAAAATGAATAAAACCTTCTTTGTTGATGTTTGTTTTAAAAATCTGAATGAATTATTTTTAATATCTAGTAAATCTATCAATTTATATTTTAAAAATTTAAATTTTTTTTTGTAATTTTTATGACATCACTAAATGTTAAAACAGATTGTTTAGTGATGACCTGTCTAGACAGTTATATTTCCTACAACTGTAATCTCTATGGTAATAATATTCAGAAGAATATAAGCTTATATATTTTAAAATTAAACATTTCTCTAAAAAATAAATATGTAATAATATATATTTTTGATTTCCAATAATTAATTATCCAATTACTATACAAAAATTATCATTAACTTTCCAAAAAAATGAAGTTTTTAGACCATCATAGTATTTTCTCGAAGTAATCTTGCAATGTCTGACATTACCAAATACATAATAGGCACCCATCATCAGAAACTTTGATGACCCCCTTATTCAATTATCCTGACATCTTTTGAATTTTTTTGAAATTAAAATATTAGAAAAAATATTGCAAAAAAAAGTTTCATAAAATTTCTCACTGAAGGGTAAAAAACACAAATACAATTTCTTGATTTCCAGCCTGAGAAACTTTCGTAATTAAAAATGCAAAGGTTAAATATATCTGAAAATTAAGCATTTATTCAATACAGTTAATGTATGAATATTTTGTTATATAGTGTGACTTAAAAAAAGTAGGAAATGGAGAGATGATACAAAAGGTCATAACAAATCTCACACCCTCAATGATCAATCTAACATGTTGAGCAAAACAAATTGTATCTTACATACATGCAGATCTAAAGGTTGAAACATCTCACATGCTAAGTTAGTGGGTTTATAAAACAAATGTCATATGCTACAATAAAAAGATATACAGGGAAAACATTTATAATAAAATATTATGAAAATATGAAGTAATACTATTAATAAATTAAGAAGAGAAGAAATCTCAACTCACTCTAACATAAGTAAAAGAATCTTAATATTGTAAACATATGCCATTAAGATTACATTTAGATTTCTTTCTTATTCAAATACTTAATACAATTACCAATTGATACTACTCTTTAATATCTTACAAGCATCTCATTGCTTTGATCAGAAAAAAACATTATTTAATTCTTATACAAATTTAGAAATGCTCTTTTAAAATCTATGCCACTTAAAATCCATATTTTGAATGTATTTTCTGCATTAAATTAAAATAAATTTAAATAATATGGTTCATTAAATTAAATCAGGATATCTCAGGGTAATATTATTTTATTTAAATTATAAAATAAATTCTTTTGACTCTTTAGATTTATTCAATGTTGAATGAAATCTTAGTTAATAAAATATAACATATACTTCCCATAAGCTAATGTCTTGTCACTATTATGATATTAATAATACTATTGCTAACTTAAATAAAATAAAACATGAACTCTTTATTTTAGAATAAGATAATGAACAATCTAAGATTACACAGATATTAAGAATGGGAAAGGGATTTAATACCCTTTTTAAATATCCTAGAATAAATTTACTTCAGCCAGCTAGTTAAAGCACTTGTATATACTATTAAAGACCTTATAAATATGAACTAAGTTTTTGTAAAATTAAAGTTTATCATAGAATAGTAAATATGATCTTCAAATATGAAAATGATTCTAAAAAATATGCATAGTGACTTAAAATAAGCAAATCGAATTAGTTGAAGTAATCAAAATGATATATCAAATTATAATTGTTTATCAAGCAAAATACTTCTTTCTTAGATGTAAATTTAATATTTAAATAATT
Source organism: Epiperipatus broadwayi (assembly GCA_028023455.1). NCBI lineage: Eukaryota > Metazoa > Onychophora > Udeonychophora > Euonychophora > Peripatidae > Epiperipatus > Epiperipatus broadwayi. The sequence goes on along the minus strand of JAQFVV010006198.1, from coordinate 3,037,618 downwards.
CAATAAAGTGACTCTTATTAGCTTCAATATTCATGTACTCTTTTAAAAAATATACATAAAGTAATTTATAAAATTTTATAGACTTCTAGGCAATATGTGGAAACAATAAACATTTATTCTACAGAAAAACAAAATGTAAATTTATAAATATTCCATATTTAAGTCTACATAGTCAAACTTTACTTCCTCAAAATTTTATGACAGAAGGATTAAAATTTACCTCATGTTTTATAAAAAAAACTTCATTTAGATTAAGCAAAAATAATCCAGCAGATTAAAATAAATTTTATATTGTTTAATTATTAAAAAAGTTCTTACTTATCAATACATTCATGCAATGATAATAATCTTTATAAAAGTACTGTCCTCTTTATGAATATTTAACATATTCAATAATAACAATAGCTTACCAATCCAGCAATGAAGGTGTGATAAGACAGATGTATATTGTCTATTTATGCCTAAATAAACTTTTAAAATTTTAAATTGTTTATCATATTTATTTCTTATTATTAGAAAAGCTCAAATGTAGGACTTACATATTTACAATAAATTATTCACAATCAAAAATGCTATAGAGATAAGGTAGAATTCATCAATATCTTGATAAAACCACTAAAATGCCAAATAAAACCATAGTAAAAATATTAACATGCTTTATTAAACATATTACAAACTACAAATCAAAATCCATCTTTAAATAAATAAGGCAAAGTAAAAGTATGATAGCATAACTCATAAAAATGATCTAGTTTTGAGGGTTAATAAAAAATCTAGGACTTCATAACTAGTTAGAAAAAATGAGAATGCATAAGGACAAAACATAAAATAGGAATTGCCTTAAAGTAGAGAAAGCCCGAGCTACAATTTTCAAAATATATGCTATGAGCATACAAATGCTAACAAGACAATAAATAATAAGAGAAAAACAAATGCTACTATCTTTTTTAAAAATAAGCTAGAAAAATAATGATAGAAACATATACTGCCATCTTTAAATATACTGGCATATATAAGCACTCCTAAATGGAGAGAGAATAAATCTACTATCTCTAGAAAAAATACTATAGCTAACAAATGTGAAATATGATAAATAATAATTAATGCCAAATATGGCTGTATTAATATTAGGCAATAAATAATCATAAAATAACTAATAGAAACATGCATCTATTTATTCATCTTACATTGTTTTGATATATATGTGCAAAGAATATTTATGTGCTGTCAATGATACTTATTGAAATGTTTTCACAACCATTTAAATTTTGCCCCACTCAATGAAAAAAGAAAAATCCTTGAATCAATCATATTTAAAATTTTTCTCATTCGATTTTGATTTATTAGACTCTAATTCTACATTAACTATATTATATTTATATCTAAGTGAGTTTGAATCAATTATTTCTAATGATTGAAATATAATGATGCCACCAAATACACTGTATCAATATACACTACTTCAAATATGTCATATCCATTAAAAATGTAAATTAAAAAAATTTAAATAACCAATAAGTAAAAACATTAAAATTTATAAATTTAATATATTTTATGATACAGTAACACTCATTTTTTCATCTTAGAACATTATATGTGATCACATTTATTAATAACATTCTTGGCTTATATTGAAAGGACATATATGTTATTCTTCACTTTATTATTCTTCCAAATTTGATGTGTACAGTATTTTGCATAATAAAGTATTTTGTAATGTAAAGCTTTATTACATTTAATAAAATTTGTTAAGTATGTTTTTTAAGTGATAAAATAAAATTTATTAATATAATATTTGCAGAAAAAAAGAACTGTAAATAGTTTAATAACTATAATTATTGTATCAGAAAGCTTAAAGTTTGAAGAATTTTATTAAGAATCTGAAATGCATAAGTAACAGCAATTAGCAATGGCTGTATAAATTCTAAGGTTAACATGGATTTAGAAAAAATATTATAAAAACAATTAAAGAAGACAGACTTCTAATGATATTGATATTTAATTTCTATAAAAAGAAAAACATCTTTGAAGAAAAAGAATATTGCCTTGATTGTATTTTTGCATGATGAAAGTCTGACTTTGCTATTCATTTTATTAAAAAAAATAAAAATATGATACAGTAAATTTGTTATTATTTTATTTTTTGAGTGAATGTAAATGAATGAATACATGTAAATGTGCTCTCTCAATTTAACTACATTACTATGTTTAAAATTTTTTAATACTATAAGGTCAATTTATATATACATACTATATATTGTAACCAGTTGGCTTACATAGCATACACTAATATAGTGTATGTGCATATATACATAAAATAAAGGAAAACTAGAAATAAACACAGATGAAAATTATAGTAGATATTTTCTACATTCATTGAAATAAAAAGTAGAAATAAACACAGAATAAATTTTTGTAGATATTTTTTATATTTCCTAAAATAAAATAATAAGTAAAGGATTAAATAATAACTCTGATTTAAAATAAAAATTGTTTTACAAATTAAACTTTTAAAAGGTCTGAATAAATATAAATATTGTAGTATTATTATTATTATTACTCTGATTTTGAAATTTAAAAACACCATATTGTATTTGTGAAATTTTAATTAATTAAACAAAATTTTTATCTATTAGAAATCCCCTAAGTAAAAACATGTATATAGATTCCAAAGGATTAGAGAGAGAAAAATAAAATTCTGTTTTTAATCAAGGTGTTGTTATAACACCTCAGATACTTTTATAAAAAGGGCTGATAAAAATATCAATCAGTCTGGATAATGATTTTTAAGAGAGCAGTCTGCAAAGTTGGTTATAATATTTTGTTGCAGTTTGTTGAAGTTTGCAGCAATTGGTTTTAGCTGACTGTAGAGTTAGCAGTCCATCTACCATGAATTAATATAGCTGAAGACAGGACAGCAGATCCAGAGCTGCTAATATTTTCCTTCATAGGAGTTTTGATTTATTTGAAGCTGGGTCACTTCTAAATTAATAGCCTGAAAAAAAAAATGAGGACAAAATAGCTAGCAGAGTTATATAAAGCTCCTATGAAGATTTAAGGACAGTTCACTGCCTTATAGTTTACTGCAGAGTTTTGATGCATGAAGCCAGGGTCACTTCAAATGGATCAACTAGCTGCTTAAATATGTTCTAGAAGACAGCCTGACAATTGCTTGGACTACAAAAGAAATCTCATGGTATGCCAAAAAATTACTGGAATTATATACTTTTACCTGATGATGACAGTCACTAAAAACCAAACTCATCAAGAAAAATCTTCCAGCTTGCTGAAGAATTAATTGCACATATGCTGCATCAGATGATGGCAGAGAAACACAGATAAATGTATATACAGCTGGTGGTGAGTATCGTTATATATGATAAGGAAGTTTTAAACAATTTCCTTAGTAAAATGACATTTTTATAACTGATAGAAATATATAAAATGATATTAGTTTAAATCGTTTATTAAAGAAAAAAAACTGTTTAAAGTTATAATTATAATTAAAAAAAAAAAAAAAACTCCAAAGAAAGTTATAATTAATAATCAAGAAAAAGATTTCCAAAAATCTTTTAAACTAAAAAAAGAGAAAGACATTTTAAATCAATCAACAATCATCTGTCAAAAATTTAATAGTACTTGTTTCAAGGAAAAAAGACTATTCAGCAAAGAGAATTAAATTGCAAGAATAATCTGCAATAAATTTATTGTGATAAATATTAATGTTATGTACATAAATTAATATATGGCACATCTGTGCAAATTATATATATATGCGTTTCAGTAAACCTACTATGTAAAATGTATTTCATTTAACTGAAACTTTAATTATTTATCGTATTTTTATATAATTTAAGATTTTGATAATTATTTTGTAGCAAGTCAAATAGGTTATTTCACTCACACACACGAATATGTGCGTAGGTTGTCAATTATAACATATAAGTAAATTAATGTAACAATTTAAATTTTGAATAGTAATTATGTAAATTACAAATGTAATAATTATATTATGTTTAATTGAAATGTATTTTTTGTATATTATAAAACGCACGTCTGTGTACGAATATATATATGCATTTGTAGAAACTAATTGAGAAATATTGTAAAACAATGTAATAACTTTAGTTGTGTACATAATTTTGCATACTTTTCAAAATCAGAATCCTTAACTTATAAGACCTTAATCATTTATTATTTTTTTGTTATTAATAAACTTATATTTAATTGTTAAAATTGTATTCCATCATCTCTTGTTCACATACAGTAATAGAGCTTCATGTTCTCTGGGCTAGATTTGTGCACGGATAAATGGGGATGTGTTTAGTGCTTTGGGCATCCAGAGATGATCAATCATCATCCTGGTTGGCGCAAAAGAGGATACTCTTTAAAGCCCATGCACTATATTTTATTTTAGTTCAATCTTGTTAAAAATTTAAGTTTATAGTTGGCCAGTACAAGTGGCCCGAGCATTGATGATGATCAGCATATTTTAATGTCCCAGCATTATTGTTTCAATTTCTGATTATTATGTATTTTAATGGATGGGTACTAAGCTGGTGCATCCAAGTTATGTTTATATATAATTGCCCAAGCTGGCAAAGGCTTGTTAGCCTGGTCTACAGAAGACCCATTTCCAATCCAGTCACAATGTTGACTGTTGATTTATATTTTTTATTGTTCCAATCCAGCCACAAGATGAACTGTTGATTTATTGTACTGATTTGTTTATTCCCATCATTAATGATGATGAATGGTATTTTACTTATACTGATATTTACTTTATAATGCTGGTTGATAATAATTATGCTTTAGTTGCTCTTTTGTAGTAGCTAGCTGATCTCTCAATGTTCTCATGTTCACAATGTTCTCAGAGATTTTCTAATCTCATGCCCTTATAAAATACTATACTTAAATAAACTTTTTGTAAATATTTCATTTTAAATGGACTGGGAGTGATGATGATTTTGCTATCACCCAGTTTCATTCATTTTTCACAACTTCTCACCCACCCCATCCTGTTACAATATATATATATATGAAAAACAAAACAAGTTTTATATATGTAAAAACCTGCTATCGCTAGTATTAATGATCAATAGATGGAGCTTTACCAAGACCTCCAATCAGGCGTATTTGTTTACATAAATGTCAGAGTCAATATTCACTGCCTCTTTCATTTTGCTCCACCCTCAGATCAGCTGATTTCAAGCTGATTTGCTCTCATCAGTGAAGGGATAGGAGTTAGAAACTAAACCTAAATATTAACTCCAAGCGTTTATGCAAAACATTTCTATCAGTTTGCAAGCATGAATTTTTTAGACACTTAAAAGTCTTCAAACTCAGCCTATCAAACTAGATAGCTATGTGGGTCTGATAACAGTTCAGTTTCTCCACATAATCGAAGCTTCTGCAATCTATATCATTGCAAGAAAACTTTAAAGGTACATTTATGAAAAACAAAACAAGTTTTATATATGTAAAAACCTGCTATTGCTTGTATTAATGATCAATAGATGGAGCTTTACCAAGACCTCCAAACAAGCATATTTGTTTACATAAACGTCAGAGTCAATATTCACTGTCTCTTTCATTTTGCTCCACCCTCAGATCAGCTGATTTCAAACTGATTTGCTCTCATCAGTGAAGGGATAGGAGTTAGAAACTAAACTTAAATATTAACTCCAAGCGTTTATGCAAAATGTTTCTATCAGTTTGCAAGCATGAATTTTTTAGACACATTAATGTCTTCAAACTCAGCCCATCAAACAAGATAGCTATATGGATCTGATTTCAGTTCAGTTTCTCCACATAGTAAAAGTTTCTGCAATCTATATCATTGCAAGAAAACTTTAAAGGTACATTTATGAAAAAGAAAAACCAAGTTTTATATACGTAAAAATCTGCTATCGAACGTGTCTAAAAAATTCATGCGTGCAAACTGATAGAAACGTTTTGCATAAACGCTTGGAGTTAATATTTAGGTTTAGTTTCTAACTCCTATTCCTTCACTGATGAGAGAAAATCAGCTTGAAATCAGCTGATCTAAGGGTGGAGCAAAATGAAAGAGACAGTGAACGTTGACTCTGACGTTTATGTAAACAAATACGCTTTTTTGGAGGTCTTGGTAAAGCTCCATCTATTGATCATTAATACAAGCGATAGCAGGTTTTTACGTATATAAAACTTGTTTTGTTTTTCATAAATGTACCTTTAAAGTTTTCTTGCAATGATATAGATCGCAGAAGCTTTGATTATGTGGGGAAACTGAACTGTTATCAGACCCACATAGCTATCTAGTTTGATAGGCTGAGTTTGAAGACTTTTAGGTGTCTAAAAAATTCATGCTTACAAACTGATAGAAACGTTTTGCATAAACACTTGGAGTTAATATTTAGGTTTAGTTTCTAACTCCTATCCCTTCACTGATGAGAGCAAATCAGCTTGAAATCAGCTGATCTGAGGGTGGAGCAAAATGAAAGAGACAGTGAATATTGACTCTGATGTTTATATAAACAAATACGCTTGTTTGGAGGTCTTGGTAAAGCTCCATCTATTGATCATATATATATAGAAAAGCATGCGATATCTGGTAAAGTGGGGGGGGGGGACCAGAAAAGATAGTTTTTTAAATAATATTTAGCTTTATTACTACCCAGCATGCTTTCAATATATTTTTACTATATCATACATATTTATGGCATATAGTAAAAATATATTAAAAGCATGCTGGGCAGTAATAAAGCTAAATATTATTAAAAACACTACCTTATATGTGTGTATTTATATTTTATCAGATATTACATTGGCTAAGAAAAGAAGAAATTTAGTAACAATTGAAGTAGAAAAGCATGTGTTATGTATGTTTACAAGTTGAACAGTTCTTTACATATGCAATTAAATAAATAATAATTATTCTATTGTAGTCAATGCAAAAAAAAATTGTGAGCTATTATGTGTTATAAATGCAAGAGAGGCTTGGAACAAAATAGAATACAAATTGGGGCTCCACTGTATTTCAGTAAGTTCTTCAATCATTATCAAAATTAGGGTCAGCTAATATTATTATCTCTTCCAAAAATATTGCAAGTAATTTCTAGGTCCTTGGAATGCAAATATTTTTTTCTGTGAATTGGTTTGGAATTTTTAAATATCTTGATTCTCTTTCTCCTACAATTTGTTTTAGTTCTACATAGATTTGCATTTTTCCTTATACTACTAGTTTTTCTTTGTTCTTCTTATTCAATGATTTGGAACAGTACTTTTTCTTTTCTTTTAACTTATTTTATTTTTACTTTATATCATAATACCTCTTCTATTTCCACATCTCTCTTCACTCTTTTTCTATTAATTTATCAGGAAATAAATATTTATTATATTTCATGATTTATTTTATCTTTGGCTGATATTCTTCAGCTTTTCTCATTTCTGTCTTTGCAATATTTAAACTTTATATTACCTCAGCAACTTTTGCACTGTGACATTTTTATTTTCTTTCTCATCTATTATTATTTCCTTCTTATTCTTTTAAACTTTATCTTGTCTTTTAGTTTACTTCAGATATGATTTGCTTGGACAATTTATTGACTCTTATTATAAAATCTCCTTTAAATTTTGCCTTGCTTTTAACTTTTCTTTATTTGATTGAAAATTTGCTTATTTTCATCCTTTATTTAACTGAACAACTGTCTATATTATTCTATCATTTCTTTTATTATATTGGTCATATCTTTTTTATAGCATTGCTTTATCTTCTTAAACAAATCTTTAGAATATAATTTTGATTAATTTATTTAAGTCTATTCCCATACTTGATTCACTATCATTGGAGTTTCATCTTCAACATTTATTTATCCCAGTTTTATTTACTTACTTTATTAACTAATTTAATTACCACTAATTAAACTTTTTTTATTTATTTGTAAAATTATTAGTAAATAAGCATTTATTTTTATATGACGCTATGCATACAATTGTATACATTCAAAGATCAGCTTTTCGAGCTAATTGTGCATGCATCTTCTGCGAGTGTTAAATAATAAATGAATACTTCACTCCACAATACAAAATATAGTATTTATGCTGGAATAAAAGGAATCCTCTTACTCCTACAACTCAAATTCTTTTATATGAGCAAATCTGAAGTACTGTTTAGTAAAGTGTGAGAGTAGAATTCTCACTTTAAATTACTATCTATGATGTTGTAATGAATGACGTCGGTGAAATTGTCTAGAATTTACTAGATGTCACTCTAAGTGAAACTTAATTATAAGTAAATAAGCATTTATTTTTATATGATGCTATGCATACAATTGTATACATTCAAAGATCAGCCTTTCAAGCTAATTGTGCATGTGTCTTCTGCAAGTGTTAAATAATAAATGAATACTTCACTCCACAATACAAGATATAGTATTTATGCAGGAATAAAAGGAATCCTCTTACTCCTACAACTCAAATTCTTTTATATGAGCAAATCTGAAGTACTGTTTAGTAAAGCGTGAGAGTAGAATTCTCACTTTAAATTACTATCTATGATGTTGTAATGAATGACTTAGGTGAAATTGTCTAGAATTTGCTAGACGTCAGTCTAAGTGAAACTTAATTATAAGTAAATAAGCATTTATTTTTATATAACACTAGTAATTTAAAGTGAGAATTCTACTCTCACACTCTCCTCAACAGTACTTCAGATTTGCTCATATAAAAGAATTTGCATTGTAGGAATAAGAGATTCCTTTTATTCCTGCATAAATACTATATCTTGTATTGTGGAGTGAAGTATTCATTTATTATTTAACACTTACAGAAGACGCATGCACAATTAGCTTGAAAGGCTGATCTTTGAATTGTAAAATTATTGAAAAAGTTTTCCCCTACATTTTTTTTTGAAATCTCTTCTATCATCCTTGTACATTTGTCAAATTATTAATACTTTGGCAATTCCTTATAATATTCACTAACATTCCTTAAGACTATAATAAAGATATGGCTGTGTTTTCCAAATTATTTAATTTTTTTATAATTATCAATTATATGTTTTGTTTAAAATCTACATTTAAGAAGAAAATAAATCGAACTCCATTGCTATTCATATATTTCTTTCTTTTAATGTTTTGATATACTCATTTATCTTTTATGTGGCTAAATTTTAAGACCAATTTTAGTAAAATAGAGAAAATAGAATGTAATGCTTGATTAATGTATTAGCTTTATAATATGGATTTTCCAATGATGTAAAGTGATATCTTAATTAATATACTTTTAAAGCTTGACATTGCATATAGCCATTTCAAAAAATTCAGGTTGCATATTACATATGCTGTGAATGAGGATTTAATAATAACCAATCAGATTGCAAATATAATTGACATAAATACCACTTTGTTTGTTACACTTTTTTTTATTTATTAACAAAGTAATAAACAATAACAAAGAAAGTATTAAAATATTAATTAGACTTTAGTTGGAATAACAGAAATGCGACTGACAACTTGCTGAATACAAACATTACTTGGCAGAATGTGATTCATTCTTTCTCCGAAAATAAAATAATAACTCATTATGTTATCTGCTGTCAGCACAATTTAGCATCTAACTGTCTTCCTTTTCTATTATTCCTTGATTTCTATGATTACAGTTGTACTGGAGGAGACTTCTGCTTTTTTTTTCACTAAGTTTTTATCATTTTTATTTATGGAAAATGAGAGAATATGTGCAGCACCCTCTTTCATTCTAATTTTAGAGTACTTCAGCATACAATTTATGCAATTAGGAAGGGCCAATTGCTAATAAATATTGACATTCTAACATGTTAGAAATCTATTGAAACATTCCAACATATATATTTTATAAAATCAATTTGTAAAGAAAATCCTCATGGATTACATGTAAGTGATTTTATAGTAAAATATAATTACTGTAGTGTTTAACAAATTTAATATATGAATATTTTCAAAGAATGATTAAAAAACGTAGTATAATCGACAAAACTATACAAAAGTAAATTAAATGACAAAATATTAAACTAATAGTAAACAAAATCTGAAGAAAAACAAAGAATAATATTTAAATAACTGAGCAAAACATAATTATAATTATAAAACTAAAAACTACTGCGAATGCTGTCGATTCTTTTCACTAATTAATTATTTAAAACACTCAGGTCTATTCTTTTCAGTAATTAGCTTGTTTTGAGGATATATTTGTGACTTACAAGTACAAAGCTGGATTTATTAATAAACGATTTTTAATTTATAAAATGAAAACATTTTTCTTAGACAACTCCAATTATAAATATATGCGCTGACATGCTCTCTTAAGAAAAGCTATAATTGCATTAAAATTATTATTTAAGCTAAGTGATTAACGTCCTCGGAAGTGTTTAATTTCGATAATAATTTTCATGGAATTATAGCTTTTTTTAAGAGAGCATGTCAGCAAATAAATATATGATAAACAAATTCTTTCCTTTGATTTTATGAGTGTCATTGCTGAATATGTCAATTGATATAAGTACAGTGTATTTGGTCGAAGACGGCAATAATACTCTTAAGACTTTTTTGTATAATTCCGGATATTCAATTCTAATTTTAACTCCCAAAACTGAGTTATACTTGTCGAATTAAATAATAATTTTAATGTATTATCGCACTTAAGTCTATTAATTTTCCTTGTTCCAAATCAGATAGGTTATATTCTTATTCAGAATAGGGACTTAAAATCCACATATTGCCTTTCTATGTGTCTTCTTCCTGTGGGCAATATTAATCAAACACACAACGAAGTCTTGTTTAATGTTCATAAACAGTAGTTTTCAATTCGCCAATATTTACATCAATTTATTTAACAATTCTGAAAATGAATGAAACATATCATAATTGTTTTTTTTTCTACAGGATCACACCATAGTTTTAACTTTTTCTTGAATGCTTTAATTTTATTCCATAACTCAAAAGTAGTACTATTTCCTTGCAAGCTTAAATGTAGTTCATTTATTATGTTCAACAAATAAGCCAGTTTAGCAATCCCATTGTTATCATCAAAAATAGTTTTTAATTTTGAATTTTTTGTTTTTAAAAATGTTTCAACTTCTTTTCTTAATTCATAAAGTCTTATTAATATTTTCCTTCTTAACAACCATTGTACTTTTCATGAAGTAGTAAATTTTCATGTCCAGATCTCATTTTATTGCATAAATTTGAAAATAGACTTGAATTTAATGTGGTACATTTAATATAATTTATTGTTTTTATTCACTGAGTAAGAACATTGTTTAAGTCAAAAGAATTTTTTAGCAGTTAAATAAATGCTCACAGTATATAATACAAACACAGTATATAATACAAATCATCTGGTCATCTACTACTTTTTAATTTTTTTTTTGTAACTCCTGAATGTGTTCTAGTTGTACTTCCTGCTCTATCAGTATATAAGTAACACAATTTTTTATGTAATTATCAATTGTTTCAAATCTATCCCAACCAGTTATGTGATTAGAAAGTGCAATGCAACAAAAATATTCTTTTATATCATTTATTTAGTAATCACATGATGAGCCTAACATAAAAGTTTGGATTTATTGGTAACATCTATAGACTTATCTATTTGAATTGCAGAACAATGACTTAACTTGTTTTTTGAATTAGTTGATCTTTAACTTCAGTTTCTAATTCACTAAATCTGTATTGAATAGAATCATTAGAAAGTGGCAACATTTATATTTTGTCTCCAGCAACTAACTGTACCTAAAAATTCAGAACATACCTATTAAACATGGTTTAATTTAGTGTTTGGCAATAGAGCACTACTTTTTCAATATAGTAATTCTTAAAGTAACTAAATATGATGCTGTTACAAAAGACATAGTGACTAAAATACATTTTTTAAAATGATGATTTTTGTTTTTTCAATTCAGGATTTTTACATTAAAATAATACCAAGGGACTTTTTTTGTAGATTTGAATGTTTGGTCTGTAAATGATGCTTTACATACATTCGCTGGATACAATTTCTCTTTAAATAAAGCATTGGTGTTTGGATAACTTCTTTTTCAACTCAGGTCAACAAATGAATTAAATTTTAAATAATCAGGACTGAATTGATGAGCAACCATACATCTTTGTTTTGCCTGAAGTAAATCACTTTGTAAATAAATAAAATTTCCATTAGAATTTAAAATATTTATACTTGACTTTTGGAAAAAATTTGTAATAGCTTTTAATGTTTTTTTGCTATTATTCATTTTTAGTTGCTAAAATTTATATGTGAATGTAAATATCAAGTACTTTAATTTATAGTACAAATCTAACTGCACACCAGTGCAGTGCAATTCTAATCAGTTGGTTATGGCAAAGTACATTTTACATATGACTGACAACTGTTAAGTTATATTTGTACATACTAAAGTCTGTTTTAGTGCATAAAGGGCACATGCAAAAATTGTTAAGAAGCAGTGTTTTTATTGTGAGATGGCTGATATTAGTAAATAGAAACATTTTTGTATTTCTTATAGTGGTTTGTTTCTTAGTTTATTTTTTATCAATTCTATCAATAAAACAATTAAAAAATTTAAAAAATTTTAAACTGAATTAAAGATAAATTTAATAAAATTAGTCATAATTTAAAAGATTGTAATATATATATTTAATAAATATGAACAAATTTATAAGCCTATTTCAGATCACTGAAATTTTTCTGTGGACCACCAATGGTCAAGGGACTATTGGTTGAGAAACACTGATCTACAGTTTTTAAATATATAGCAAAGAAAGCAAGTAATTTTTTTTAATTGTTTTCATTTAAATTTTTTTAATTTATAAAATATGAGCAATTAAGATACAAACGTCTATGAATATCTATGAAAGTTATTAGCAGATCTTACTTATACTTAATTTTGTACAGATAAATAATCATATAGAATTTTAAAAAACTTAGTGATATGATTGTTTCTTTTCAGTACTATTAATGAATTTCCTTATATTAACTTATGTTCAATAATTTGTTTTTTTAAAGATTAAATATGACATATATATATAAAATGCAAGTGTATTCCAAATAATGGTAAATAAAATAAATTCCAACATAAACCTTATATAATAGTAATACTTTCAATTATATTCATAATCATTCTCAACTAAACTGTCTTAATTTCAAAATGGAGTAAACCAGCATCAACAAGAAATCACATGTTGATTTATATATCCCATAATTCACTAATCTAAATATTTTCTGATTATCTGTTTATTATTGTATATTTATAATGATTAATAAAAATTGCCTCTTTAATTTTTCTTTTTTCATTATTTCTTTTTTGATTTAAAATTTTAATTCTTTTTATGTCAAAATTAAATTTATATTTAAGGTAATGAAATCCATTCATTTTTCATTTTATCATATGAAAATTTACACAACATATTATTTCTATGTAAAAAATGATTTAAATACAGCCATTTTATAATTTTTTGACACTTTAGAAAAATATGGATTATTTCGTGAAACAATCAAATTCAAATACTTTAAACTATTATTACATTCTTTTTCCATTATCCATTTAAGACCTTTTAATTTATTAAATTCACTAAAAACTTGATCAATTATTTTTGAAGAAACACATAAAAATATATCATCCACATATCTTGCATATATCTTAATATCATTACTTAACATTAATTTACTTAAAATATTCTCTTCCTAATAAGACAAAATAAAACTGCATAATTGTGAAACCATTGGAAGTCCTATAGGCCAACATTTACTCATTTTGTAAAAACTACTATTAAATGAAGTAATAATATTCCATTTGATAAAATATAAAGCATTCAACACAAAACAAATATGCTGTTTATCAATTTGTTTATCCAATAAAGCTTGGTGAATTATATTAATAGCATCAATCTTATCAAAAAACCCATACATTTCAGAAACATCCAAAGTCACCAAAACATTGTCACTATCAATCTTCAAATTCTTAATTTTTTCAACAAAGTTAAGTGATAATACAACTGTATTTTCCAAAACCAAACAAATTTTGTAAAAAAATCAGCAGTAAATTTACTAGTCATATATACATCTGAACCATCAAAATTATTCTAAGCAGATAATCTTCTTTATGTAACTTAACATTTGCAAACACATGAGGACAAATAGCATACAAAGGATACAATAAGTAATGCACTTGATCATTTATTTTTTATTCTTTGCCTTTAATAAAATATTATCAATAAATTTCATTCTTTCTGATTCAATATTATATTTATCAATCAATTCAACGTTTAATTTTTCCATTTGAAATTTAACTCCTTGAACATTAAACACATCCTTAAACTTTGACCATTTGTTTAAAAGAAAATAAATGTTTAAGAATGTGTTTAATGTCATAAGATAATTATATTCAAGGAATTAAATTACAATGGCAAAATTAAATTTTGAATTGACTGATAAATATAATATTGAATCAGAAAGAATAAAGTTCATTGATAATATTTTGCTAAAGGCAAAGAATAAAGGAATAAATGATCAAGTGTATTACTCGTATCCTTTATATGCTATTTGTCTTCATGTGTTTGCAAATGTTACGTTATATAAAGGAGGTTATTCACTTAGAATAATTTTGGAGATTCATTTGTATATAAGAGCTAGTAAATTTATTGCTGATTTTTTTACAAAATTTGCTTGGCTTTGGAAAATATACAGTTGTATCATCATTTGATTTTGTTGAAAAAATTAAGAATTTGAAGATTGATAGTGACAATATTTTGGTGTCTTTGGATGTTTCTGAAATGCATGGTCTTGTTGATAGGAATGATTCTATTAGTATAATTTATCAAGCTTTATTGGATAAACAAATTGATAATCAGCTTATTTGTTTTGTGATGAATGCTTTACATTTTATTGAACAAAATATTATTGATTTATTTAATGATAATTTTTTTCAAAATGAGCAAAGGTTGACCTATAGGATTTCCAATGGTTGCACAATTATGCAGTTTTATTTTGGCTTATTATGAAGAGAATATTTTAAATAAATTAATGATAAGTAAGGTCTTAAATGAACTATGAAAAGGGAGTGTAATAATAGTTTAAAGTATTTGGATTCGATTGTTTCAAGAAATAATAATGTTATTGATTATAAATTATTTGTCAAACCTATACAAACAAGAGGTTACTTTTAAAATTAAATTTATTCATGATAACATTTATATTCCAATGAACAAGTTTACATTATAGATGAATAAGAAAAAAGTCAGTTATTACAAAAAAAGAAGCATTGTGAGAATATTGATTCTGAGATGGTGGCACAACGTTAGTAAAGTCAAACTGAGACCAGGTCTCCTGATGTAACCATTCAGGGGTAAGTAATGTGTCCATGTTTTTAATGTTGGTAATATTTGAAGTGAAGATACACTGAACTTCATTACTAACAAGAGGTTATATTCCATATTTTTCTAAAGTATTACATAATTATAAAATGGCTGCTTTTAAGTCTTTCTTACATAGAAATAATAGGTTATGTAAATTTTTATATAATAAAAAGGCAAATATTAAAGTTCATGTAAATGATTTATTGTGTTGGTTATGATATATAAAAAAATTTATCAGGCAAGTTGTCAATTTACTAAACAAATTAAAAGGAATAATATTGAAAAGTATGTTAATAATACAAAATGGATTTCATTACCTTTTTCTAATAATAAACAAGTTAAATTTTTGAAGAAAATTTATACTGGAATATATAATATTTTATTTTATGGTTGTATAATTTGAATAAGATGATTAATAATTTTAAGGATAAATTATCTAAAGATGGATGAATAATATAGCTTATCAACTTTTTTTATGGATGTACTGCTTCCTATATCAGGGAATCAAGATCTAATATTGAAAAAAGAGTTAAAGAACATAAGTTATACAAAAGAGTATGAAGATAATTTAAAGAAATAAAAGGAATAAAGGTGACTCATCTACAGAATCAGTATTTTATAATTATGATACAACTTGTAAATATAAATTAAATTTTGATATAAAAATAATTAACATTTTAAATCAAGAAAGAAATAATGAAAAAAAAATCAATGAGGCAATTTTTATTAATTGATTTAAAATACAATTATAAACAGACAAGCAGTAAATGTTAAGATTATTGAATTATGGAATATATAAATTAACATGTGGTATCTGGTTGATGCTGTTTTACTCTATTTTGAAATTAAGACAGTTTAGTTGAGAATGATTATGAATAAAATTGAAATTACTACTACTATTTAAGGTTTATGTTGGAATTTATTTTGTTATTTAATATTATTTGGCATTCACTTGCATTTTATTACAATATTTTATGAGTAGACATTTATTATATATTAAATAGGCAATAGTTAATTATATATATATAATATGAATAAAATGCCTGCTTATTAAAAAAAAATATTGTAACAATAAAAATAATAAATATAATGGTAATTAACTATTATATACAATCTTTTAATCTGCAAAAGGACTTCCAGTTAATTACTCAACCCCCTTCAACTTCCACTATGTTATTTGAATTTAATGAAAGTTGAAGAGGGTAAGTAATTAAACAAAAGTACTTCTGTGGATTGAAAGACTGTAAATAATAGTTAATTACTGTTATACATATTACTTTTATTGTTGTTTTATATATTGTTACTGAATAAAAATGATGACAATGAGAAGTGATAACTTTAATATAATCTGAATGAAAATATTGCCCAAATTCCTGGTTGTCATTTGTAACTGAATATGAATATACCCTGAAGTTGAACACTATTTGTAAGTGAATAGAAATATGGGTCATATTGCATCCTTAGTCATCGTCTAATTATTGATCACCATTTACAATAGATAAAAATATGGACCAAGGAAGAACAATCTTAATTTATTAATGCCTGTAAATTATAATGTAATTTGTAACAGAATAAAATTAATACACTAAATGAAAGTGAAAGTCAATCAATAAATAACAATGTAACACTTAATTCCATAAAATAATGATAATCTTTATTGTAACCTCTTGAATTCAAATAGCATTTAAAATGAATAAAAAACAAGCAAAATCATAGTTTCAAACAATTCTAAAATATGAGAGTTGTTTACAATAGATTAAAGATAAATCCATTTACTTCTGTTTCTAATCACGACTCAATCCTTTTTTTCTTTTCAAAAAATATACAGTACATATAGCCATATAATTCTATAATTAAAACCACTTCTTTTCTTTTCAAAAACTTTATTTGATGTATATATATATATCCACTTATTTCCAACGTTTTGACTATCTTTACTCTATAGTCATTTTCAAGGATCTAGAAAAAACATTACATTATAAACAAACTTCACATAATAAAACCAAAAAACAAAAAACAAAAATAATCAAAAACAATATAAAACATATAAACCCCATAAAATTTAAAAATAAATAAAATACATTAAAATCAATTAAATTAAAAACACAAAACATACACCACACTTACTTGACTTATTTTTGGAAATAAATTCATTTTGAAGTATATAAGAAAGAAAAAGGAAATAAGATTTTTATTGTAACAATTGGTTTTTTGGATAAAAGAAAATGTAAAAAGGGAAAGTTTTTTGAGAAGGGAGTCAAGTAAGTGTGGTGTATGTTTTGTGCTTTTAATTTAATTGATTTTAATGTATTTTATTTATTTTTAAATTTTATGGGGTTTATATGTTTTATATTGTTTTTGATTATTTTTGTTTTTTTGTTTTTTGTTTTTATTATGTGAAGTTTGTTTATAATGTAATGTTTTTTCTAGATCCTTGAAAATGACTATAGAGTAAAGATAGTCGAAACGTTGGAAATAAGTGGATATATATACACATCAAATAAAGTTTTTGAAAAGAAAAGAAGTGGTTTCAATTATAGAATTATATGATTAAAGATAAAGTAATAAAATCTCTATCCCTATTATATAATCCAGTTATAATATAATAAAAATATGATAATATTAAAACGTAAAGTATAAATCTACAGGTTATTATTTAATATAATAAAAATAGTGACAAAGAATTGGACAGATCAAACTTAATATTCTTTATGAGCCAAAATACTGTTTATAATAATACAAACTTATACTAAAAGTCAAAGATTATTTATATTTAAATGAAATAATTCATGGATGGGTGAAATAATAATTTTAATATGCCCTACAAATTTACAATATCAGATATATCTAAATAAATAAATAACACAATAATTGATTTCTAATTATAACTAAATAAAATTAAAAAAATAATGCTAAATTAACCATGCTATTTCATGAATACCAGTATGCTCTTATTAATTAAATCATTTATAATAAGCCTAAATACTCAATAATAATACAAAATAGGTTAACCCAACATATATCTACATTTTTATAAACTTATAATATTATAAAATAAAGTCATCTTATTAGATAACATTAAAATTTATTATATCCAATCACATCAATATATATCGTAAATGATAGAGTCTTATTTGATGCTTATTCAAACGCAATTGACAAATATCCAATTATTTTTCACTTTAATAAAACTAAACTGTTAAAACTTGAGACTATAATTATTAAATCATATGAAAGATTATTAATGTTTATTCTAATCTAATATTAATATTAAAATTTAATATTTAAACTAAATTTATGATCCACATAAATAAACTTTAAATATCAAGCAAATCACTCTAATTTGTAACAATAAAATATATTATTATTACCAGCTCTATAACTGAATAAAATTATGATCTTTATAAATGTATTCTGACTTAATCCAATATTCACTTTAATCAATAATGATTTAAAATAAAATATGCAAACATTTAATTGCAATTATCTTTTCTCATCTTCAATGATTATCATATTAGTACCTTTATTAATCATCAAATCATTTCATATATAATTTCAATCTTAATATAACTATTACCTGTTAATAACAAAATCATTACAATAAGCTTCTAATTACTTATTAAATATTTAAGAATGTCAAATTCATTAATTTATTGCTGTATAAAAATCTATGCTTGGTCAGATAATAAACATTAAATTCAAAACAAAGAAAATGATATGTAATTATACTCTCTTACCCATCCTATGCTTTGGTTTCTGGACTACTTAGTAACTGTTTTTAATGAATGATGTGGGTATAATAAATTAATCAACATCATCTTATCCAAATATGATTAATCAACACATTTGCAATGATAACCAAGCAAGTTTACTTGCTTAAATTAATTCAAAGTTTATTAGACAATGGATAAAAATTAAATATATATATATGGCAAATACCATAAACATTCACAATATATACATATGATTATGATTGGATTATGCCTTATGCAATTGGTTCTCAATTGGCATTAATTCTTTTAAATTAAATAGGTACATCAAACTCCATCTATCAAATGCTAAGATTAAAATATATGTTTATGTTATACAAACATATTATGAGACATATGCATTTTTCAAAATATGAGAGTTCAGAATATAATTAATATTTACATATAAAAAAATATATTTAATTGAAATAAAAAAATATATACTGCAGATGAATTTACCCATTCATTCACATTGTTCTAAGAGAATAAAATAAAAATAAATACTTGAGATTAATTTATCACCAATGAATAAAGAAATAAGTATATTTTTAAATTAAAAACAATAATTACTATGTTATGAAATATAAATTTGAATTTAGAAAAACATAACTCTCTTATACTTTAAGCATGTAAATTAAATCTCTACTTAATTTAAATTATACTACTGTGTATCTCCTATACATTAAATATATAAATAATAATAATAATAATATATTAGCAAATGACTTGATTCGTCCTCAAACACAATATTTTCAAATTACTATCATAATGTCTATTTCTTAAAAGCACAATGTGACAATTTGTTATTTCAAAAAAAGTAGAAATATCATGAAAAGTTATTAGATTTGAAGCATATTTTATTAATTTCAATATTTTCCAAATATGTAAATTATTTTTTCAATTAGCAGATATTTGATCTATATAATACCATAAGTGTATAAACATTAGTTTATATCCATGATGATATAAATAATCATTCTTTTAACAAGTATTTGATTCACAAAACATTACAAGTGAACAGATCCTAGTTTCATCCTTGACAAAGCTATGGAAATTGAACTAATCTCTATCCTGTGTGAAAATAATTTCTGGAACTCATTAAATTCTATCAGCAGGTGAACACAATCTTTGAGACATTTTATGTTGTTAGCATCTTCATCATTGAAAATAGGTGAAATCCTCTTTTTTAAAAAATAAAAAATATTGTGATGGTTTTTAAATGCTACAAATTAATTTTTTGTCCTTTCAATAAATTGATCAACTTAATGGATGAACACTTTTACTTTCATCCCATCATTCTATTCATTTAATAATTATATAATTTTCAATACAAAAAAAATCATATGAAAGAACTTAGATTCCTCTATTGAAACCAAGATAGAGAGAGTATTGTTTAGTTCTATTTATAAATTTTTTTAATTGATATCAGAGACACTATAGCGATGCTTCACATTAACTCTTTGGTCAATTCCAGCCAGCAGTCCATAAATAAAATCTTATTACACAACAACAATAACAAATAAAAAAACACATTATAACCACCACACATAGCATACAATATCTACATCCTAAAACCCAAATAGCATATTTTCACTCCAATATAAACTAAGCAATTAAAACTATATTCTTTCATACTACAATAAAAATAAACTTTTTACACATATTTTTCAACACAATATTATACTAATAAAATCACAAATATACTTGAGACCTTAAATATTTAAATATATTATTTGTACCATACTATTGTGAATGCAGTCATGAAAATATATATAATAAAGAAATAATAATTTCATCCATACTATAAACTTTATTATTTACACATTTAATTTTAAAATGAACGATGTCAATTCATAATCTTTATTTACAACAATCAATAATAAACATTTCTTTTTCTCAATATATGTTGTCATAGCAACATAGTCCATTGCAGTCCAGGTTAATATATTCATTATTAAAATCAAACCATAAAAAAAATATTTTTACAATTGACATTACACAACATATTGAAATCTATTTCAAATTTCAGTAGGTATAATATATATTGTCCCATATAGTTAAAATGCTTATGGTTCCACTTGGGCAGTCAAGTACATCTTATGGCCTATTGGGCTTTGAATGCTCCACATGGCCAGCAAAATTTACCAGATGGTTTAAAGGCTTATGGTACCACTTGAGCAGCCAAATACCTCAGATGTTCTATGGATTTGTTCAACTCAAAGTACAATCCTCAGTTGGGTGTCCAAATATACCAGATAGGATTCAAGTTTTAGGCTTTAAACAGACAATTTGGACAACAACATGTGACTAATCATTTATATTTATTCCATATATATATTTGCCAGAAAGATGAAGTATATTTCTTCCCACTATTTCCTGGCAGTTAGCTTATAGATCACATGATGATGAAAGATTTATATTCAATGAGCAACACCATTTTATACATTATATTTTCATCCTAATATGTTAAATTAATCCTAATTATTATCATCATCATTATTATCGTTGTTGTTGTCGTTGTTTTATTATTATAATTATTAGACATGGTATTACTCATTAGCTCTTCTATAGTTAATGTACCTTATGTAAGTAATTTTATAAATCACCCACATCCTACAGTTTGTGTCTCAGCTTATAAGATTTTCTAACTATTTTAAACTGCTGCAAAAAATAACAAAGAAAAATGATTTAATAACAATAATAAAAAATTAAATTACAAACTAATTTTAAATCTAAATTACTTCCTGATAAATATAATAATTAAGCATTTTCTTTTATATATAATAATAATTTAAAAAAATATATGTACAATTAAATTCAAATAAATACAAAAAAAAAAATCACTCTTAGTCAATAAATATATATTGATACTCATTACATTTGAAAAAAAAGAAGGAAAAAATAATAATCTCCCGTTTTTTTTACAATGAGTTCATTAAAGTCATTTCAAATTATGTACTTTTATATATTTGTTTTGAATTTTAATGTTACGTATGCACAGGTAATTCTTGTCTATTTTTTTTTTACTTTAACAGGTCACAATATAATTTTTTTTATCTGCTATACTTATTCAGGTTTCACAAATCAGTTCTTTATAATAAAAGGGATTTCCATTTCCTAAATTCTGGTATTGGTTTATGTTTTTTTTAAATTTTAACTTTTATGTACATACACAGATAATAATGTATTTATCAGTCAATCTGATCATCTTAATAAGCATTCACCTCTTTCACCCTTAGCAGATTATTTTAACAAAACTTTGGGCAGGGTGAGATGTTTTCTTTGAAGTAGATTACGCATTTTCTGGCTTCGGAGTGCAGCAATCAGTTCTTTATTTTCTTTTCCAAAGTTAATATTTGTCATTTCTCTATTGGAAAATTAGCTTCTCCTTTACTCATGATTTTTACCAACAGTTTTTAAAAGAAGCTTGCGGTAGCAAAGAATTTTCTCTTTTCATTACGGCCTAGTAGACAGTTGCCTACTCCGGGATAACAAGCGACAGGAAATAAAGTAAAAAATGAAGTTAGTTAATTTTATAGTATAATCGCTCAATTGTGTAGATTACTTAGATTTATTCAAATGATGCAAGAGAAAAAAATTACCTTGGAATTTTTTTCATCTCTTTCGTTAGACTTAATATGATTTTTAACTCAAGAAAAATAAATTTAAAGAAGTTAATTTTCTTATAGATTAGTCAAATTTGTTTATCTATTTCAATTAACAAAAGGGATTTAAGACAAAGTTTAATATACAAAACAATTAATTAAAAGTGAAATATTGTAACTTTTTTTTTTATAAAAAAGGTGATAAGTTTTTATTTCCCCCCCTTTTGCAAGGTTTAATAAACTGCACAACCCATTTTATGTTCTTGAAATATTATATAGCCATAAAGAACTTTTTAATTATACAATCCAACCTTTTTAATATAACTTAAAATAATTTTTCCTTTATTTTATTAAAGAAAATATCCCTTTATTTTAATGAGGTAAAATTTACAGAGTTCTAACCCATGTGCCGTACTGTATAAAACCACCAAAGCTTCGCATGATTACCATTTTCTATGCTTACACAAGCTATTACTAGCAGTAGCAAATTTTTAATAAAGTAGTGCCACCCAGTGCAAACATTAGTAATCAGAGGATGCAGGAAGGTTAGTGCATAAAATCCCCATCAGTGAGTAGTTTTGGATATGATAACACTGCACCTAGATCTAAGGATCTAATGCAATCCCCAGCAGTCACCTTTTACCTATTTAATTAACTATAAAGCTGGGAACCCAAGATGAAAATAATATTAATCTTTTTAATCCAATCTCTTTCATCTGTATAACCATATAGATCTGAACCCAGTTCAGCATCTATACATTGTGGTGTTTTTCGTTTATTTAAAAACCACAGTCACCATCATTTCATAGACAGGAATGGTATAAAACCACCAAAATATCACTCAATCACTATTTTCTATGCTTACACAAACTGTTATTAGCAATAGCAAACTCTTTACACTGGTTAGTACTGCTGTATAAAGAGTTTGCTACTCCTAATCACAGCTTAAATAAGCATGAGAAATGTAGATCATGTAATGATTTTATACCATTCCTGCCAATGGGTTGATGATGTCTGTGGTTTTTGATAAACCAAGAACACTAAAATGTATAGACACTGAACTGATTTTAAATTTATATGATTATATTATACAGGTGAAAGAGCTTGGATTGGAAACATTGTATTTTCATTTTGAGTTCCTAGCTTTATAGTTAACTAAATAGGTAAAAAATGACTGCTGAAGGACTGCATTAGATCCTTAGATCTAGTTGCAGACTTCTCACATTCAAAGCTTCTCACTGATGTAAGTCACAAGCTAGAAATTAGTCTGGGAAGTTTGGATAGGTAGGCACTAGATGGAGATTTTGGGCACAAACTTTCCTGTCTTCATTGATTACTAAAACTTGCAATAGGTGGTACTACTGCATTAAGAGTTTGCTATTACCATAATGTACCAGTATACATTGTAACACAAAAAATAAATGTAAATCGTTTTGGTCTAACTTACTTTGAACTTATTTTTCTTTTATGCACTAAAGTGTTTTCTTTATTCATCTTTCATGTTTAATCTATTTTGCTGTTTGCCCTTATTGAACATTTGTAAACTTGTATCATCTTGATAAACTGTAGAGTGTTCCACAAAGGTCATCTGCCTCTCTACTTTTGTATCTATCATGACTGAAATATGCAGGAGTACACTCTTGAAAACATCTGAAATGCTTTCACAGCAAGAGCCAAGTATTACAAAATAACCATGAAAAATATTATAGCAAGCTTGGGCAGCTACAACTAAAAACCAAACAAAATAAAAATAACAAGACAAGAATTGTCTGTAAGCAACTTTACTTCATCCAAAGTGCTGCTCTTGCAAGATAATAATGGCTTAGAATATCCTATCTTGTTTTAAAACTCTCAAAATATCTTCAAAAGAAAATTTTATATGATCATCTGAACACAAAAGCTTTTACTATATAACACTCAAATTTTCCAATAGTGCACATCGACCCATTACAGACCTGAGTCCTCCAGTAGTTTATAAAATCTCAACACCCATCAACTCTTTTCATGTACCCAATACAATCAGATGAGTTAGGGTACTAACTTCTGACTTTTAAATGTTCAGGCATTATATGGCCCTTTTCACAATTTTATTTTAATACTTTTTAATAGTTATAATCAGGACTTGTCTGATATATTATATTCTATAATTTCTTTAATTGTAAATTTTTTTCTAAAAACACATATCCAATTAATTTGTGTAGAGTCATAATCAACTATTTTTTACTTTTCCCATATAGGTCAGTCCTTAAATCTGTCCAGGTACTTTTTCATTGGTGATGATGTTTTCATCTGGGTTGGTTTAGATATATTCTACCATAATCTGAGTTACTGCTAAACTTTTTTCATATTTGCTTTTGTTGTTGAATCTTCTAATATTTTTCCAGTGCCAGACAATAGAGATCCAATTGTGTATTGAACTGGACTGATTGTCTTAGGACTTAGATGGTTTTTATATTACTTTACAATTCTCATTCTATCTACACAACTAGTATTACTTTTGTTCCTTCTTTTCTCATATAATTGAAATCTGTTAATGACTTCATATTTTCATACATCCTATTCTTTCATATATTGATTAAAAAGCTAATTTTCATCCCTACCATTACTATCCTGACCCTGAATAATTTAGGTCAATAGTATTAAGAAAGTGCCACTTGTTCAATGAGTTTTCCATTAGTGCTTAAAAGCATTTGCTTTACTGTAAATGATATATTGTGGCATATACTTGGATAATTTGACTTTCAATTAAAGCCCAAATATTGAAAGTTCTCAACATCTTTGAAATATTGTGTATAGATGTTGCTACTATTATCCAAAACCTTCCTTATGGCATCTGGTATTGGATTCCGCTTGCCTTTCTTCATTCCTGAAATTATTGAAGATTAAATCATGATACTCTGCATAAGAAGATGATTTACTTATTAATAAATTCCACAACTCTTTTGAAGAATCTTGGGGATAGTTATATGCATCGCTATTTCTTCCTTTTTATTTAAGATAATCAATTGAAAACACTTACTCAAGTTCTCAAGATGTTCTATTGATGATTCTTTTGCATTACCTCTAAACACTTGAATTTTTAAAAACTGGTTAATGTTACAGTATATATCCAGATTTATTCATTCTGTGTATAGGTTTTTATTTAATTCCTTT
Organism: Epiperipatus broadwayi; assembly: GCA_028023455.1. Classification (NCBI taxonomy): domain Eukaryota; kingdom Metazoa; phylum Onychophora; class Udeonychophora; order Euonychophora; family Peripatidae; genus Epiperipatus; species Epiperipatus broadwayi. The sequence continues at coordinate 3,011,749 of JAQFVV010006198.1, read as the reverse complement.
AGCACTGTTTTTATCTGATTCTCCCTTTTATTTTTTTCATCCCATGGTTTCAATCAATTTTGACTATCATCTTTCATGTTGGTAAATTCTATTTTCCTCTCATTAATTATAATGGCCATCTCTCTTTGCATAATCATTCACATTCTATTGAGTGGATTTGTAACATCACTTCTCTTTAGACTTTTTATTTAATTTTTCATTTCTGTAATAGTCTGCATTCCCTTTTGCACTTGCATCTAGCTTTTACCCATTTTTAAAATTAATTTCCTCCCTTTCATCAGATATCCATTTCATGTTTATCTGTTTTTTTACCTGTAACATCATATCTTCTCTAATATTTTTTGCAGCATGATTTGCCTACTTCTCATTTTTTAGCAATCTTTTTTGAATTATCTTTCACTTTTGATTGACTTTTTGCAGCATTTTTTAAAATTTCAATCACATCTCTTGCAGCATTTTTATGTTTTCTTTTTATGCCCTGTGATTTTTCTTCTGCATTTTCTCCAGTTTTAATTCAATCTTTTGCTGCATTTTTGTAACATTTTCGTATTATCCAAACATATCTTGTCAAACATTTAAAATAATATATTCTGGGTAACTATCTTTTTCTTCTGCAGGCTTACAGCCTCTGCTAAAAGTTCTTGCATTTGCTCCTGAATTTTTTGGTTTGTTAAGTTGTTGATACATTTTAGTTAATATTGAACTAGTGATCATTTATTTTTTTATTCTAATTGTTAATAATTACTAGAGAAAAAATAGTATTTTTTTTGTTTGAACAAACCAATGTTACTTGATGCTTGATATAATTTCAAATAAATATTAACTAAAATACTACTGAGAAAATATTCTTTCAAAATAATCCTTTAAGAAATATTTACTAATTACTTCAATCTACCAGAAGCAGCTCACCTACCCAACTAGATGTCTTCTGACAACTTTTCTTCCTGAATTTATAATTTTCATAAACCTGATTTATTTTATATATTTCTATTTATTAAGGACCAGATCTAACTTTTATTTATATAATAATAATAATTAACTAGTCTTTATTTTCTATTGCATTCAGCATATATTTGTGTGTAAGTAATCCAATTTATACTTTATTATAATTTATAAAAAATTCTGAATCTTTTTTCAGAGTCCACAATAATTTTTGTCTATTATTTTACAGGTGTCATTGAGTCATTATATAATTTATTTCTATATAAACATAGATTTAATTAAATTATTTGACTCCATTATGTGATACATAATGTAATTGTCCTTAGTTGAGCATCAAAATGTACCAGATAATCTAAAGGATTTGATGGCTCTATTTGGGCAGTCAAATGTATCAGATGTCTAAGAGCTTATGATACCACTATCCAAATATACCATCTAGTCTAAGTGCTTATTCAACTTGAGATACCTGGCTCTAATTGAGTGTCCAAATATATTAGATTGGATTCAAGTTTAAAGTTCTAAACAAATTCCACTTGAGCAGCCGTATTACTGATCACATATTTATCATATATATATACTGGAAACTTAATTGCACTTGCCTCTGAGGGAAATTAATGTTTTATTTGTAAAAAAATTTGAATTTTGTGTAGTGCCATTTATCTTAGAAGTCTTGATAATGTGATATACATAAGATGATATATGCCATTATTGTAGCAAAGTTATGTTTTAATCTAATATTGAAATAAAATTTAGGTATTTAAGCCACATATTATAAGCATAAATTATAATCAAAAGCTAAGATAAGCTAATTTTATACTTCAACAGTAATTTTGAAAGTCAAGTAATAATTAATCTTAATGCTAAGGTAAGTTAGTCTATAATATTATACATCAAATTAGAGTTAAGTCTGTATTATTGAGTGAATAGTAGTAATAAGTTATTAAATTAAATGAAATCTTATTCTATTATTTACATAAATATAATTTTATAACCTTCAAAATGTTATAGTCAACTTTTTAATTAATTGAAGATAGTGTTAAACTAAATGTGTATATAAATATATGTGCTTAAATGACGACAGAACTTCCTTGTTCAAAATCGATTTTATTATAATGTTCAGAAGTTAATAAAGTAATTTTGCTATAATATTTAAAATTAGAAAATAATAAAAATGGGAACATAATATATAAAACTATATTGGATAAAATATGGCATATTTATTAATTTGACAATAAATATTTTAAGGATTAAATATTAGGTAACTTTGTTATTTTACAACAATTAGATAATAGAATTAATTATTTTATTTTAACATCAATTTTATCTTGATTAACTAATAAGGAATTAATTGGTATTTAATTTACTAGATACCATGTGAAAAAGTTTATAAAAGGTGAAACTTGGTGTGTCTAGATGTTCGCTTACACACTCACTCTTAGTATTGTTTTAATTTTTTTTTTCACTCTTTTGCTCAGACACTGATTAATCTGGGAATTTTAATCATCTGATTCTGGCTACATATAATTAATTTTACAATTTAAATATTGCTAAATATGTTAAAAATATATTTTAAGAAGTGAAAAGATGAAAATGTCAAATAAATATCATATTAAAGAATGTTTAAATAGCATGATAAAAGGAATGGAGTAAGAAAAGCATTATTCTCCATTGAGAGATAATTCTATATTGGCTATATAATCTCAATGGTCTCTTATCAACAAGAAGTCATCCATAAGAAACTCAACAAATTTCATAGGAATGCATTTGTCTTTTTACTTTTATACCAATATGAAGTTTAAATTATGCAATGATTTAATTAAATCTAGCCTTTTATAACTTTATTATTAATTATAAATAACTTCATTTGGTACTTTTATATATTAAACAAGTTATCTGATTATATTATTTAAATTCACTCCAAGATAAGATATTTTAAAAGTGAAATATTTTTAAATGCCTTTTTATTCATGAGGATATAGCTCCTTTATAATAATTTTGAAATTTGCAATTATTATTGCAAAGTGTTTTATAGAAAAATTGAATATCTTAAAGAAGAAATTTAAATTTAATGTAGTCTAGTTTATATAATATTCATTTGAATAATTGATAAATTCTGTTCTACTGAGTATGTAGTTAAAAATAAATAAAGTTGGAAGGTAAAATAATTAGTATCATCATCATCAACCATTATCAATCCACTGCAGGATGAAGGTCTCTTTAAGTTTAATCCATCTTCTCCGATCTTTAGCTTCTCTTCTCCACATCACTCCTTCACACTTTCTTATTTCATCCATCCATCTCACATGTGATCTCTTTCTGGGTTTTTTTACGATCTCTTGGAATCGAGTTTAAGATTTCAATTGCCCATCTATTATCATTTCTTCTAGCAATATGTCCATCCCAAATCCACTTCAATCTTTTAATTTTTTCAATGAGGTCAGTAACACCTGTTTGTTCTCTTACCCACACAAATGCTTATATTGCAATTAAGTGTAAATGTCAACCATGTCAAGTGGAAAATTAATTATTATTCTATTAATGAAATTTAGAATATTATAGAAATAAGTCCTACATATAAAATCATGGACAATACTTCTATTCTTTGCTTTTGCCTGCTTTAAAACTCTTCCTAAGTTATAAATAAAAAAGGCTTCTAAGCCAATCTAAATAATTATGTGGAATTCCATATTTTAACACTGCTAAGTAATTAAATGTATCTTATTTATTATTAGGATGAGAAAACTTTTGTATTTATTCATGATTCTGTTGGACAATACTGCACAAATGAAAAGGAAAAAAAAGAGAAATCTTTTGCTTTCAGTGTTATAATTTAAGGGTTCTTGTTTCAATTTCTCATCAATAATGAGTACATTTCTCCTTAATAATATATGTGTTTTATTTTATAACATATTAGTAAATAATATTCTATTTTATTGTTTAGAGATGATTATATCTAGATTGTTTATTGTAGTTTAAACATACCATTAATATATATGATAATCAGAATGTATGTAGTAATTACCTATTTATTACTAGTTAAAAGAGAGTAATATTTAGTTTCTTATTCTAACTATGTTTAGTTATTAAGTAAGATTGTAATAATACATATAAGTATGATTGTCTACCTTATATTGACATTATGCTTGGATAAAGGTAACTAGTGCTAATGATCTCTATTTTATTATTAAATTAACTGATTTGTGATACAACATACATGGGTTTTAATGAATGCTTGTTTTTTAAAATAATTATCATCATTTAATCTTATATATTTGTAAACATAAGATTATATTATGACATAACATTTACCAATGATCATACTATTTGTTTTGCCATTGCTCATTTTTTTTATAATATGAGTATGTCTTAAATTAAGGTATCATTAAGTTTTAATGTCCTAGTATTGAATATATAATGTGATGTTGGTGGTATATTTTTTATGTATTAGGGCTCTCAGTTATTTTAAATTGCATCAGGAGTGTTATAGATGTTTAAGCTTGATTATTTTTATTCTGGTGTGTTTCATTAGTCCCTGTGTGATACCAATATTTTGTCCAGTAATTATATTTATATTTTCCATGGATAGTTAAACTGTTCCATATCAATAAGTGCAGATAGAATGATGCCAGGATTTATTGGGCCATTTCAGTTACTATATAGATTAGACCTTGGTTTATCTATTCCACTCATATTTGGAATCTCATTACCAACAACACATTAAAAACAGCAATTCTTGGTGTGGAATTATATATATCTTCTGTCTGTATAGTTACAGGATTTTAACTTTTATAGCATAACATATGACTGTTATATATTAAAAAGTTGAAGTGATAAAGCAAAACAAATAAACAATTTATCCATAATCAAGTAGTTTCATTCTTAACATTTTGCAGGATCAAATTTGGTGAATAATGTATGCAATAGGTACGAATAATTTAAATAGGGAATGCCTTAAATACAAATACTTATCAAATTAAGTGGGATAATGTTTTATATGCCATATAATAAAGAAAGGTAACTAAAAGTTATCAATTTTAATATTAATTAATGTTGAGACTATACCACTTCTAGAAGTGAGGAATTCTAAAAAATATTTAATGTTCTCGGGGATATTACAGTGTATCATTAGTATATGATATTTATGATGAGTTATGTTAATTTTTATAAGTAATATTCCAAGGTATTTTGAGTACTTATTAAAACTTTATTGAGATAATGTGTAATCTTGGAAAAGTTAATTTCCAATTAATGTTATTTGTGAACTAGACTGATACTTTACAAACTAGTAAGAGAAATGTATTATGTAAGTAAGCTATCCTCAATCTTTTTTTTTCTGATAACTCTTGTAATTTTTTTTCATTTAATTTTGGTACTAATAAATAATTGAAATAAATATCATATAATGTATAATTTTATGTACAGTTAGAATAAATTGTTATATTTGTGATTGAAACTAGTTGTCATGTCACATCATTTCTTATTTGTAATTTTGTCATTATCATTTCAATCAGAAAACACATTATTGATTTTGATTTCCCACTAATAAATACATTAATTTTATGGAAGAGTAAAACACTCATTAAACATATTATTATCTAATGATTCAAATTTTGCCGTATATTTAAAGGTAAAATTTATTTATGGTATTTGAAGTATTTTAGAAGGGTATTATTATCTTAATATTGGACAATTTATCCTCATAAGAGCATGCCTTTTAGTAAATCACATATAATCAGAGATTATTATTATTTTATTATTGTTTAGTCTTAAGAAATAGAATAAACGTGCTTAATACCACTTAATGTTGTAAATATTACAAGCACTGAGTTAGCTTTACATGGATATCACTACCATTGTTATGGATTCAAATATTATTAGTATTATTACATTATTATACCACATAAGAGATGATTTATTATTAGCAGAATTAATGTTATAAAAATATGAGGTATAATTATTACTATTATTAGTTTAAATACAATAAAATAATTATTTTACTGTTATTATCATTTTTAAAGTAAAAAGAAGAAATTACATAAATAATTATTATTATTTACACATTTATAATATAATTATTGTTATTACTTACATTATAAAACCAAATAGTCTTTAGCTTTACATATGGATTATTGTTATTATTTAAGGATTTCTCTTCTATTATTTCTGAATGGTTGGATACCAAAAAAAATCCTTTTGCTATCCAATTATCTGGTTCTCAATTTTTATTTAAGTGATAGATAATTTACTCTGAGAAGTTGTTTAAAAGAAATCATAAAAAATTACACTTGTAATAGTTATTAAAACTTATACATCAATATTATAATATTATTACTTCCTAAATTAGAAGTTATTTTATAAAAAATTGAATAAATTTTCATTATTATTATTGTTAGTCATTGAGTTATTATTATTTATGATTTAAAGTATATATCATCATCATCATCATCATCATCATCATTATTATTATTATTATTAATGCTCAGTGCAGTTAAATGTGTACTTTGGTGCATGTTTAACTTTAAAACATATTTACATGTAACCACAGACAGTCTCATGATTGGTTATTATTATTATTATCATCATTATTATTATTACTACTACTACTACTACTACTACTACTACTACTACTACTACTACTACTACTACTACTACTACTACTACTACTACTACTACTACTACTACTGCTGCTTATCATTTTTTTTACATTAGACTGAGTTGCCTTCTTTATAATATTTATGATGATAGTGTAGTATATTCCTTAGTTCTTATTCCTATTATCCTTATCATTAGCTGCTAATCAACATTTGCTTTCAACATCAGCATCATAATGTTGTTCACCCTTTATTATACTGAGCAGGTTATATTGCTTATACATTGTTTCAATATATATATATATATTGTTGATAGACAGATTAATTAGACTTCTCACCATAATTATTATAATGGATAGTCATTGGATCATGTGAAGATTAAATATTACTAATTTCAATCACATGTAAATAACTTACTACTGCCTTGAATATATAATGTTTGACATTATAATCACATCACTGAAATTCTTGTTCCATTCTCCTTTTATCAGACTGAATGGAATGGGAATTGATAAATGAGAAGAATTTTATTTGCAAGTTTATTAAAATGTCTCATTATGAGACTTCCTGCAAAAATAATTCTTAGTAACTTAAATAGAATAATAAAATTCAGTGATATAATCATGTAAAAGTGAGATTTATATATTAATAACCATCAGCCATTTTAAATATTTTTGGCATTTTCATCATAACATGCTAAATTAACCTTAATTATTACTACTATTATCATTTGTTTTAGATCTGGTATCATCGATAATGCTAGATTTTTTATAATTAATTTATTCTTTATAAATAATTTTATAAATCACACACATCCTACATCTGTCTTTAAGTTTATAATATTTCATATCTATTTTAAAATGTTACAAAGAATAATGTAAAAAAGACATTTTAATAAAACTAACAATTTAATAATAATAAAAAAATATCACAGACAAAAAATATTTTGACACTTATTTATTAACCTTGAAAATATAGGGGATGTGAATACAGACTTTCAAGCACCCATCAACTATCAACACTATCTCATACCACTGATACACATGGGTATACATATCAGCACACACATGTAGAAAAGATAAATAATCACCAATATACATATTTCATCTGAACCAGAATTCATCAATTGGTCCAGATTATCATCTCCCACACATATATATAATCAGTGCTCACTTTATATTAAGATAGCAAATCTCCATACTTTAATGGACAGGCTTCAATCTACTCCAACTTCCAACTCTTCAGCGATTCATGCCATTAAAAATCTAATGATAAAAAGCCCAAACCGCATGCTGATGCCAATATTATTGCCATACTCATGTTGACCTTATGTCACTCTAACCCCTCATGTATATGACCTTATCCATTTAAATACATAGAAGAAGGATGAGTAGGATGCAGGCTTAATGTGTAAGATTTAAAATACAGGCATTTTTGGTCATGTGTATCAGTGGTATGAGATAGTGTGGATAGCTGAAGAGTGCTTGAAAGTCTGTATTCAAATCCCATATATTTACAATTAATCTCCAGGTACATGAAGAATGCCTGTATTTCAAATCTTATTACATTTGAAGAGAAATACTTATAATATGCTTTAAACGTATATAGGTGAAGTTAATAAAAAAAATTCTCAAATAACAATGTTTAGCTTAGTGCTTTCAGAATATGTTTACTTTATTTTCATAGCCATTATTATTGAATGCAAATCATCCTGTCCATTTTTTCAATATTGTAAAGCAAGCATCCCTTTGATTGATGGTGTTTGGATCGTTCACAATGAAATACACTTCTTTTATTTATTTTTTGATGTCATTTCTTTCTTTGCAAATAATTTTGTGCTAGAAGGTTCAAATTTATAATTAAATGTTTTTTGGTGTTCTGCAAATATTGAATTGCCTTCATTTTTGTTTACCACTCTATTGTACATATATAAGTGTTGTGCTACTCTATTGTTTACCGTGGTCCGAGTTTCATTATAGTATGTTGCCTTACAACCAGTTTGAGGGCAGGTAATCCTATATACAACTTGGGGGGACTTGGTCTGGCTCTATTTTGTCCTTTGTGTCTCATTGATCATTCTATTTGTGTTTGGTGGAGTTCTGAAGCCTATTTTGAATTCATTGAATAAGTTTTTGACTAAATGTTTGGCCACTTTGGGAATATAAGGTAAACTTAGATGCAGTTTGTCTTCATTGGTATGCTCCTGGGTTAACTTTTTATAGGAAAGCTCAATCCTGTTAGCTATAGCTATATAGTTGTATCCAACTTTTATTAAGTCTCTAATATAACAAGTGATATTGTTTTTTCTGTCAGCCTTGAACTTACATAAGTAATGATCCAAAATAAGAAAGCTGAAAGTCCTGTCAATTTGTGACATTTAGGTGATTTTGAATGTGGGTGTGTGTAACCCCTTATTTGTAATGGTTTAATTATCATACTGTAATTAAGGCTTGTGGGTTCCCTTTGTATTATTAAATCTAGATATTTCAACTTGTGCTGTTTGTTTTCCATGTTAGTTTAAGGTTAAGTTTGTGTGTGCTTGCAGATTCTTCTGAATGCTTATAATTAGGTTTTCAGATGCTGCAATGAACAAATCATCTACATATCTTGTGTATATTATTATGGGTAGTAAAGCATAGTACTTAGGAAGAACTTGTTCAAAATAATTTTTTAAAAAATATTTGATACAATCCCACTAATTGGTAGTTCAATAGGCCAACTGTTGATCATTTTAAACCATTTCCCCTCAAATAAGAAAAAAATATTCTCATGTTTTTTATATTGAGCTCCTTAAAGTGATTTCAAAGTACATACTTCTACAATTCTGATCTGAATTTTTACGTTTTATGTGCACATGTAATTCTTAGCCAACTTTTCATGTTAACTGGTCACGATATGGTTTTCTATATGCTAGCCATATTCAGAGCTCATAAATTGACTCTTGTGGTGTCCAAATTCGAGTACTATATATGTTATTATAAAAAAGTTTTCCATTTCCTAATTTCTGGTATTTTTTTATATCTTTTTTGATTTTAAATTATGTGCACATACATAGTTAAAAACACATTATTCTATCAATCTGATTGTCTGAAAAAGCAGTGAATATGAAAAATAAATATTTCTAATGATCTTCCTTTATTTTCACTCCCACTCTCCCTTAGCACATTATTTTAACAAAACTTTAATCAGGCTGAGATATTCTCTTTGAAGTAGGCTACCCATTTTCTGACTATAAACTGCAATAATTAAATGTCTGTCTACTTGCTGATATTAAAATAACTTTACCAAAATTAATATTTTTCATTTTTCTATTGAAAAATTGGTTTTTCCTTCACTTATGATTATTACAAGTACTTTTTAAAAGCAGCTTGCAGTATCAATAGTATTATTTTCTTATTATAGCCTACTACAAAGTTTGGGTCATCTACTTCAGATCAGTAACAGGCAGAAAGAGAAAGAATAATTAAGACAAACTCATTTTATAGTATAATTTGTTCAGTTGTGTGACCACATTCATACAGATAATGCAAAAGAGAAAAAAAAGCTTGGATTTTTTTTCTCTGTTTTTTGTTTGACTTAATATTAAAAAAATGTATAAACAACTTAATTTTTTTACAGATTAATTAAGTCTGTTTATCTATTTTAATTAACAAAAGAAATTTAAGACAAAGTTTAAAATATAAAAAAAATTAATTGAAAGTGAAATACTTTAACTCTTTTTAAAAAAGTTATATATTTATTTTTTTTCTCTTTTTTTCTTTGCAGGATTTAATAAACATGCATAATCGATTTAATTTTTTTATAATAATATACAGCCATGAAAGACATTTTAATTTTACAATTTAAACCTTTTAATACAACTTAAAATTATAATTTTTTTATTAAAGAAAATGTTCATTAACTTTAATGTAGTGAAATTTTAATTAAAGGGTTCAAACCCATGCATAATGTACTGCTACAATGTATATATATATGGTATGCATGCATCTTTCAAAATGTAAGTATATCACATGTTCAGCTAATGATAGATCTCCCCATAAGGTATGATGACATACAAGTCTGTAATCCAAAATGCACCCTCAGACATTGCCATTTATGTGTCTAAAGCTGATTTTTGCAAAGAGATAATGTTTAATAAAAATTCAGTTATCTAATTATTTTGACAACAAAATCTTTTACAATCATTTAAAATCCATATTTTATCTTGTTATTAGCTAGAAATTGAGCTGGCAGTCAGTAGTTGACAAAAGTTCATTCTTATGTCATTTGCTTTTTCTTTTATTGAATTAATGATCGTGGGTTTATTTGAAGCTATTTCATTTTATTATTGATTTCCAATAAAAATTACCCATTTTATTTCTGTGTGCTTATCGCATTTAATGATATAAATAGTCAATTTATTTCGCTGCCGCAAAACCTGCTAAATTAGCTTGTAATTCAAAGGAAAGGAGAAAAATATTGTGAAAGCTGCATATATCCTATTCTTTAACAAAGTTACAGAAACTATTTAATTTTTTTTATGAATTATTTAATTGGCTTTATAACAACTTTTTTTTTTACATATTCTATTTTCAAACAAAAGATCCATGTTATCTGTAATTCTGAAATCAAAGGAATAACTTTAATCCAACTTGTATAATGATTATAATAATAAAACATTAATGATACTCAAAGAAGAGTCTGGTACATTTATTTAAAAAAAAATTATGGTTCCATTTTAAGAGAGAATTGTTTTTGTACTAAATGACATTAAATAATAATTAAAAACTTAGATATAATTTTTTCTATTATTTAATACCTTTTATCTGTAAATATTTTGTTATATATTAATGAACATCAATAATATATGTAACATTTAATAAATTTAGAATTTATTTATTTTAATAAATTTTCCAAAACTAATATATGTGTTAAATATATATGTGCTAGAGACCCTTGTGGATTATTGAAGACTTACAAAATTCAAATTTTTTTATTTAGCCTAAATTTTAGAAACATTATTTATTTTTATCATTCAAAGAAATCTGACTTTTTGTTTTTTAAAGATAATATATATGTATATATATTTCTTTTTAACAGGAGTCTGTCTCATATATTTCCAGATTACATATGTAGATACACATAAAAATTGTATATATTGTAATGGTCTATTACTACAATGACGAAATCATAGGATGAAACAAATGTCTACATATGGTGAATGTAATCATCAATGCAGCATGTAGGCAAACAATGCATTTTATTATATCCAAACTATATTTAATTAAATAACTACCTTTACATTTATGATAATTGAATTAGAATTTAGCCAAATAATAATACTAGGAAGTAAATTTTAACATATATTTGATATCTTATGTGAATATTCTATTACTAATTTCTTTTGAGTGCTATAGCTAAATAATTACTTCTCCACTTTATCTTTATATATAAATAATATGTAAACAAAATACATCTCAGGATTCAAAGTATATGTCAATGTGTATTGTAAGGGTGATCATATATGTGCCAATGAAAATTACAAAAGCAAATTTAATGTATAAAAATTTAAACTTACTTACAATTATATAAAAATATGTAATATTTAATTTTATTTATTAGTGCAGAGATCATATGTAATTTAAGCATAATGATTCAATGATGTAATTTTGAATAAGGAGGATACTCTCAAACCAAATCACAAGATAGAGAGTTATGCAAAGATAAGAATGGCCATCCATTTTATCTTTTGAACCTAAATTTAGTTATATAGACCAATCTAAACTTCATGATTTGAGATCATGAAAATGTTTTTTTATTCACTTTATATCCATTAATCTTTTTCTGTATATTAATGTTTGCAAAATTTTTTAATTTACTACATCTTAATATTATGAAGTATTAGAAACTATATAGTATTCAATTTTATTTACTAATGCAGAGATCATATGTAATTTAAACAGAAGTAATTTACATTCTAAAAAAAGCCTATATAAAAATAAAATATTTTTATTATTTGTTTATTTTACAATTAATAATTAAGCTTTTAAATAGAGTTTTTTCCTGCTTCTTTTTTCTAAAAAAGTAAATTTATATAAATAAAACATGTGGTCCTTTGGTATTATTCTTGCTATGTTGTATTATTTATGTTTTCATCCAGTAATATTTATTCAACATTTCTGTTTATGATGTCATGGCAATCAAAACCCTGCCATGACTAATCCATGTCAATTTTTGACCTATGTACACATTACCAAGTTATCAAATATGCTGACCTGCAAGATTTTGTGCTATCACTATCATTTTCAGTTTTATTGACTTTGTGATATCATGTTTGAGAGTTCAAAAAATTAAGTTTGTGACTGCACTACAATTCATCGATAACGAGTTGTGACAATTGGTGTCCATTGAATGCTTCAAAGATCAGCTTGAAATGGTGGCCAAAACCATAATTGACAGGAATAACAGAGGTCCAGATAAATTATTGAAATTGATGAAAACCACTTTACCAAATGTAAAAACCAGGTCATCAGAATACTTCCAGAACAATAGCTATTTGATGGATTTTGTAGGGAGTTGTATAAATGTTTTACAGTCAAAATTAAAGATAGAACAGCAATCACTCTCAAATGTATTACACTGTTCAGTCTGCTATAGTGATTCTTATCATTTGTAAGTAATTCTGTTTTTTGTTCTTTAATTTAAAAATATATTTAGAAGTAAAATTTGTCATATTTGTGCTTTTTAATTTATTTTAGCTAAATGTTTATATACATTAACAAGTAAAAGTTTTTATATTTGTGTTTTTTTTTTGTTTAAAAGATAATTAAAATATAAAATTAAACATACTAAAATATAATGTTAAACTTAAAGTTCACCATTTGTAGATAAAAGTACAACTTCATCTTAAAGTTTTTCATTTTTTAATTTTTTTTTAGGTATTTCATATTGAAACAGTTAGATCTAACTATCATCCTGTTTTACCTACTATATTCTATAGTAGTATTTTATTTCTGTATGTATATACACAAATCCTCGTATATTAGACTAATTTTAAAATTAATAATTATATATTTATATGTGTGTGCATGTATTATAGCATACAATGCTGAACGCACACGTATATGTGCAATAAATCAGCGTATTCACACACATATATATATTTTATTATAATAAATATAAATCTTGCTGTATGTGTAACCAAAACCTACATATATGCAGAAAAGAAATAATGTTATAGATTTAAAGCATCATAGATTTTATTTTATTTTAAATGTTATTATTAACACTCGTAAAAAGCGCATGCACAATAGCTTGAAAAGGCTGATCTTTAATGTATTACAATTTATAAAACATAGTGCTATAAAAATAAATGCTTATTTAAATTATTGTAAAATTAATATAAAAATTATAATATTTCTGCATATATAGATAAATTAAGTTTAAATGCATTACCTATAGAATAAGATGTTTACCAAGTTTTAGATTTGTTTTTCGCAAAAAAATAATCTAATCAAATTAATTCTTTGTGCTATATTTTGACCTATTTAAAAAGTTAAAGTAAAAATAGATTTTAAAATAAGTTTGAATAAATTAACTTGGTCAAAATCGAGGAACCCACCTGTAAAAAAATCGATAAATCAGCAGGAATCCTGGATTTTCTGAGAATATAGCAAACTAAATTAAAAAAAACAGATCTGAAGTAAATCTGGTAAACAAATATGGCCAATGTGAAAGAAAGGAGGGAGGAGGTCAGTATATAAACCTTACTTCAGCCATTTTGAGAGCACTTAATTATTATAATTATTGTGAAAGTAATCAGATCATACAAAATGACATTTATATGGTAGAAAGACAATAAACTTGTTTTCTGATCCCGGAAATAGTCTACAAAATGCAGGGACACCTGAAACAACAGTCCAGTAGCAATAACAACAGGAGAATGCCCAAGATCAAGTGATCATGCCAGACAACAGAACTTAAAGCAGTAACCCATTTCTGCAGATTCTAAAATGAACATTTAAACTAAATCTCCTAACTTGTCAAAGCTAGCTAAATTTACTGTAAATGGCCAATATTGTTTATACTAATTTATTTTAAACTTTTCAATTATTAATTCTTAAACTAAAATGTAATTTTATTTTCTTATTTAATTTGTAAGTCTTGTTCAATTTAACAGGTTTGATTTAATCTGATTAGCTCTAATTTAATCTGATTTAAGCTATTTTAATTTCATTTCATTATAATTAAGCAAAATAAAGCCAAATCTTATCTATAATTTTATATTCTTTTAAAGTTAAGTCTATTCCTATATTATTTTCAATTATTTATTTATGTATTTATGCTATGTTTACTCAGAATGGAGTTTATTAATATTTAAATTATTTATTGGGAAATGATTAGATGTTCTCACACTTACATAATTTTACATTTATTAGCACACAAACAAAACTCCCTTCTGAAATGAGTAAAATAAAATTTATTGATATACATAATTAAGCAATTATAAATGCTTAATGATAGATTTGCTTTAAATGAACTATTTGGTTAATGTTTAGAAGACGTGATGAAATACAGCATAAAGTTAGAATTTAATCTTATAATGATCCCAAAATATGCCATAGCCCTTCTTAGATTTATGTAAATGCCTATATAGATATCTTAATAAATTAGATTCATTATATTTCTTTAATAGCATAATTACAATTGCTAATTTATGAACTGATTTACGGTGGTTCTATAGAAGGAAACTACTGTTTTGCATCTGAATTTTAGTTATATAATGATGTATTCAGCGGGATGAATGTGTTCTTAGGAAGTGCATACATGCCTATACTCCTTGCTGTATGTTTTTATATGAATGGCTTCTGGTTTTAATGGCCACCCCATTACTCTTAGTTCGGACTATTATTTCTTATTAAAATGGGTTTTGGTTTTGATGGCCACCCCATTACTCTTCTTTTGGACTGGAGCATAAGAACCCAGGTATATTATTAGTTGTTTGATCACCTGGACTAAACATCTCTTATTCACAGCAAGTAGTATGGTTGAAGGTAACCGATTACATGGTAATGAATCCCATGAGAAAGCACACATTCAAGATGCACAGACTCAGATTATGTATTTTATAAATGCCTTGGTATCTTAAGTCTTACTACCCACCATAATAATTCATGTGTCAGCTTTGATCTGAACCAGAATCTAATTTTGTAAGTCCTTAATCTATATAGAGAAATGTATTGCTTGTTAAATACAGATATTAATTGTAATTCATGATAATCACTTCTGCAAATTAACTTAGCCAAATCTTCTCAATGGCATAGCATAAATAAAGCATAGAGAATCATGAAATAACTGGAAATCAATTTCTAAGACTGTAATAACAAATCTTGTGAAAATTAAACAACTTGCAATCCATAAATTCATCATTACCTGTGAGATAAAATATCAAATATTTGAATTAATGGCTTAGTAACCTATAAAATCAACATCACCTGTGAGTGAGATAAAATATCAAATATTTGAGTTAATAGCTTTGTAAACCTATAAAATCATCAGCACCTGCGAGTGAGATAATTTTCACTATTTTACTTGTTTCTTTTATTTTATTTTAATTTTGGCTTATATTCAATTTATTTAAAATATAACTTTGCTTAGTGTCTTAATTTTGCTCATTATTAATTAGTTAATTGTTGATTATTATTTAGTTATTTATAAATCACAATCTAAATTTATTGATCTCTGTCAGTTGGGTCACATCTATATAGCTATACTTTAAGAATATGCCAATTTTAAATCATAGTCTCATGTTCCACTGATGTGCTACTGCTGGCACATGAATTAAAAAAATATGTGTAGCCTCATATATCTTTGAGAGTTGATAAGTAACTGAGGTGAGATTGTATTTGGGGTCTCAACAACTTCATTTCGATCAGCCTTGGGATGGTTTACTAAAATTTTAGATTTTGTTGCGCAAAGGCACAAATATGACTGTCACAATATGATTAATGATGCAGTACTATGCCAGGATGGGGAAAGATGGCTTTGCCAGCACATAATACTGAAATAAAGAGGCACAAATGACAAGTACCTGCCTTACTATTGTAAATATATGTCTCCATTAATTTTTTTAAATTTGAAGTTTCATATTATATGTGTTATGAAGTATCACTCCTGGTGACATTTTATTCTAGTTTGTGATATGTTTAAAATAATGCTTATATGGGATCTGTGGACAAATTTTATTGATTAAGTTTGTCCACATACTCCTTGGATGTATTATTTTAAAGACATCACAAACTTAGAGTAATACATCATTGGAATAATGTCATAGCAGGAATTATACCAAATTACCAAACATGTTTTTTGTAAGTGTACTGGTATGTAACAATATCATATACTGAAATGAAGACAAAATTATTTATAAATCTAAAAAATAAACTGGCTTCATTTTATTCTAATGATGTAATTGCTTAGACTAATAATTAAACTATAATATATTTAATAATGGTCAAACATATTAATAAATAAATTTGTCTATAATGTTATTTCCAAAATATTGAAAATTATTTTAACTCAATTAAAATTAAAAGTATGTGATTTATTAAAAAATTATATTTTGAAAAGGTCTGAATATTGGATAAAACTACTTCAAGAAAATATTTATGAAATAAAATTTACATTAACTACATTTGACCAAGTATGTACATATATTAAATACATTAAAGTATATACATATATTAAATACATTAAATTCTGTACAATTTCATACTTAATTTAAATAACTTTACATAATTTCCTATATATAATTAAACTTTGTAATATTTACAGTTTTTTTATTTTTTAAAAAATAGTAGTACAATAAGATTAAGGAATATTTTATTTAAAACCCTTAAATATTTCAGTTAGATTAATTTAATAAAAGTGTGTGAATATTTATTATTATCAAATGCAGAAAATATTTTATTTTAATTGGATTAATTACTATTTTCATTGCTAAAAATTTTGGGTACTTACATGACCTGCAACACAGGAAACCTGCTACACCCTTTCACATCCATTATAATTGTTTAACCTTGTGATCCTATGCTGTCAATTGCATTTTCAAATGTTTTTATTATATAGTGCTATCAGTTGCATTTTTTGGATTTCCTACTATACTATTTAGTGAATGAATACATGTACTCTTCATTTTGATTTACTTTTCCATTTTTTTATTACTATTATTTTTTTTAAACAGTACAAAATGATGAATATTTAGAATCTAACCATTACTGAGATCCTTGTGGTGGAGTACGTTTAAGAGAAAGAAATCCTGCCATCTGAAAAAGTGTGTTTGAATGGACATACTATGACTTATTACATCCACACTTCAGATAAGGAATGGCATTATACACCCACACTTCAGATAAGGAATGGCATTATAACATTCAAGGATGTAATAATAAAATAGGCCTCCATAAGGAAATGTGGTTGGGATGAGTTCCACAATTCCATTGTTGACTGTGATTCAATTTTTTTACAGCTAGGCTCACAGATTAACAGCTACAAGAATGGGGGGAAACCAGAACTTGGTTTAGCAGATAAAACTGTAATAGACTGGAATAACTATATGCATGAAGTCTGTGTCACTGAGATGTTAGAATAAGAAAAATGTAAAATTGAATGCTCTAACAAAATCCTTGAAATTGATGAGAGCCATTTCACAAAAAGAAAAAACCAAGCTGGGCTAATTCTTCTGAAGGGAAACTGGTGAGTGGTTCATCATGAGAATTCATGATAGCTCAACAGCAACTTGATGGAAGCCATCAAACAAAATGTAAAAGAGGAATCAAAAATTGATTTGGAGTGTTGGAAAGCATATAAAACTGCTGAATTACAAGCTGCTGGTTATGACAATTTTTGTGTGAACCACATATATAATTTTGTAAATCAGAAACTGGAGTTCACCCTTAGACATTGAAAGACTTTAAAGTTCAGTAAAATGGCATAATAAACAATACAGGAACAGCATGTCAATATCTAGATTTGTATTTGATAAAATTTATGTGGCAGAGACTGGATAAATATTGATGAATGCATTCATTTGCATAATGGACAAGATCAAAAAATCAGTCCACCACATTGATTAAATAAAAATTCAGTAATTTTCCTTTTTTTACTTTTTAATAAAAGTGTAGTAATTTAAACTTCTTTTTTTTTTTTTGGTTTTGACCAAAATACATTTACTTATTAACATTTTTTGAAGATCCCATGCAGGTATTATATCACACAATCACATGTTAAATAAATCTCCATTTTGAAAAAAAAATTACGTTAAATTTTATCCACTTAAAATAAAGTAGAAATATTCTTCTCTGGAGAACTTCTACAGAGAGACAAACAATTGTTTTATCATGTCAATTCCAATTATATATTACATGGGAAGTATGTTTTCATTTTAAGTGATTGTATTTACCTATTACATAGTATTCTTTTTTTTTTTTAATGTTGGCTTAGTGTTTGTTTTGTAATTTCATAGTAATTTCATAGTAATAGTTTAGATATAATATTTATATATGATAATATTTTAGATATAGACATAATAATAGTTTAGATATAAAATTTATACATGATATTTTAGATGTAGACATAGTAATAGTTTAGTATTATTATTGTTTTTTGCCAATTTTCTTTAGTGATTATTTTATAATTTTATGACAGGCTTAAATATACATATCTTTTTTGTTAATTTTAAATAACATTTGGAAATTGCATGATGCATGTCATATTTATTATTTATTGTATGAAATTTATATTTTTAGTATTGTTAAAAATAAGACTTTTTCAGATTTTGTCTGGTGTGATTAGTGTTACGTATTGGAGCTGCTATGCCTTTTCACATACATATTCAGTCTGCTGATAACTTTGTAAATCTTGAAAAAATATCATGTACACATGATCTGTTTTGACAAATTTATCATTTAAGTTTATAGGAGTTCCAGTGTGCATATTATTTGGTCAGATAACAAGATTAGAAAGTTATCAGCAGATTGATATGGATGTGAAAAGTCACGGAAGGTTTAATATGTTGCAGGTCTTATATGTAAGTACCAAATTTTGTTGTTATAATAAATAAGAAAAAGGAATTTATATTAATAGAATCATATAAATTCCAATGCTAATCTGTAAATTGAGGAATGTCTATTTATAAAATAATATGTGAATGCTAATTACTATATATGTGTGTGTGTGATGTATGACTTGATTTCATTATGATATATATATAGTAAAACTTTGGAGTGAATAGTGGTAATTATTGAGAAGGGAGTGGTGTGGATTTAAACCAAGTGATAACAATTTAATAAAAAAATAAAAGGGGTCAGTTTAGCAGCTATCTTGGGAAAAGAAAGACTGGTGAATATTTTTGTTTACATATAAGATGATAATTTCAGCTGTAATATTTGACTAGAGCTAATTAATTCCTAGGTAAGTTGTCCAGGAGGAAAATATAAACAATTGTAATTTTGATAAAGATTGTTCACTAAGTTAAACTGTAATTGTTTTGCAAAATTGAATAGAAAACAAAATTATGGCAGGCTAAATGCAACATATGCCCACATAAAGCCAGGAGCCATGTGGAGCTATCTATAGTCAAACCATGGGAAGTAATGCCCTACAAAAGAGTTTAAAAATTAAGTAAGATAAAATAAACTGCCTTAAAATTGTTACTTACCTTAGTAAACATGTTGTCACCCTCAATTGAATACCTATTTGTGAGAACTCTAATTTAGTCATTGATCTTATTTAAAATGTTTCTTTCTTGTATTTATTCATTTATATTTTTATTGCAAATTTTATTCAAGAAATGGGATCTATCTTTAGGATAGATACTTAAATGCAAACATATTGGAATGTCATTTTATGCCAAGAAGAGATGTGTGCATTTTATTCAGTGTAAAAACAAAAGAAAAAAACTCTTTACTGGCAAGACATTAAACACTACCATTGCTAGGATTTTGAATATAAAGAGAAAAACAATAAATACTTTAGAACAGTGGTCTTCAACCTTTTCACACCTGCGGACCGATAAAAATAAAGATAAGATTTCGTGCGGCGGCAAAAATAAGAATAAAGTTTCATAGACCGGCAGAAGTCTATAGATGAATTTTCTTAAAGATGTAAACTGCTTAGCTTTAGATGAGCATAATTGTTATAACTGATCAAAACAACAACATTAAATATGCAAGATAAAATTATATATATATGGAGCTTGTATAATAAAAAACTTTTTTTTTTAATTTTGAATTTTTTTAGAAAAGTAATAAAAAATTTAATTCTACCCTCTATCCCCCATAAACATCTGTGATAACTAAAAAAACAAATTAATTTATGTATGATTGGTTAGACTTTGTTTTCATTCTGTTTCTTTTTTTTTAATTGAGTAAAAATGAGATGAAAAAATAAATAAAAACAAGTGTTTTATTTGTTGCTGTTGTTGTTGTATGATCATACATTACATTATAAAGAAATACTGCCACATAAGATTAATAATTTTTTTTTCCATATGTCGTAGCATCAGCTAGGAGGTGAACCTGCAACAACCGTTTGCAACAACTGCTTGCTTGCAAGAACGACTGCGCTGACCTCACGGCTAACAACGCTTGACATTAATAATTTATTACCTCCAAAAAGGCCTAATAATACAAATAAGAAAGTTTTTTTTATTTATTTTGTATATTATAAACTTTAAATATATATATATATTGTAGTAATATGTAATATTACTATAAATATTTGTTAGAGATTTATTATAAAGTTGCAAAATATTTGTAAATATATGTGTGTATCAATTACCATCATTATTTTTTTTGTCTATTTTTTTTTCTGTATATATTTGTATGTTGTGTTTTTCTTTTATTAAATGTTTAATGAATAAAATTAGATAAATTTAATTATCACATGCTATTTTTATCTTGGACAATTTATTTCTATGTTAAGAGAAATAGGCATCCCAGCTAAGTATATAGAGGGAAGGTAACTGGATTATTTTAAATTACTGCTCATATAGTGCAGTCTCTCCTTATAAAAAGTGGTCTTCATATTCATAATGGACATATATAATTATGTGTTCATCCCAAATGGTTGAAATAAAATAAAATCTTGTGTAAATGAATAATCAAATCAAGAGTTTTTATGAATTATGCTAACAATGTGGAGTTGATAGAAATAAAGCTCCGAGAGAAGTTAGAGAGGGATTGTCAAACAAGAATTGGTAATAGTAAGTATAAATTTTAAAAAAAGAGGGCATGATAAATAAAACAGGCAAAAACTCATTATACGTATTGCCACACTGCAAGCTAGAGTAATCAATGGATGCCAGAAGGCTTGTGCAGTGTGGCAATACGTATAATGAGTTTTTGCCTGTTTTAATAACAGTTATAAGCAAGCATAAGAAATGGTGATTATGTGATGTTTATTGGCATGATAAATAGTTAGTAGAGTTAAGATAGGGCATTGGCACAGATAAAGAAATAAGGCAGATGCAATAAAACAATATATATATAATGGATAGAAATTAAAAGGTTTAAACTTATTTGGGAAACAGTTTGAAGTTATTTGAATGATAATCAGTTCTGTGTGATGAAAGGAAATAGTCAAAATTACAAGTATTTAGAAGTGAAAATAGTAAAGATTCAGAATATTAAATTATGGTAAATAAATGTTAACAAGATTGGCATTTAAAAAAAAGAAAAATCAAGGAAATAATATAGAAGTGACATAAGGTACTTGCCAAAAAAGCAATTTCAGTCATCACAACAAATATTAAAAAAGGAATTTAAAGAATGGGAAGAGAAAGTGGATGAAAAGTTTAAAGAAAATCAATAAAAAAAGTGAGGTGAAATTTAATGAATTACAACAGAAAAGTTGAACTGAAATTTGAGGAATTGTAGTAGAAAATAGATGAAAACTTCAGTAAAATGCAACAAAAAAGTGATGAAAGATTTTGTTATATTAATTGTGCTGAAGAAAGATTTAAAAAAACACAAAAAACTATGAGAGAAATATGTAAGGAGATGAGAGCAGAAAGTATAGGTAAAATTGAGAATCTTGTTAAGAAATGTGAATAGAGCTTTATGGAAATAAAATAAAAGCAGGAGGAGCATGAACAAAAGGTTAAAGATTTAACTTTACAAGATGTAGAAAATAAAAAGGAAAGTGACCAATCAAGAATGAAATTACAAGAAAATGTGAATGTTCTGATTATAAAAATTAGAAATTTAAAAGTTGTTACTGATGAATTAGTGTTTGAAATGAAGACAATCATCTATACAATAAGCAATTTAGATGTAGGGTTATTGAGACAGATGAATAAAAAGAACAGGATAATGAAAGATTCTGAGGATGTGAATGGTTGTAATATAGAAAAAGTTGAAACTTGTACAACTAGCCATGGTGAGATACAGGCTTATATTAATAAGTTTTTAAAAATTAGCATATTTCAAGAACAAGATGGTGAACCATCTATTGAACAACTGAATAATTTGCAAAGCTATTTTAATCTTAACATAATTATAGAAGAATATAATTTAGTCATTATCTGTAGTTACTTATAAATTGATGCTCAAGCTTGGTGGAACTCATTGTTTCAGCAACTTGTGACATTTAATAATTATAGAGATAAACTACTAAATAAATTTTTGTCAGAAGAATGTCAAAAAGTTATTAAATATCAAATAATGAAGAAGATATTAGATGCAGGGAGTTCAGAAAAATATTTCAAATCTTTAGGTGACATGTGGCCAAGTTAAGAACTTTAGATGACTGCAGTTTGCTTGGAAGTCAGACTATAAGAATAATTTGACATAATTTGGCTTTTAGAATTAACAAATGATTCTAAGCACCAATAGAAAGACAAATGAGCAGGTGGCAGATTTTGTAAATGCAATTGATATAAGGCAACAAACCAAACAAATAAACATGGGGAAAAGCCTCAGAACTCTACCTACATTAATGCATTAGAAGTGTAAAGAAAGTGATGACAGTCCATGGCATAGGAAGAAAAAGAGGAGATCAAGAGACAGTTTTGAAAAAACATGGGTGATTCATAGAACTGAAAGTGGTTCCAATATGATGAGTAATAGAAATCATCCACATTCAACCATCACCATGTAAAGTCCCTACAAAAAGAGACAGATCTCCAGAAATGAATATGAATATTAGATGGATGGTTTGGATAACCAAGAAAGAGACTGTTTGAAATACTTATACCCAGAACCATCAACTAGCTATTAAAAGAGATAGTATTGTTAATGGATACTGGATGGTTTTAATAGGTATGATTTAGGATTTACCCTTTGGATTTGTAAAGTAATATTGTAGGAAAAAATATAAAACAAATACAATGTACCAAATAATGTAATACTTAGCTTATAAGTTCAATAAACATGGAAAGCATGACAATAGAATACATAGTAATAAAGATAAAGTATTGGTATTAAATTCAGAGCAGTATGAATGTGATATGATCATAAGTCATATTTTGTATTAGTGGACAAAGGTCTGTTTAAATTTATACATTAGTATAATGTGTAATTTATTTAATAAAAATGGGAATAAGATTATGGAGAAGAGATTAAGCATTTGACTGTAAGAATTTGTCTAGTTCTATTTTTAGTACTGGTAATGGATGGACAATTTTATCATTGGCATGATACTGCAATGTGTTCATCTAATTTCTTGGTGTGTTTCTATTTCAACATGTTAGTAATTCATTTTCAGGTTGCGATATTTTGAATTGCTTATCATGGTCAGTTAACATAGTCCTGCCCTAAACCCTAGCCTCTAAGTCTCAAAAGAAAAGAAAAGCATAACTTGTGAGTTGATATGAATTTGTAGTTTTCTTTTATGTGCAGTTAAAAGCTCTATACCATCATAATTTGGCCTGAAAATCTCATGTGTTTTAATGACTAATGCTCTGTATTGATATTTTGGGTTTTTCTTTTTGTACTTAATAGTATAAATTGAGAGTGGTGGGATTCTTTTTTTTTCAGTGTTGCAAGCTGATGGTCATTTTCTTGACAGTTGAATGCCAGTCCAGCCTTCAGAAAATATGTACACAAATTAACTTTTTGATGTTTAGGAAGAACAACTGTTTTTAGTGGTAGATAAGTTAGCAGTGGAGTAACCCTGAAATCACCTTATTACTCCAATGACTTCATAAATGATATGGATGTAAGAAAATAATAGGGTAGCATTTATGGTTTATAATATCCACCTAAATCAACTTGGCATAATGATAATATTAGAATCCAATAGACAGAAAGAAAAAATATATATTTTATTGTTTTTATTTTTGGAGGAAGGATTATAATGCTAGAATGGAGCTCCCAATCTAGAAACATTCTGCATTGTAATATCTACAGTTTAGTTTTCTTTTTTTTTTTTTTAAATAGTAGTACAATAAGTTTAAGAAATATTTTATTTAAAATCCTTAAACATTTCAGTTAGATTGATCTAATAAAAGTGTGTCAGTGTTTATTATTATCACAAGCAGAAAATATTTTATTTTAATTGGATTAATTAGTATTTTTATTGCTAAAAGTTTTATTGTTATAATAGATAAGAGAAAACAATTTATGTTAATAGAATCATATAAATTTCAATGCTAATCTGTAAATTGAAGAATGTCTATTTATAAACTAATATATGAATATTTGTTTTATTTGAATTAATTAGTATTTTCGGTATTTTCATTGCTAAAAATTTTGTTGTTAAAGTTAGATAAGAAAAAGAATTACATGTAAATAGAATCATATAAATTCCAATACTAATCTGTAAATTGAAAAATGTCTATTTATAAAATATGTGAATGTTAATTATTATATATATATGTATAAACTTTGTAGTGGATAGTGATAATTATAGAGAAGAGGATAAAGTGGATTTAAACAATATAGTAACAATTTAATAAAAAACAGAAAAAAGAGAAAGGGGGTCAGTTTAATAGCTGTTTTGGGAGAAGAAATACTGGTGGATATTTTTGTTTAAATAAAGATAAGAGTTTTAGCTGTAATATTTGACTAGAGATAATTAATTCATAGATGAGCTGTTGAGGAGGAGAATATAGTAGTAATAATTTTGATAAAGATTGTTCATTAAGTTGAACTGCGATTGTTTTAAAAATTGAAGTAATGGAAAACAGAATTATAACAAAATAAATATAACATATGCCCCTGTAAAGCCTGGAACCATGTGGAGCTGTCTATGGTCAAAACAAGATAAAATAAACTGCCTTAGAATTGTTACTTACCTTGGTAAATCTGTTGCCAACCCTTGATTGAATACCTATTTATGAGAACTGTAATTTAGTCGATGGTTATTTATTTATTTTTCAAATTTTATTCAAAAAGTGGAATCTATCTACAGTATACATACTTAAATGCAAACATATTAGAAGTCCATATTATACCAAGAGGAGATGTGTGCATTTTGTTTGGTTTAAAAACAAAAGAGAAAAAAACTCTTTATTGGCAAGACATTAAGCACTACCATCGTTAAAATTTTGGATATAAAAAGAAAAAAAACAATAAATGTTTTAGAATACCTGAAAGATATAAAATATGTTAATGATTATAAATTTATTTAATGCACATTGATTACGTAAGTAATATTTACTAAGGCGATAAACCTAAAGCATGTGCGGTTGAAAATGCGTAAGCTTGAAGTTAAGACCTGTAGAGGTCCCTACCTTTGCATTTTCAACCGCACATGCTTTAGGTTTATCACCTTAGTAAATATTAATGATTATAATAGAAGGAAATTTTATATGATAATATATATTCAGGAGAATATGAATAAATGTGTTAATTTAATTACAGAATCTGCAAAGTTAGGGGATAAATGAACATTAAATGACAATTAGAAAATTTAGTAAATATAAGTGAATATAAGGTTGTGTAAAATATTAGATAATTTGAGGAATATAATTTATGCATATAATTAATTTAATAAAGATGTTATACATGTTTTATTTATTTATAAAAAGATGAGGATGGATAGATAGATAGATAGATAGATAGATAGATAGATAGATAGATAGATAGATAGATAGATAGATAGATAGATAGATAGATAGATAGATAGATAGATAGATAGATAGATAGATAGATAGATAGATAGATAGATAGATAGATAGATAGATAGATAGATAGATAGATAGATAGATAGATAGATAGATAGATAGATAGATAGATAGATAGATAGATAGATAGATAGATAGATAGATAGATAGATAGATAGATAGATAGATAGATAGATAGATAGATAGATAGATAGATAGATAGATAGATAGATAGATAGATAGATAGATAGATAGATAGATAGATAGATAGATAGATAGATAGATAGATAGATAGATAGATAGATAGATAGATAGATAGATAGATAGATAGATAGATAGATAGATAGATAGATAGATAGATAGATAGATAGATAGATAGATAGATAGATAGATAGATAGATAGATAGATAGATGAGATGGATAGATAGATAGATAGATAGATAGATAGATAGATAGATAGATAGATAGATAGATAGATAGATAGATAGATAGATAGATAGATAGATAGATAGATAGATAGATAGATAGATAGATAGATAGATAGATAGATAGATAGATGAATGGATGGATAGATAGACAGACAGACACAGGCAGGCAAACAGACAGACAATTATGTAAATTGGTTATGTAATATTTTTATATAGTGAGTTATAGAATATATATATATAATGGATTAAAAGCAAATTATTTAAAGTTTAATTATATATGAGAAATGAGATATAGTTATTTAAAATTAAGTATAAAATAATTATAGAATTTAATGTACGTAATGTATGAATCATAAATTTATTTAACGCACATTGATTATGTAAGTAATATTTACTAAGGCAATATAATTTATTGTATTTAATATATGTATTTAATTGGTTAAATGTGATTTATTGAAAAATTATATTTTGAAAAAGTCCAAATATTGGATGAAAACTGGTTCAATAAAATATTTACTTATTATTTTTAATTCATTGTTTAATTACAAGTGAGTTGAAATAATTTTTAAACTATAATGTTTTAAACAGGATGTTTTTCAGGTCTATTAAGAAAGTCCATGTTGCCTTTATTTTACAAAATTTAAATATAAAATATATAATTAAATAAATATAAGTAAACAATAAATTCAACAACTATATTATCTTCTTCAAAATAGTGATAGGAGTCTTTGTTGTAACACATTGTTGTTAGTGGCTTAAATTCTAAATATAGATTTCTATATGACTCCAGAATACTTTAAGGTAAGTTTTCTAACAATGCTATATTTCTAAATAAATGCTACAAACAAAAGACTGCATATTATTTATAACTTTTATAAAACTATAATAAATCTCATTAGCCATCTAAACATACTATAACCTCTTAAAATTAATAAATATAGTTACTAGCTAAATATATAAAATCCAAGACAATCAGATTTAATGATTATCAATCATGTTTATTTACAAATATGTATCACAATGTGAATAATGTTGGAGAAATATAAATGTGTTATGTAATAATAATAACAAATGTACTTTTATAATTGTTCAATTTTCCTTCAGTCAAACATGGGGGAAAAGGATAGAAAGCCAAATTTTTGTTAAAAATTATTAAACATGCATATATATTATTGTAAATTGTCACTGTCAAACATGTAGTTCACATGCAAATCACCTAAGGGCAATTAGCATGGGATCTCCATCATCTGAGATCATAGGATAAACAACATATTTTTTATAGCCTGCTAAGGTCAGCTAGATACATAAGACTATCATATACTAAATAACTTATAAATTGCAAACTAATGACTAATGCTAAAGAAAATGAGACACTACAATTCATTTAAATATATGCATTATTACAACACTAGTAATAGCAAAATAGGCTGCAATCTACAGGAACTACCAGTATATTTTGGCTATGATTGAACTTACATCTTTATTTCACTGACTTGTTAATTTTTAAAACAAATTAATAAGAGTAGCAATTTATGAATTCTATAATTAACTTTATGCATAGATAATATACAGTATAATATGATATAATGTTATTAATTGTTTTTGAACAGAAATAAACTTGCTGCATAGACCAACAATTACAACTAATTATTATTAATACAGTTCATAAATTATTTAAAAAACTGGTTTCACCATAAATATTTTCAGGCCATAAGGCAGGTATGTAACTAAACATTATATAAGTAAATGTAAGAGGCAACATATGCATTACAGTATTTTTGTATAAATAAATACATGTGATCTAGGAAAATGCTATACAATAGAAATGTGCTTCTATCACATACTATTGTAAAGGTACTAAGCATAAGAGGAACCAGCAGTCATAAACAGTACCATCCAAGACATGTACAAAAACAAAGCAGATAATATATGGCAGAAATGTCCGTCTACCACATATTACTGCTCTAAGTAAACTAACGAATACAAGTAACTGACAATCACAATGGTATCATAATTATTTATGAATAAATAAATACATACAAACAAATCTCATATACAAACAGAACAGCCTTAAATAAAATTACAGATGTTCCCTTACCTCAATACACCCAATTATCCTTCCCCAAATCTGGAAGGTAGTTTGCTTAAAACTATAAACTATTAACAGATAATTAAAAAAAACAATCTTAATTTATTCTGTCTATGCAGCCAGTTTTATATTTGCAGGTAGTGAAAATGACTGGTTTATAATATTAAGTGTTAAAAAGCATAACCAGGGACTGCAATAGTAAGCTAATTGCTTTTAATAAAAATTATTCTTTTATTAGACTGACACTGACTGAATTGTGGTGTGATTAAATAAATTGAGATATCAATCCCTTGTCATTATAGTTTATAAACAGATTTACAAAATCAATAATAACAATAATTTATAAAATACTTTCAGGATAATGGAGATAAATACCTAATGTTAATAATAGACACTTATAATAAAATATTTTTAAAGTTCATACCCATTTCCTTTTATCATTAAAAGTTCATGCTCAGACTTCAGGTGTTTGTATTAGCAGATTTCATTTAATCAACTATAGCTATGGTAGTGGTAGTTTTAATCATATATTTCTCAAATCCATAGGCAACATTGGGCAGTAGTTTAGTTGTTGATTGAAGGCTGTTTCTTCCCAAAGCAGTAGATACTTGAAGTTTAGGCATATAATGCACACTATGCTCTGAGATATTTTTATATTAGCTAAAAGCTCCTTTTCATATTTCCTTATGAACTTTTGGCTGGTACTCTGCCACATATCCAGAAAGAAGTAGATGGCAGTGTCTCTACTTCTGCATGATATTTCAACACCAATCACAATAAATATACTGAAAGCACAATAAAGAAAGATCAATACAATAAAATCAATCAAAATATATTGAGCACAATGAATTGTAACCACTATTTATAGTTTCTGGAGTTGATTTATCATCAAAATTGGATCCATCACTGGTCATTTCAATCCACTGATCTATTAGTGGTAGATAGCTCCTGGTCATTGGCTTATTTGTCCAATAACCACATTTACAAAATTTTATCTTTAAAAGAAATTACTGGACTAATTTCATCAAATACTTACCTCCTTAATTAACTGTCCTGTTTATGTATCACATATGAACAAATGATACATTTGTCATATGGCCTTATGGCATTGATTCCTTAAATTCTTTTCTTGTTTTTATAAATAATTGGAATCCAAATATTAAATTTACTATGGAAGTGGAAAATAGCAGATCGCTTTCTTTTCTAGATGTTTTAATTGCAAGAAAATGTGATGAAACATTATCAATATCAGTTTACAGAAAATCCACCCATACAAACAGATATCTTAATTTGAATTCTCATCATCATCCTGCACAATTTTTTTCTGTAGCAAAAAATCTTTTCCCTAGAGCTTATAATTTATCTGATAAAGAATATCTTTCTCAAGAAATAGAACTTACAAAAAGTATTTTGCTTTCTAATAATTATAATAAAAACATCATATGTAAGGCTTTATATAATATTAATACTAAAAAGAAAAAAGAGGGTAGAATTGACAATTCCTCTTTTAATAGAGTAATTTTATCCTATATTAAAGGCATTACTGATAAAATCAGTAGAAGACTATCTTGTTTTAATATAAAGACTACTTTTTCTACTGGCAAAAAAATTGGTGATTTTTTATATAAACCTAAAGACAGAATATTTTTGGAATACCAAGGAGTTTATGAAATTCCATGTTTTCAGTGCTCAAAATGTGAGTCAATCTAATAGATGAATAAATGTCAGAATTAAGAAACATAGAAATGCTTTTAATCAAAAAATTAGCACATCAGTTTTTATTCCCATTTTTTAGAAATTGGTCACAAACCTGATTTTGACAATACAAAAATACTTGCTAATTTGGAAAGATATGATTTAAAAATGATGATAGAGTCAATTGAAATATTAAAGAGACCTACTGGTCTAAATAGGGCTGATGAAGCACAATGTATTCCAGCTATGTGGAAATCTCTCATTTTATCTAATATTAACTTAAAATTAATAGGTGAAAATACTGCGGGAAATAAATATTTTGATAAGCCTCATATTGTGAATGCTGAACTACTTCATGTTGAATCTCATTTCTCATCTCACACACAGTCATGTTATTATTTGAGATCTAATGATTTTTCTTTCAAAAGTTAACCTTGATAATGGCGGATGATAGTCTATCAAAATATTGGTGTTTAATGGAAAATAGGCTGCAAAAAGAAGTTTGCTATTAACTGAAAGGAGACCCTTTGATTCCTCTTGTAGGCCTTAAAGGAACCGAGCAAGGCAAATTCCTAATGTCCACTCCATATGTTCTTGTCATTGCAGCTTTTATTACTATGTGATTATTCATATAGTATACAAATATGGATGGGCTGCTCACCAACACACATTAGCCAGCATGGTGAGCTTATTGGCTTTTTACCTCTGAGTTTAAAATCAAGAAACACCATGGTCTTTCTTCTCAGTTGCCTGATAAGGCAGAATGAATGTTTGTGTAAATGATATTTTCCCAATAGATTATACAAATTATGATAGATAAAAATAAATCATAGCCCTTATTCCCAGGAGGCTGTAAAGTCACTAAGCAAGGCAGCAGAAATGGTGACTGAAGGTGGAGGATGCTAATAATCCCCTGATTGCGGACCCAGGTTCCCATTTGATGATGACTTTTTATTTAGGTACTTATAGCTGCAGATCACTTTCAAGCGAAGAAGATTGCAAGAATTAGAAGAAGAACTATCTTATATTAAATGGGACATTATTGGACTTTGTGAAGTTAGAAGAAAAGGTGAAGAGACAATTGA
Source organism: Epiperipatus broadwayi (assembly GCA_028023455.1). Taxonomy (NCBI): domain Eukaryota; kingdom Metazoa; phylum Onychophora; class Udeonychophora; order Euonychophora; family Peripatidae; genus Epiperipatus; species Epiperipatus broadwayi. Next base: position 2,979,839 of record JAQFVV010006198.1, on the reverse strand, counting down.
TTTAAAAAGTGGACATGTACTCTATTATAAAGGCACAAATATTGGAAATACAAGTGGAGTAGGATTCATTATAAATAAAAATGAAAGAACAACATTATGGAGATTGATGGTATATCAGACAGAGTGGCAAGATTAGTTGTACAACTTAATAGCAGATACCAAATGCAGATAATTCAAGTTTACACCCAAACAAGTGCTCATAGTGATGAAGTAGTAGAAGATTTTTATATGGATGTACAAAAGGCTTTCGATCAGAGTAAACAACATTTTAAAATTGTTGTGGGAGACTTTAATGCTAGAATTGGTAAACAAATGAAAGATGAAAGTGCTGTAGGTAATTTTGGTTATGGTAATAGAAATGAGAGAGGACATAGACTAGTGGAGTTTGCTGAAAAAGAAAAACTTTATATTATGAATTCTTTTTTTGAGAAAAATGTTAAAAGGAAATGGACATGGAAACATCCCAATGAAGGTACAGCAGAATTGGATTATATTTTGACTAACAGAAAATACATATTTCAAGATTGTAATGTTCTTAATAAATTTACCACAGGAAGTGATCATCGATTAGTAAGATGTAAGATACGTGTTAATGCAAAACTAGAGAGACAAAAATTATTAAGAAAAACAATTTTTACAGTTGATATTCCTAATCTTCAGAAACATTCTAATGAATTTAAATTAGAACTTAGAAATCGGTTTCAAGTATTAGTAGATTTTGAACATGATTCAGATTTGAATGAAATTAATATGAAAATAACTGATACATTTTTAAAAACTGCAACAAAGATAGCTGGTAGAAAAAAGCAGCAATTGACCAATAAAATTTCTACTGAGACTAGAGAATTTATGAAGAAAAGAAGGAATATGAAGATATACAAAAATGATGCATTAAAAAGGATTGAATATCTCGAATTTTGTAAAATGGTACGGAAAAGAGTTGAAAATGATATAAGAAAGTATAACTGTGAACTAGCAAGGAAAGCTGTAGAAGAAAATAAAAGTCTCAAGAATGTAAAACAACATTTTGGTATTGGTAGGAAATTTATATCTGCAATAAGAAAAAAAGATGGAATTATTACTAAAAAGAGAGATGACATTATGAAATGGGTAGAAGACTTTTATCAAGAATTATATAGTAATAAAGAAAAAGTACCTCCTATTTCTATTACATCTTCTGAATTGCCCAGAATTTTAAATGAAGATGTGAAACATGCAATTAAATGTATGAAGAAAGGAAAGGCTCCAGGTAATGATGGAATTATAATTGATATATTAAAAGAAGCAGGTGAAGAAATAGAATTTTTTTTAGCAAAGTTATATACCAAATGTCTAAATGATAAAGATGTACCAGATGATTGGAAGAATGCAGTAATAATATTAATATTTAAAAAAGGTGATAAAGAAGATATTAGAAATTACAGACCTATCAGCCTTTTATCAGTTTTATACAAAATTTTTACCAAGATAATTACAACTCGTCTACAAAGAACATTGGATTTCCACCAACCAAGGGAACAAGCTGGATTTAAAAGTGGTTTTAGTACAGTAGATCATATCCAGGTATTGAGAGAAGTTATAGAAAGGACAAATGAATATGAGTTGCCATTATGTTTTGGATTTGTAGATTATGAAAAGGCATTTGATTCTATAAACATTTCTTCAGTGATTAAAGCATTGGATCATCAAGGTATAGATCCAGGATATTGTCATATTTTAAAGAATATTTATAAAAATGCAACAACAACAATTAGATTACATAATGATACTGGGAAAGTCAACATTGAGAAAGGTGTAAGACAAGGTGACTCCATATCTCCAAAACGTTTTACAGCAGTGTTGCAAGAAATATTTTATGGATTAAAATGGGAAACTAAAGGAGTGAAAGTAAATGGAGATTATTTAAGTCATTTAGATTTTGCAGATGATATAGTTGTTTTTGCAAATAATGCTTCAGAGCTGCAGGAAATGTTGCAGGAGTTATCAGATGAAAGTAGGAAAGTAGGACTAAAGATAAATGTTAAAAAGACTAAAGTAATGTTTAATCGATTTGCTCAAAATATGAAAATAAAGATTGATTATGATGAATTAGAAGAAGTTAATAGTTACAAATACCTTGATCAGATTTTTAATACAGATGAAAACATAATGGATGAAATTAATCATAGAATTAAACTTGATTGGAGTGCCTATGTGTTTGAAAAGGAAGGTTTTTAACAAATGTGTTTTACCAGTTCTTACTTATGGATCTGAGACTTGGACACTTAATAGAAGAGCAATACAGAGACTCCAAACAGCTCAAAGAAGTATGGAGAGATGCATGTTGGGAGTAACAAGAAGAGATCGAAAATGCAATGTATGGGTAAGAAAACAAACAGGTGTTACTGACCTCATTGAAAAAATTAAAAGATTGAAGTGAAGTTGGGTTGGACATATTGCTAGAAGAGATGATAATAGATGGACAATTGAAATCTTAAACTGGATTCCAAGAGATTGTAAAAGACCCAGAAAGAGATCACATGTGAGATGAATGGATGAAATAAGAAAGTATGCAGATGTGATGTGGAGAAGAGGATTAAACTTGGAGAGACTTTCAAACTGCAGTGGATTGATAATGGTTGTTGATGATGATGAATGGAAAATAATACATGGTACAGCCCAAAAAGTTAATTTATCTACATCATACAACCATGAAAACATTAAATATATTGTACCATTTATTTATACGGTACAAATATATTAGCATCCGGTAAGATATTTAAAAGCTAAAAAAAAAAAAGTAAATTTAACGATCTTTTAAAAGAAAAACATTTTTAGATTTTTTCTGATTAGTATAATTTGTTTTTTAAAAAAATAACGTACAATGAAAGTTAAAATTGTCGTTCGTATTTTTTTTATGTAATTAAAAATAAAAGTTAAATTGGAAAGAATAAATGACATACAGATTACTGATCCAGATAAAGTAAAAATTCCAAAAGTAAAAAGATTACAATTAGAAAAATCTTTTTAATAATTAAAGATGGCAGAATTATGCTAAAAAAAGTAATAACTTTGTAACTTAAATTTAAGAGAAAGTGTAGAAGATTATTATCTTATATGCTGATAAAAGAATGAACAAAAGATATGCACAGAAGTTTCAAAACTAGATCGGGGTATAAAAAAAGGAGGACAATCTCGAACTAGGTCTGTTCTATACCTTCTAGTTACATGTCTGAAAGCTGGATGTTTCTGCGAGCATACCTGTGGCAGTAATAGACGTCTGCACAGGTATGCCACTTGCAGTACCTAGTCATCAAGCAAGCAATGGAGACGGGCCTTGTGAAGACTGCCTTTCATGATAAAAGGGTCATGACAACCATGCCTTTTCTCCGCGAGCATAACCTGTGGCAGGAATATACGTCTACACAGATACGCCACTTGCAGTACCCAGTCATCAAGCAAGCAATAAAAACGTGCCCTGTGAAGACTGCTTTTTGCAATAAAAGGATCACGACAGCCATGCCTTTTCTCCAGTTATAGAATGGAACAATAATGGAAGATGCCAGCAGGAGAGACCGATGGAAATTTTTAGGAACTCAGAATCCCAAAAACACACACCAACTTACCGGTAAGTTAAGAGTAACTTTTCCTAATTGTGACAAAGTTTGCAAACAATTATAAAAATTGATATCAAAATAATCCCGATCAAGACTTCAAAATTTATTCTTCAAGAGACTCTTGTGTACCTAAGAATTATAATCATTGAACTGTTTTTTTATTTTTAATTAATTCATATCTAGATTAGTGTGTGTGTGTCATCTTTCCAATTAATTAAATCATAATGTTTTTGTTTTTTTTTATTATTTATATTTTAATTTATTAAAATAAAAATCTTGATTTCTAATACCCTTATTCATTGTGCGTTATTAATGATTATTAATAAATTTATTAAAGTTAATTATGATTTGAAAATATAATTTACCTTGCCAACGCTGTATCGAAACTCAATTTTCCAGAGTTTCTAGATAATTTCGTCGTAGCTAAATAAATAAAAAAGGGATGTTTGCCAGTGGATTCTAATATAGAATGCTGGTGCCTTTCAAATAAATTAAAAGCTAGCTTATTTTATCCCATTATTTTAGTAGCTACATTAGTTAAAAGAGTGTTGTGTGACCAGGAAAAATAATTGCGTCCATTAAATCTTACTGAATTGTATGACGAAACAAATTTAATAGATAGGACGTAATTTGGTCACCGAGTACGACTAGTTAACTCGTTTAAAACACTAAATAAGTAGTGGACATTACAATATATATATATCATTAAATATTTCTGTTACAAATTAAAATTTATACCCCTTATGTATATATCATATTTACTATGTGTACATAATATATGTGTATTGAAGCTATATATATATGTATATTGAATGTGTTTATATATACATGCTTCATGGCATCTCTGTGTGATTTTCCATATATGTTTCATGTCAAGTCATTTTAAAAATAAGTGTTAAAACACTTCTAATATACTCAATTGTAGTGTGTGCATGTATAGAGTCACAGAAAATAGCATCCCAATGATAATTCAGTTTTTAACTTTGATTTAAATAAATAAGTTAATTAGCATTGCTAAGTATATTATATAAATGCATAATGAATTTCAGGTATGCAGGAATTACATTTTAGTTATATATAAAACATTTTCTAGTAAACAAAAAGCTTTATTAACCACAAGGCATAGAAGCAGAATTATTGATTTGATTTAGCAATTTAAACTGTTAATAAAGGAAAGCCCTATCTATTTTTACTAAAAATAAGATACTCCTTTGTTTACTTTCAATAAAAGTAATTAATATATTTTGGCAAAATGTAATAAGGAGAAAAAGGTGCTAAATATTACTTAATTATCTTAGGTAAATGAGGTGTAAACAACAACTGTTTAGAAATTAAAATGATCAAGTTAAGCCAATAAAATGTATTGTAATGATCTACAAAGTTCAATAAGAAATAAAAAATGCAAATCACAAATTAAAAACGACATCATCCCACTGAAACTATGCTAAGACTCACACACATAGCTGTTCCGTCCTTCCACCTAGGCAAGTAAATTAAATAGATGTTTATACTTTTATCTTGGACTTTCCATTGTTATAAGAATGTCTATAAATTATTATTTTAATTTTTTTTTTTGTATATTTTTCTTTTTACATAAATCAATATTTTGATTTTGTATTATTATGTATATCTGAAATTTTGTGCATATATTTTAACTATCATAGTTAATAAATGAGTATGAACCTTTATGTTTGGTCATCATATTAATGAATACATATGTATGAGTTTATTATTGAGCAATCATATGATGTATGTGCAAATACATATTTCGTTTTTTATTAAACGAATAAGCATTTTTAATCTATCAAAACTTATTTTAATATATATAAAAAGCTCAATTGTCATCCCTTTGTCCCTGCTCAAAGGTTTTCTTTCTTTTGAGAGTAATTTCATTTTGTTTTTATATGTTTTGTTTATTTTTAAGTTGGATAATTAAGGAAATACTCAGATTAGTGAAATTCCATTGATGTGAAATTGACTCAAGTAATATTGAAAAATCTACAAATTTATTAATTAAATGTATTTACATTAGCCAGAAAAGAGATTTAAAAGCACATTTTTTATAGGAATAAATATTGCATTTACATCTAGCATATCTTATGGCTATGTACTTTAGATTATATTTATACAACAGCAGAATGAGTGTATATATTTGTATATATAATCTTTGGATGGATTTGGATGAAATATCTTAATTAATTTTATCTTCGTATTATAGTGTAGTGAGTGATTCGACCAAATTGGTGTTGAATTTAATTTGAATATAGGGTATGATTGCTAGGGTGACAAGAAAATGTCATTTCCTGTTTAAAATATATGAATTTTAGGATCTCAGGCCAATCACCTAATAATTAATTAGGCATTTCCTTATATATTTCATAGCTTGGTTTTATTTGCTCATGTATATTAACTATCAAAGCAATTGATTATTTCCTGCTATATATAGATAATTTAACTGATGAATTTTCTTTGTATGATCATGCATACCTACTTTTAGATTTATTGATTATCACTGGGTAACCCTTTTATTTACAGTCTAGCATCCAATGATATAATGCTTTATGTTAATATTTTCATTACTAGATTTTATATGCTTGGGTGTATTAATTATCAAAGTAGTTGATCATGACCTGCTGTATATTAACAATGTAGTCAGTGTATTTTCCTTGTATGCCTTAAAATCTGGCATACCTTCTTTTAGATTTATTATTTATTACTGAGTGACCTTTTCATTTACAGCTTAGCATGTCAATGATTTATTTGTATGTTAATGATATTAGTGAAGTACTTTTCTGGCCTGATATATAATTTCTGTAATGTTGAAAATCTGAAAAAAACCATGATCAGGATTATTCATGATCATATCTTCATATAGATGTTATTTAAATTGAATTAAACTATGAAATGAAATATATAATCCTGTCCAGTTATGTCTTAAAATTTTATAATTTTTTAACATTTTTATATTTGACATCCAAATATTTGGAATTATCTGCCCACTGCTCTTCATTTCTAAAAGTAATTACCCTAGCTTATTGTTAAATTTTAGAACTGCTGCCTTTTAAGAATGAATTCCATTTTTTATAGATATAATACATATTTATTTTAAAATACATATTTATTTTAAAATGTAATTCTATCTTTAATCAAGTGTTTAAATTGAAACAAACTATGAAACAATATATATATATATCTTGTGTACATATTGCTTAAAATATTGTAAATTTTTTACATCAAAATGTATAAAATTTCATTGCCACTGCTCTTTATTTTTGAAAGTGCTCTTTGTTTTTAAAAGTAATTACTCTAACTTAAATATGTTTTTGTGTAACTGCATGACCATCACATACTAATGAAAACTGCAAATTTAAATTGTGTTTTTATTAAATATAATAAATGTTTATTCTATAATTTAATTTTAGTTTTAATCAAATTGTTAAATTGTAACAAACTATGAAATGAAATATATATATTTGTATACACATATTGCTTAAAACTGCTCTTTATTTTTGAAAGTAATTACCTTAACTAATTTTAAATGTTACTAAATTGAAAGAAAAAATATTTTTATTGCCCTTTCAATAGTATTATTTAAAACAAATCAAAGTTCTAAGAATAATGGTTAACTGTGATATGTAAAATTATTGAATATTTTTAATATTTTTCTCTGTTCCATATATAAGAAACTAGTTGGCATAATGAAAATGTGTTTTAAATGGATTAGGCTGGTATAACTTAGTTATATATCAATTTTCAAGCAATTCTATTGAATTTAAATATATTAAACTTTGACATTAAAATTTCATTCTAACTTGAAAAAGATCAAAACTTAACAAATAAACTAACTAACAAACAAACTGATTTTTCAACTTCAATAAAAGCATTTAAAATGTGTTAAGTAGCAAATTTATTTTATTAAAATCACTGATTATAAGAAAGCAATTAACCAATTAAAAAATCTGTCAAATAAATTCAATTAAACAATAGTAATTTTATGTTATTTTCTGGCTATATTTTAAGAAATTCTTTTTATAAATAATTAAAAATTTATTGGAAATAATATTTACAAAAAATCATACTTGGCACAATATGTATATAAACAAATACAAACCTTATGAACAATATGAAATATTGCTTGTAGTCTGAAAGTTATAAAAGACATTATAGCCATTGCTCTTACATCCTATGATGTTTATTAAAATTATTAATAAATTAGTGTAATAAATTTGTGTTGTATCATTTTTGACTCCTCTGACCTAGACTTTGAAGCAATAATTGTGAATATTTAATAAATATGGAAAGAATTTAAACTTTGAGATGTATGATAGTTCTTTAAAAAATGGTTACACTCAAGATTATAACTGACATCATAGAACTAGATGTATAAAATTTATCTAAAAGCAGATTGCAATATTTTATTTTTTTTAAATATTTATTGAGGGTGAGATGATGAGCAGAAAATATAAGCAGTACTTTATAAAAGTTTCACCTACAAATGAGATGAAATTGATCACCTGCACTATTATAGGTAGGTTACTTAGATATGTAATTTAAATTTATCTTTTATTTAATTCTGTATTATCCTTTACCATTGCAATATATAACTTCAAAATATAAATTGTGTGAGGTAGATTGTCATCCATGATTTTCAATAAAGGCACTTGTGAGCAAATGATTAATAGAAAAGTCAAATACTCTTTAAAATAGTGAACTCATTTAATTAACAATTTTATAACTAATAAAGAGTATCTACTGTTAAGCTCTTATGGAAATTAATATCTATTTTTATGGAGATTCCTCTCATCTCTATGTATTAAAAATACAAATATGGATGTCACATAGACCAATCCCATTATGCTATTTCTTTCAGTTCTTCAAAAAGGTGTTTCATTCTATCCTGAACTGATAACTTATGTGACTATAACATATATTTCTAGCATCAATCACTACAATGTACTACAAGACTAATACCACAATATCATCTTCCCATCAAGTGTTATCCTACAAATCTAACAATTATGTATTACAAAACAAACTATATATAATTTGACAACTGTCAATGTTTATTTTATTACATTAAATTGAGATCAAAATTCTTTAGTCACCTTTATCATTCATACATTTACTCCTTTCATATTATTCTTTAAAATTCCAATATCATAGATATTTTTTATATTACTATGACTCCCATCTCTAGGTTCATTATGATGACATTAATTTACTTATTAATTATCTTATACTTAAAAAGATCTAATAAATTAATTTAAATTATATTACTTTACAATAGAAACCTAAAGTATTGTTTTACCCACACTTTCTCTCTTTTCCATCCTTCACACATACTATGTTCCTTTCTTAAGCCTAACTTTTAAAGTTATTAATTTAAAAATAAACATTAAAATATAACACATATTAATACATAAACTTATTCACTTTAATTAACTTAATACTAAACTTAACAATTAATATTGCACTGGCATTTATGTTTAAAAATAATACCCAAAGAAAAAAAAAGTTTATTTATTCTTCTTCTTCCTTGTGATGCCTTCTTATAGATTTTAATGTAATGCTTAACACTTCCTTGCAAGTTATTATTCTGATCTTTTATGTTGATTAGAAACTCCCAAAATATTATACACAATACTTAAAAATAATTAATAACAATAACAGAATGAAGTCTTTGACAGTTCCATGCTTCTTATAGTGATTTTTCATATTTACATGTTTGAATCTTAACTATACATAAGTATCATAAAAGTTAATTTTAGTTGTAGTCAAACAATCAAGTCAAGCATATAGTTCAATATTGGTCTCCTCATTATCATTTTTTTTAAATTTATTCATAGCATTAATCAGTAAGTCATTTTCACTTAAACTTTTTTCATCCTTGTCTTTCATATGAGAATTTTTTTCTCTTACAATAAATATAAATAAGTTCATTGAGATTATATCTCTTGTAATATATTTTTTATCATTATTTAGCATATTTAAAAATAATAGCTCTTCTTTGTTGAAATTCACCTCTTTTTAATATTTCTTACTCCAATAAAAATTGTAATGGCTAAATGGAAGACTCATCCTAAATAATACACTTTTATTTAAAATAATTGATAAGCATTCATTATCATATTTGTTTAATTAATATTATTTTTGCTCTCTAAAAACTATTACAAATGTCTATTCCTAAATATTAATCTCCTAAGGTTAATTTGAATAATACAAATTACTTTGATTGTCAGCAATAATTATTTTCTTTTAACTTTTAATTTCAAGTATACATTATATTTAAGTTCTATAAATTATCTTCATTAATTTATAAAAGTTAAAGCTTTGTATATTTGTTTTGTTCCTCTTCATAATCAAGCTATCAACTAAACTAGTTAATAATGCAGAGATAAAGATAAAATATTTTCTTATGTGACTGTTTATCCACCTTTTAATTAATTGGAGTGGGGTATTTTTTTTCCTTCACAATTTTTCCATTAATACTAATATATCCTTGCAATTTTTTCCTCAATAGCATTTTAGAATTGTAAATTGAATTTCCAGACTGTAATTTGTGATGTAGATGAAGAAATTAGTTTAACTTTTTTTCCCATTTATAAACTACTATCAAGTATTTTATATTCATTTTATCACGATTAATTTTATTTATCTATTTATAAAAATAAAATAACTTAAATTTTCTAATTTTTTACAAACTTTTTACACAATAGTTTACTTTACTTTGGTGATTTTTTCCTCCTTCCAAGATCATCTGCTTATTTCTATTTATATCCCCAAACAGCATGACATGAAAATCAATTAACTAAATGTCATTGGTCAATAACTTGAAAATTGTTTATGAGTTCTTTAATACTTATCTTACTATTTTAAAATTTAATAGACACAAAATAAAAATAAAATTTTGAAAGTGTTTTGAATTGAAATTTAAAATACATTATTTTTACTCAGTCTCACAGAAATATTTTAACAATAATATTCAAGTCCTAATATCTTATTATCATTATAATTTTTTAAAAATATATTATTATTTGATAACAAATAAATCATTTTACCAATGTTACTTATCAGAATACAGTGCAAAAACTAACTAACTCATTTTTTTAAAAAAGATCACTGTAATCTATAATACTAAGATGGAATTACTTCTAATAGTAATTTCCATTTAAATCTAACCTAGTTATACATGTAAATGAGTTTGCCTTTGTTAAAATCATTTATATTAAAATTACATAACTGATATATAAAATGAAAATAATTATAAATAAAAAAAGTGCATTCATTGCCCCTACTAAGTTCTCTCTTAAAGGTCATATATTAAATTATTTGTGTAAGTTATATTTTTAAAATTTAAAATTTTGGACTATTATATACATTTTATATACTAAATTAGTACAATGCACCAATTGAAAGATTACAATATATATATATATAAGAAAATAAAATTGCTTGCCTTCACATCTGTTTGTCTAATATTTCAAGTAGGAAATTGATTTTCATTACAAAATTATGGTAAATGAAAAATCAGAAAATTAAAAATTATTTTCATATCTAATAGTATAAATGAATAGTTTTTATAAGTTAACTATTATTCATAGAGAGTTTAGCTAATCATCTACAAATCAATTAATTTAACTTCTAAAAAAGCTAAATAGTTTTAAAATCAAAAGTTTATTAAATTGTTTTAAATAATTAATTAATTTATTAATTAAAAAACGTAGAAAAATTTATGACTAAAAATTGTGTATTGAATAATAAATCTCAAAGATATAAAAAATACATTATTTGTTGATATATTAAATAATAAATAACAAAAATAAATATTAATCATTGAATGTTAATTCTAATGAGATAGAAAACAATTTTGTTTGCACAAACATTTAAAAGATATTTCTGCATATTTGCAGTTAAATAAATATATAAACACCCTTACTTATATTTACATAAATGTAAATTTACATGAACAAGCAAAAAGAGTATATTAGGAAACTAGATAATTCAGGGTTGTAATAATTCCTACATTTATATTCCTTCGATGTGGGTGCAAAGTCTTTTATTGATTTCTTTTTCTTGTGGAATAAGGGTCTTTCTGTAGTGTCACTAGCTTTAAATTATACCTTGAATAGTCCAGCAAATTGAAATGTTTACAGATTAGATCTTTATTTTTATGCAAACTGTCAATATATCAAATATAAATTAGTTAATACAATGCAGTAAAATTGAACGTAAATAGTGAAATGACTAAATGTTCATCACATGATCACCATCTCTTATACTAGCACATAATTGGCACTACTGTATAGAGAGTTTTGTCTTGTTTATCTAAATGTTCTATTGTTGACAATCACAAAACACCACATTTATGTGTGTACATTATCTCCAGATCTATAAGATAATGTTTAATCAAAGATATTATCCAGACTAAATTTAAAATTAGACTAAGATATAAAAAACTCTGCCCCAATGCAACAATGCATTAAACCTTACATAGCAGAGAAAATTTATGCTCATTTTAAAACCATTTGTAAAGAATAATTTTAAAGTCTGTACAGAGAAGCAAGTCGATTATAAATAGCAAAATGATTAGATTTTCACTCGCTGCCCATCATAAGATACCAGCCTATTTATAAAACTAACAGTATGTGTAAAATGACCATTTATGTATGCAAGAAAATTCCCTCAGTTATAAACAAAGTCTTTCAATACAACAAAGCAAATATTTTTTATATGAATTTGTTCATCAGATTGAGACAAGTGAAAAAATATCCTGTACTAACATATTTATGTATATTCTATTTATGTTTGTTTGTCTTGGTTAAAGTGTTTTATTAAAATCTGAATTTCAAAATTTTTGAAACTTTTTTTATTTATTTAAATTAATACTAATGATAATGATCACGAAAGTGCTTAAATAAACTTTTTATTTATTATCTTTGTAAAATTATTTATTATTTTATTAAAGTATTTAAAATATTTATGATTTTGATTGTTGAGAAAAACATATCTCAGAAGTCACATTAATTTAAAGTGTAATTAAGTATATTATAAATGACCAAACTATTATATAAACAATCTTAATTATAATAATTATAAAAATAATAATAAAACATTTTAATATTCTTCCAAACAAATATATAATGCTAATGGGTCCATTGATAATATCAAGTTAGAATAATGCTTTGATATTGTTAATTTTTAAGTGTAATAAAAAAGGTTTCAATATTTTTAAAATAATATTTATGCTAAATGCTAAATATTATATGAGAAATTATAAATTAATAAGTATTTGATAAAATATTTAACAAATACTATATTTCAGCTTATATGTAACACTTCCAATGAACAATACTCTGCATAATTATATTTTAAAATATCTATATAAAATTAATTAATATACGATGTTAGTGTAAACTAAGTCTCAGCTTTAACAGTTGGACTATTAGCATTTGCACATAAACTGCACTTGTTGCATACATCCACTGACAAGTTATCAATTACTTTTATTATATTAGTCAATCTAATGATTTGATAGTCTCAACATTCTCATGCCAATCTGATAAGTTAGCTATATAGTATGTTTAAATAGAAGATGAACTTTTACTATAGCATTTTAAGAACTAAATATTAAAATAGGAAGGATGATTAGAAAAAAAATGTGTTAACTATTGAAGGGTAAGTGATAGTCACAAAGATAATGTACTACAAGCTAGAAAATTAAATGAATTTATCCAATATGTGTTTGAAATTTTACAAGACTAATGAATAACAGAAAATCAGAGAAATCAGAAAGTAAACTTATTGATGACTTATTTGAACATGTTTAAAAGTTTCTGCAGCGGGGGAAAATAAAGCAGAGATTTATTTAGAATATTCTTCAAACTTTTCATAGTGGATTTTGAAGATCAGGATTAGCAATGCAACTTTAAAATTAGCTAGGAAGTATGCATCTGATTTAAAATTTTGTCCCATCATTTGTGCTTGTTGTTTGATGTTTTGTTTAACTATACATGTCTTTTAGCAATATGAAGAGAGAAGAAATGCAAATGGGTGAAGAATGGTAAACATTTACAGGCTAAACTTTGTAATATTAAATTAGAAACTGGAAGTGGGTTTTAAAAAAAAAGATTTTAATTTTAAATTTATCACTAATATTTATCTTGTTTAAAATGAAATATAAATGCAAAGTATTTGTTATAGTGACAATTTAAAGAATTTATGTTTGCAATTTGGTAAATAATGTTAAAGGTATGCTTAAATATAGGAAGAGAGTAACCATTAGTTATAATGTGAAAGTGTGTGTTTGTGTATGGGTGGGGACATAATGTCAACTGTATATTTTGACCAGTATATACTTTAAGAAATTAAGTGTAATAGGATTATCTGAAAGGAATGACAAACTTATAAAATATAATGTATTTTTGAAAGTGAGAAAAAAAGAAAAAAAAGGATTCTATTGATAATAATAATTGAAATAGATTATTTGTTGTATAACATGATTGTAGATATGAATAGAAAAATCATTGCATATGTTAAGTTGTTAGTCTAGAATTAGTAGAGTAATAGATGCCAAATACACAATCGAGGAAGATGAGTTAAAATTCCAGGAGAGGATAAAATATCATTCTGAAGAACTGAGGAATAGTTAAGTGAGAGTAATCTGTGTGGTGACCATATATTTATTGGAAAGAAATGGGAGAGTTTCCTACAAAGAAATAAGGATAGTATATAGTGTAAGTACTCAGGGAAGAAGCCAGGGTAAAATGAGGGTAGAATCATTAAGAAAATGACTGCCTGCCAAGATATGACACCTCATATTTAAAAGTAACCTTCCTCCTCTTTAGTAGGATATATTATTGAATATAGTATTTAATAAAATCAGTTTTTCATCGTTAAAGTTTTAGGTAAATAATAATATAGGAGGCATCAAATTTGATGAAATATTTAAAAGATTTTATAATTTCTCCCTAAATCTTGATAGATTTGTTTAAAGGTAAAACCTTGTACAAAACAAATATTTTATGTTTAATAGCAATTTGAATAAATTACTAGATGAATAAAATTATTCAAATGGAAGTCAATCTCTGATAATGTTCTATTTCTTAAATATTATAAATTTTCACATACTCACCCACCGATAAGAGTTTTAAAAAACTTAAGTGAATCACTTAAGTTTAGAGCGTACACCAATTTTTATAGACTATGCTTAAATTATGGCTTGGGTCTATTGTGTGCCTGATGTTATAATCAAATATTCAATTGTACAAATCTATTTAACCCAGCACAAGAGAAAGACAGCATCTCATTTTTAACCACTGACGATTAGACAAACATGACTTATATATGTAAATCTATTATTATAAAGCACTGAAAACTTTGAAATTATTCAAACAGAAGTCAATCTCTGATAATGTGCTACTTCTTAAATATTATAAATTTCCACACACTCACCTGCCGGTAAGAGTTTAAAAAACTTAAGTGAATCACTTAAGTTTACAGCATACATTGTATATATGCCAACATTTACAGACCATTCTTAAATTAGGGCTTGAGTCTATTGTGTGTCTGATGCTACAATCAAATAATCAATTGTACAAATCCATTTAACCCATCACAAAAGAAAGACAGTGTCTCATTTTTAACCACTTACGATTAGACAAACAAGACTTATAAATGTAAAACTATTATTATAAAGTGCTGAAAACAATTTTTTTTCTCCAAATTCTGGTTTTATATATTAGCTATCTATAGAGGAAAGAGAAGAATCTATATGTGAGCATAGATAATGTGAGGAATGTGATGCACATCTACTAATCAGTAATTATTAATATAATAGGTTGTACTACAGTAAAGAACTGACTTCACAATATAATGATTCAAATAGGAAGTATTGTTGGTGGTTGTGCTAACATTTCTTGTTAGTACAATACTATGCTTACACTTATTGAAGAATTAAAAGTACTAGAGTATATAGTTAATGAATTGGTTCCAGGGCTATCTCATTCAAGTAAGTTTGTTTGGGTTTAAATAGTAGGTTGCATTAACAGACATGACATATTTAATCTTATTTGCTGGATGCTTATCTGCACTTGTTTCAACATTACTTCAGGGTCCCCTTGATAAATAAAATAGATAGGGTCAATGCTGAGAACAGGAATATAAATATATAAAATACAATTTTTTTTATTGTTTGTTTGGCATAGTTTCATATATTTGTTTGCAATACTGGTGATTGTACTGACTATAATTCTTCTCTAATTTTATATATTACTTGAATAATAAAAAACGGGAATGGAAATTAATAACCAAGGGAAGAGAATTCAATGCATATTTTCAATTAGTAATGATAAAGTCAAAACTAGAATGCATGGAAGTGTGTGTGTATATGTCCATGTAAATATACAAACACAGATTTAAATATATATATATATATATATATATATATCAAAAGGTTTTAATAATTTCATATTTTCTTTGTAAAAGAGTTTTTTTTATTTATTATTTTAACTTCAATTTTTAAGTAAAAAGAAGATGGAAAGATAAATCCAATGGTGAAGATAAATCCTGTATGGAAAAAGAGAGAGAGATAGAGAGAGAAACCCACTAGTAAATAGTTAAAGTCAAAAAGGAAACTTCTAATTATTTTAAACTGACAAAGAATAAATTATGAAAAAAAAAGAAAGAAATTAGCTAACAGATAACTATCTATTAGCTTTACAGATAAAGAGATTATACAAACAACAGGTGGTATCCACAGCTGTAGATATTCCAATAGGTAGGAGGGTCATGTCAGCAAATCCAGCACTTATAAAAAATGAGGTTGGAAGAGTTAATCATCAGTTCTTAGAGGAAAAACTTTGAACCAACTCATCAGAAAGTTTTTAATTTTTTGTTGCTTCAAGTTGGTCCAGAGGCCATCCAATAATTCTCATCTGAAAATTTAAATGGAGTAAGGAAACCAAGAATTACCCATGGCTGATTATAAAAGATTGCAGGGGATTCCAACCTTATCCTTGTCTCCTGTTTCCACTTTTTGGATTCAAATAAACATCTAGAAACTGCAATACAAAGAGTGAATACAAAAAATTTATAAAAAATACCTATCTGTCTATTGGCATGACTCTAGAAAGAAAGGAAAGAAAACCAATTGCAATACTAAAGCAAATTGTTCCTAAAGAAATGCAAACTGCAAACTGACCATACTCTATTGCAAACAAATGACAAACTATTTGGGTGTTAAAGCAGTGGCATTTTGAAACTATTGGAATCCCAAATAAAATTATTTCTGATCACAGAACTCCATTCATCTCCAAAGACTGGACGAAATGGATCAATAAACATAAGATACAACACATATGTCTATTCATAACCCATAGTCTAATCCATGTGATTGAATCATGCAAGAATTAGGGTGATTATTTAAAGTTTATATACATGTTAATCATAGAGGGTGGGTTAAGGAAATTCCACATATTCTTGATATGATAAAATGGTCAAAAGATTAATCTATGGGTTTGAACCTTATGGCATTATTTTGGAAAGAATGTACTCTATCTATTTAAAACTAAACTGGCATTGGAAACGTGCCCTATAGATATTGATAGGGATGCTATCCAAACATGGTTTAATCTAAAGAAGATGGGAGAGTTAAGACAAAGGAAGCAAGGAAAGATAAATGGTACATTCATGATAGGTGACATCCAAAGAAACATGTATATAAAAAGTTCCATCCAATTTATGAGGGTCCTTATGTCATAGTATGCAAATATGACAATAATGAATTTGTCATAGCAAAGGGTCAGGAAGAAAAAGGAAGTTTTAATGCTCATTTGCTAAAATTGATTAAAACAAAAAGGGGACCACCTGAAAAAACATAAACAACTTGAAATAATTGGACAGACCCACAGGTAAAAGGAATATCTACAATTTATATATTTTGGATAAAAAAAGATAAATAAATTAATGAATATGAAAAATCAAATGGTAAAGCTAGTAAAGAAAAATAAAATCTCAGAGCTAAATGGTCAAAATGATGCATTTTACCTCTCAAACAAGGGTGTGTGTGTGATGTAACACTAATGAAATATATGATATAAAACTTACATATAACTGCATTACATGTTTCATAATCCAAAAATAGATGATCAAACTTATTAAGAAAGAAAAGAATAACTAAAGAAATCATTAGTTAAGAAATAGATTTTAAAATGTAATAAGATAAAAGGGTTGCATATAATTTTTCTTTAAAAGCGAATAAGGCTTTTTATTGAGAATGGGGTGAAAAAAGACTTAAAAATAAGATTTAAAGAAACTCTGCTTTTTATAAAATAAAAATAAGTTAAAAGAATAAATGTGTAAAAATAAATGTTAGTGAAAAATTGAAAATAAAAAGACTAATTAATTAATTAGTGAATGCCAGTAAATGTCATGACTGATAATACATATGAAATGTTTAAAAATAAAAATAAGTTAAAAGAATAAATGTGTAAAAATAAATGTTAGTGAAAAATTGAAAATAAAAAGACTAATTAATTAATTAGTGAATGCCAGTAAATGTCATGACTGATTATACACATGAAATGTTTAAAAATAAAACTGACAATAGAATTAATTATAAAGTATGTAAACTATCTGTGATGATGTGGTAGATTAATCTAGGGAAAAGATTAGATTAAGAAAAAATGTAAAAATCAATCAGATTAAAGAAAATGCAAAATTTAATTAAAAAGGTAGATCTAAAGTATGATAAAAACTAAAGTTATGAAAAGGAAAAGAACAATGGGAGAGAAAAAGTATAAAAGGTTGCAGCTGTCTATTATTATTGTTATTATTATTATTTCAGCCTCCATTTTGTGATTAAATTATTCTGATCTTCATTCCATTATTGATGCATTACTTATTCATTGCTTAATTTATTCACTTAGCAGAGATTCAGAAATCTAAGGACAAAATAGAGCCAGTTATTACTGCTGCAGAAAGTATTACTACAGAAGTCACACAACTAAAAACCAGCATTGCTAGACCACCTTAGAAGAGTTCAACTGGGCTTCAGGACCCAAAGTCACAAAATCAACTATCCACCTGAACCCTTGCTGTAAAATGATGCCAAAATGATAAGATAGACACTTCCACTACTCTCTCTCCCATTTGAAGCCAAAGAATGGAAGACAAGCCCCAAATTCATTGATAGAGACCAAAAGGCCAACCAGTTGGAAAATAACACTAATAAAAACCCAAACCAAGTCAACAATATGATCTCAATCTAATAAAAATTAGGTAAATATATTTTTCATAATAATTGTCTATAGATACTTTATTTTTAAATGAAATGAACTTTAACAAAGAATTATAATAAAATTTAGCGTGATTAATCATTTATATTTTTTATATAAAGTTTCATATTGTTATGTTATATTAAACATGTGTGCATGAATAAATATTGATGTTTGCTTAATTGTTATTTGGTCCATTCTCTCTCTTGTCACTGTGTCACCATTTATTTAAAGAGATGTTCTGGACCTCCTTGATTAAGAGTAGGAGCTAGTTTGGGATATTTAAAGCACTGGTTCATGTGCCTGCCACTGAAGCATGTTGGTTGGATAATACCTATGGTCAGCTGGTGCCTGAGTTTGATCCTCAATACAAATAAAATGCTTTGGATGGCAGGTTATGTTCTAGCAGTCAAGGTGTTTCATGGTCAGGAAATGAGGTTGTGTTGTGCTTCACGTAGCCTAATCTGCCATGGGTATCATTGATGGTTATGCTATCAATGGTATTTTCCCCTCTGCTTAAAGAGTTGATCTGTTCCTGTAGTATTAAAGATATAAAATAATAAGGACCAAGAAGTTATGTACTAAGCATGCCAATAAGCTTAGTTAAAGTCAAGAGGTATTGAAATAAATGTTAAAACTTATTAAAGTTTTAGGTTCCAAAGGATATTAAAGTTATTTTAAAAGTATTTAAAACAAGTAATAATATAGTAAGTTTGGGGGGATCTGGTTTAACATATATTTATGTTGCTTAATAAGTTAACAAAATTTTGAAATTTAGACATTTGCTTGATGACATTACCTATAGCTGCTAAATGTAATAACGTTAGCTATTTATACTTTTTCTATCAAAAATGTAATAGCTGTGATAAGTGTGCTTATAAACAACTATAGAGAAACTTGTTGTTTCTATAAATTAATTACAGCTTAGCACTTTCATGAACTTATGGCATTCTCATGTTCATAGCAAGATGAATTATAATCATAATGGGGAGAGGAGTAAAATAGTATGTATTTGAAGAGATTTAAATTTATTTAAATTCAAAGTTAATATTTAAATGATAGTATTCCTTTTTGGAGAGAGGGATGGATCAGTCTCTCTGGTTGATATCATTTGTGTTATTAGCTATATAACATGCCTCACTCAATTTTCTCTTTGAATCATTTCATTCTATGTATTAAATGATTGCACAGGAGAAGATAAATTGTTATCCTGTTACCTTTTTGTACTTGAGGAATATAGAGCTATGTTCTGACATGTCTGTGGCTCTTTTGTATAAGTATTGGAGCTAGAAAAGGCATGTAGATAAGAATGATTCTAAATTCCCCTTAATAGAATGATTGTCATTCAGTTTGGTAGCATCTGATTTTGTAAACATAGTTAGGGATGAGTTCCAGTTCAAGCCTATCTTTGGAGTTATTCTGTAGTCTATTGTTAGAAGGGAAGTGTGGAAAGCAAGGTGATAAGTTACCAAGAATTTTTTATTAAAGTTTTTTGTTATGATGGGTATGTACAGCAGAATAAGGCATGGTCTATCATCAATAGGGCTTTGAATTTAGTTTTCTATGGGATTGCATTATTTTTCTTTTTAAAAAACTATATTTAAATTCAACTGATGTTAAATCTGTAATGTATAAGTCTATGTTTGCCTTGTGGGATGCTTCTTGCTTACACAGGGCATGGTTTGAGGATAGAAAGAAGGATAGACTGGCCAGTTTGTGAGATATACAGTTGAGTTTGGGTGCATAAACCCATGAATTTTAAGAAATTTGACATGCAGAAAATAATCTAGATGAACTATATTACTTTGTATAATCGATTCTAAATATTTGTGGTAATGGTGTTAGTCTTTATTGTAAGCAGTAATGCTGAATGGCTTTGCAGATTTCCTTTAATATTTTCAATGGAATATTCAGGTGCAGAGATGTCATCTACATAACATGTACATATAAGATCAGGAGTATGTATGATATGTGAATGCATAACAGTATTTTCAAAGTGATTTAAATACAAACTAGAAATGATGACACTGAGGGAAAGCCTTTATTATCCATCCATTAGTCATGCTGTATGAGTAGTTGTTGAATGTGGCTATGATATTATCTAGACAATATAAAAATGCTATGATGAACTCTATATGTGGCTGAGGGTAATTTTGCTTAATTAGCCCGCAGACCATTTTACGTGTGCTTGTCGCTATCCGAACACGATAAAAAATTATTTATCTGATACAAATAAATTTAATTTTTAAAATTTCTTATAAATTATTGTATTATATTGTAATCAAATTGTAGGGCATACTATACTTGTACAGTGTAAAAATATAAACATAAATTATATATTAAAATTTTATTTTTGAAATAAATATATTTTTGTACATTATGTGTATTATTAACAATATCCAACTATAAATGTACATTGAAAAAATAAATGGTGCCTACCACCTGGTTGAAAAAATAAATGGTGCTCACCATCTGGCTGGTATTATAGAATGTGCTCTTAAGTGCAAAAAAGTTGGGGACTCCTGCCCTAGATTATTAAACAACTATTGGTTGATCATTTTATCTGTATTAAAATAATGACCACCCAAAAGTCCAGCATGATGTAAATGGTGTATTTGGTTCATGCAGCTTACTGATGGCAAGCATTCAAAGGAAAATAACTGCTGAAGGGTATATTTTATAATAGTCACTCTTGGCAAATGTTTCATTACAATGTTTGTGTAAGATATTGGTGACAAACTTGTCCTTATTTCAGTTTATGTTGTAAGAAGATATTGAGATGAATTTTAATTTATTAAAAGTTGCATTTTATTGGTAAATTCAGCCTTGCTCATGAGGATGAATCTATTGCCTTTGTCTTCCTTTAGGCAAATTAAGGCATTGTTTGATAATAACTGTTTAGTAATCTGAATGTGTTCACTCCAATTAGAGTTTAGAATGTGTAGAGGTTTGTGATAATGTTTCTAAGTTTGTAATTAAATTATCTTTTGAGGATTTTATAAAATCCACCTCTACATCAGCAATTATGCATACATTGTAGACTTAATTAAAGTATAGGTAGTGGTATTAATTTTTTTTTTCATAATTTAATTACAGAGAGATAAGAGTGAGTGACATAAAGTGTAGATAGATTTTAAAGAATAATAAATTTAGGGCTGAATTTTGACTAAATTTACTATTAAGTTTTGCAGATTGCTGTTTTTGGTAATATATTGGAGATTTTAATAAGGTAATTTTTTTGTATGTGAGTTAAAGGTAATGCATTATCTTGGTCTAGATTTAAACATGGAATTACTATATTTCTAAAAAAAATATTGGCATACTTTATTTTACGTTTTCAAGGGTTTACTAAAAAAAATTAGTAATTTACATTATTAATAAATAATAATTAATAATACAACATAATATTTTCTTAATTGATAGTATATTAAATTGTATATTATAATAAAATATTGATTTCATTATTATAAATATTTAATAGGTGAATTATGTTTTAATAGATTCATTTATTGATATTTTTTTCATTTACTGCATACATTTAACAAATAAGAGATAAACATACTTAAACAAAATCAATTATTTTTTAATATGTAAATGCATTTATATATGTTTTATGTTTACAGCATTAAATCAGTATTAAATTATATATATTTAAAATATTAATTTTATATATAAGTATTTGGATAAGTATTTTTTAAAAATATAATGTATATTAAATAAATTTATAAGGTATGTTTATATTTTATTTAAATTATGATTTTAAAATGAAGTTTAATTTACAGATTTTTTAAAAAATATTTATTTATTACAAAGTTAAAAAAATATTTTTATTTCAGAAATGCTGAAGTATTTTAAAGAACTTTTTATTGAGTAGAATTTAACTCATCATAACGAGTCATAACAACTGGCTAAAATCAAGTGAAGCTAAAGAAACAATAATTAAGATAGTATCTTAATTGTGTTGTCATCAGAAAAATCAGTATTTAAGTCTCTGATCTTAGATTGGCTCACTCTCTTGATCTGCATCCCAATAAGCAAAGTCAAAGTGTAACATATAGTATTAATATTTGGATTTTACTATAAAAAATGAATGGATACGTGAAGAAAAATGTTTGCTCCAAAAGACTTCCGTCTTTTGATATATCATCCTAACCCCAATACAACTACAACTTATATAATATAGCCATATGATAATTAAAATAAAAAGAGAAGATAAAATTAATATTATTATGGAATTTATTTTTTTAAATATTAATATTTCTTTTTTTAGTTTCTTAGTTAATCAGACTAAATTAAAAATAAAAAAATGTACTGTGAGGAAAATTTTTTGAGAAAATTTATTTACTATCTACTTCAATCTATAAAAAGATCAACCTCTTCACATTACATTTATTATTTCTTGTTGGTAAATTGAATATATCTATTTTAAAAAAAATATATTTGCTATATCCCAGGAGTGTTCTTTTAATTCCAGCCTGTTTGCATCAATAATTTTATTAAAATAAATACTGCAACAAATTAAACTTAACACACAAGTTTACAGACTTTAAAATAAATGTATATAAATAAAATAATTAATAGCAATTAGAAATTATTTTATAATCAACAATGATATAAATTAACTTATTATTCACATTCACAGATGATAATTTAATATAGTCAGTGTAACTGCATGTTATCATTAACTACAGTTTTTCTATGTATCTTATATGCACAACAAATCTATAATGGCCATTAATTATTCAGTCAACACTCTGCTGATAACTTCATATATTCAGTATATAAGTACAGTAATTAGGTAGACAGTTGCAGTTTTTTTGCCTGCATACTCTAAGTTCATTTATATATACTATCTTTTAATAACATTTAAAGATATTCATGTTATATGTAAATTTTTTTAGAGTAAAAATAATAATGAAGGGTGAAAATTATACGTGTACTATGTGTACTTAATTACAACAATTTAATAAACTTTATTTACACTTTATATATACATATATAAATACATGCACAGACAGTCTCCTCCTCCTCTTACACTAGAAATAAAGTTAAAAGAATAGTCTTGTAAATTTGAGGTCTCTGACAATCTTGAACATTTCCTGAAAGTGTTGATCATCCTTCTTCATTTTGATAAATTGTTTTTCTTGATATGTCTGTTTTGCAATTGATATATCCTCCACTGGATTATATTGCTTGATTGTCTGATTGAGTATATTTTTTTCACTAAGATCTGATCCTTCTATCTGACTGTTAGGAGTGTTATCTCATTTTGTTCACCTGAGGTTATATCAACACACCCCTTTTCTTTATAAGAATTCTCTTTTTTTTACTAGCTAATTCTTCACAGAACTTATCTGTCTCTGACATTTCAGTGTAATGAGTCAGAAATAACTGATGTGCTTTTTATTTTCCAATTGTTTTAATTTGATTTGTTTAGTCAATACTTTTATTATCACATGATGAAACTATTTTTTTTAATGTCTCTTATTCAAACGTGCTCCCTTACTTTAAACTTTTTGTGGTCTAAATTGTTTTCACCAAGTATGTTATTAGCTGGTAATAACTTTGATAGATACATGTAAAATTTTTGATGCATTAATAATTCTGCTATTGTCTTAACTGGCAATGTACATGGTATATAATGTTGAAAAAACATTGCATCTATCAATATTTCAATTATATACTTATAAGGCATTTCATACAACATCAGTTTAAGTTGTTGAACTGCCTTTTTGGCTAAACCTTTGAATCTGGGATAATATGGCAATGTCAAAACCTAGTTTATTTTTTTATCAGCTAAAAATTCTTATACATCTGTGGTACAGAACCAGTTTCATTGACAGTCACAATAGTTTCTAGATACATTAGCTTATGAAGAATTACATTACTGTTTTGATAGTACATTTTATGCTGGTATTTTTGACAAATTTATCCTCTAAACATGTGGATCTACAGCAATTAAACCATTCATTGGACTATCTAACCTTTGACATAGTTCTGTAGACTTTGTTTAGGATTCCAATCTTTTTGAAGGCCGGTCAGTAGTAAATTGACATTTTGAACAATTCTTCACCATCTGTTCTATTTTCTAGCTTATATTAGGTCTCCATATATATGACCTTACTAATGCTTTTATTTTTACTATTCTTGGAGTCCCTTACACAGTAAAGAAAGCACTTGCTTTCAGCTTTTCAAGGGTATGAGTATATGATGTCATAAGGCTACAACCATTGTATATAAACAAATTTTCATGCACATTTCATATAGGCCTTGCTACAATGTTCGATCAACTTTTTGACCATCTGTGGGTGAAAGCTTGTTTACATACAGTGACTGTATCGTTATGACATCATGTAAGTTTTATATCGGTCATTTCTAGTTCAATTTGCAATCTTCAAAAGGTTCAATGTTTTAAAATTCTACTTCTTGATATTACTATCATTTTTACTAGCCTCAACTTCTCTCTAATATTTACAATATCATAGCAAATTGTTTATTCTTTCTCTCTATTCAAATTCCTAGCAGTATAAAACAGTTTCTACCCAGTAAAAGACTTAAATATTTTTTAACTTAACTATATACAATAGTAGAAATTTAACTTTAGAATTGATTTTAACAGATATAATTACTTTGCAACAAAAGTATATTTTACTCTCATTTATATCTGTGACTGTGACATCTGTTTTCTTGAGTGTCAATTTCATTTTATTTTTTCACCAATTTTAGACCAGCCTTTCTGTGAGCACAAAGATAAACCAGTACCATTATCCATTTCCATAGTAATTCTTGCTCACATATAATAATATCCAACAAAATATGACCATTTTCTGTATCATTTTTTCTTCTCATATTATTTTCCCATAATTTAAATTTCGAACTTGACTTAGTACATTTCCTTTTAAACTACAGATACTACAATTTTCTTTTTTTAAACCTAAAATATTTCTTTACATGGTCTTTTTCTCAGAAAGGATAACAGATTAAAACATCATTTAAGTTTCTGTGGCTCATACTATCAGCTTCCATTTAATTATCAACTATTGGTGTCTTATGCTTATAAATGGAAACCTGAAATTCTGAAGCATTCTCCAACATTACTTTCTGTACATTTTTTATTGCATATTTATAAGTAAGGTTTGATTCACTTAATTGAATTTTCCTGAAAATGTGATCTGTCATTCCATACAATAATTGATCTACATTCAAATATCAGCCTTTCAAGCTAATTGTGCACGCGCTTTGTGAGTGTTAAATAATAAATGAATACTTTCCTGATATAGTATTTATGCAGGAATAAAATGAATCCACTTATCCCTACAACTCAAATGCTTATATATGAGCAAATCTGAAGTACTGGCAAGGAAAGCATGAGGAAAAACCACTCACTTTAAATTACTATCTACGATGTCTGAATGAATGACGTCAGTGAAATTGTTTAGAATTTACTAAACGTCACTCTAACTGAAACTTAATCATATGTAAATAAGCATTTATTTTTATATAGTGCTGTGTTTACAATTATCTTGAAAGGCTGATATTTGAATGTAATACAATTGTAAACACAGCACTATATAAAAATAAATGCTTATTTACAAATAATTGATCTAGTAACATGGCATCAACACAGTTATACATTTTTTTCAACAATCTTTATATCTCTCTTGAAATGACTGATTTCTATTCTTAAATCATAGGTGTGCCATCTATGTAGTTATTGGTGACTAAAAATAAACATTTAACTTGGCTTTTCTCATGTGGAACATAATCAGAGATTTGGGAATCACATAGTTTTTGCCACTTACAATACATCTTTCCCAGAAAACAACAAAAACATTGCCACTTTAATTTTGATATCATTGATTCTATTAATAAACAAGTATCTTTTGATATGTTCAATGCAAATTTTCCAAGCCATAGTG
Source organism: Epiperipatus broadwayi (assembly GCA_028023455.1). NCBI lineage: Eukaryota > Metazoa > Onychophora > Udeonychophora > Euonychophora > Peripatidae > Epiperipatus > Epiperipatus broadwayi. The sequence goes on along the minus strand of JAQFVV010006198.1, from coordinate 2,953,052 downwards.
TTATTTATATCAAATTCATGGATATTGTTATTTAATAATGCCATTTTAAATGTTTACACTGATTCTTCAATTGTCAAAATGTTCTGCATTCTTGCACCATTCTGTTGTTTGTACAAGTTCATTAAAAAAAACTGTCAACTGCATCATTTTTCTGTATCCCAGGGGTATTCTTTCAATATCAGCCAGGTAGTACCAATAACATTATCAAAATAAATACACTTAACAACAAATAAATAAATAACTTGCAAATAAATGTATATAAATAAAATAGTTAGTAGCAATTAAAAATTACTTCATAATCTCTAAAGTTCTTGGTTAATCATGTTAGTATGAATTAACTTATTTCACTTGTACAATAACTTAGTATAGTTTATATGACCATGTGATAGCATTAACTATGGTTTTTATACCCACACATGTTTACATCTTGTATACACAATAATTTTATAATAACCATTAATTATTTAATCAACACTCTGCTGGGGACTACATATATATTCAGTATATAAGTGTAACACTTGGGTAGACCATTGTAGATTATATTTTTAATAACATTCGAAAATATTTATGTTGTATAAAAAAAATTTTAGAGTGAAAATAATACAAATGATGCATGTGCTGTCTATATTTAATTACAAAAATTAAATAAACCTTATTAAACATTACATATGTGTATACGTATAGATAGTCAATTATTTTTATACTTTAAACAAAATAATAATTCTTACTGAGGTGCACTTGAAGTAAGCAAATAATATTTTTTAAATCCTGCTCTATGTTCTGATGTTGCTCTTTACATTCAATGAAATCAAAAAACAGCATCGCACAAATTAACAACAGCAATAAATCATGGTATACGGCCATTCTAAAATTAAAAAAAAAAAAAGCAACTGTACATTTGAATAATTTAAGAGAGGGATTAAATTTAATATGGATTTAATAAAGAGAAAACTAATCCGCTATAACAATTTATGATTATAATAACGTAAGTTTTTTTGTTTTGTGAGGGCTATTTTGAAACCGTAAAAATAGACTGATGATAAAATAGTTCGTGAAATATAAAAAATCGGCCATTTATTATTTCAAGATTTAATATAAATTATAAAATAATTAATTTAATATAAATTTTAACAGTTTACAACAGCTATTGTTTTTTGAAGTCATTAAACATCAAAGTCTTTTTGATAAATACATTTAATGTGCTATTTAACTACTCCTTACACATGCGGTATAGAATTGATACACACTCTCCTGTCAATAAATGTTTTAAAAGGCAGATATTGAAATGTGTTCTTTAAATAAGAGGATTTTTGTAAATAACTAATAAATATTGCCTATCCAAAAGCATTTCTTGTTGCTTTCTAGAACAAAAATGTTGATTTGCCATATATTAAATGTTATTTCTGTTACTAAGAACTTTCTGTTTTCCTGTTTTCTTTGCTGTCTTCACTAGCTTAAGATAGTATATGACCTATTCATCACGAGCCTTTCATACTAGCAACCAGCTATCTGTACTAACTGTGACAGTGGGATTGTGTGTGTGTTTATGTAATTAAATTTTCATTCTTTAATTATAAACAGAGCAATTTTGATTCAAATTGTTTTTTTTTTATAACTCAAACCTTTGAGAATTTTTTATGCTGTTGCATATTGCTGATGCTAATAGAGACTGTATGACCTTTCCAAAAGAGTCTTGAGCAAAATTTATTCATTTCTTTAATGAATGATTTAGTTGCAGTCATTATTGCAAAAAAAATTAAATGGAATGTCACTTCATTCCATTCCAACCATACTATAATCAAAAATCGTATTCCTTGATCTACAATCTAATACAGAAGTATGGATACAAACAGATAACAGATATAATACAACCCACAGACAGACCTCCACCTAAAAAAATATGCTGGCTAGACCAATTAGTAATAACATTGAAACAACACAACACCAATACAGAAGACTTTTTTCAAAGTAAAATTAAAATGTGGGATGCTTAGCACATCTCAAAACCAAGCACTTACACTATTAAGCCAAAGCTTGGATTATCAAACCAAAGTCTCATCACATCATTTAAATACTGGGCTCTGGAGCCAAAATACCTAGACTATATAATTAAAAGCAACCTAAAAACTATGCCCACCAATTGGTTTCTCAGGTATAAAATATTCATAACCAAAGTTGAATCAATATGTCCAAATTGTGGCAAACAGGAGGAAACCTTTGATCATATTATTAAAACATGTATGGGTCTGGGAAATATTAAGAACCTCATATATAAAAACTCAAAGGTTGACTACTACCAAATATTAGACCTCAAGCAATGCATATGTGAGAGATATCCCTGTCATTAGGCTATTAGTCTTTATAACATACTCCATGTGACTTGTTAGGTGCAAGAAGAAATATACTCTACCTCAACAAGATGAAGATCATCACTTTATTCGAATAATAAATAAGATTAAAGAAAGAAACAAGACACTAGTCACCAGATTTATCTTCGAAAAAACATGGAAACTTTTCCAAAATCCTCAACTAACAGACTTTTCCAAACAATGACCTGAATACTTATCCACAATGCTCTTGGAGTTTTTTTCATGTGTCATAGCATCAGCCAGGAAGCAAATCTGCGAACCCAGGATAACTGCTTGTAAGGCAGCTATGCTGATCTCTCAACCACCAATGCTCTTGCACTTTACCCAAGCAATTGACATAGCAATCAATTTCGATATGTAACTTTCACAATGTAATTATACTACCTTAATAAATTATTATTTAGAATAATAATAATCTGGCAAAAAAAAAACTTTGAGAATTAAAAAAAAACAATGCACAGAATTAGTAGAACGGCAATTCTTAGTTTTTGTCTTCATTCAAAAATTTGTAAGCATAGTTTAGCAAAGATTGCACATTTAGACAATATTATTTAAGGATTCATCTGCCTATTATAGAAATCAAAATAAACTAAAATCTAGAGCCTAAAAATGGTCTATCTTACATGGGCTGGCCAGAAAACCAAGTTGAAAGATTACTCATTAAAATGATAGCAATAATATATTATCAATAAAAATGGTGACGCAGGAGATAGGAATAATATTAATGATATTATAAATATTTTTTCTTCTAAATATTGAGATATTAAATGTGTGAACAAAACTTGATGAAAACTTTTTAAGAATTGAATCTTGTAGCTATCAAAATTTAAAGATGATGTCATTGCTTTTAATAAAACTCATTTTCCAAGGAAAGAATGTCTAATAAAACAGATTGTTATAAGTTTTTTATGGAAAGACAGATCAACCAATGAAAGAAGATTGCATGGTACTGAATTTTCTGTAAAGCCCAATATAGTTTCTTCTACTTTTGGAGTTTTTAGATGAATCAGTGAAAAGCTATTTTGTTCTGCATAATAGTATCTATGCTCAGATTATCAGTACATATATTGCAATTTTAGATTCAAAGATTTAAAGAGAAATATTAATTTTACTTCTTGAGATTTTAATGCATACATTGCTGCAAATAATAGATTTTGATTAAATGTTGTTGGAATTAACAGTATTCAAATGGTCTGCTGTTACTAAAATTTTGCACAACACATGGATAAATTATCACAAATACTTTGCTTGGACAGAAAATCACTATAAAAATGAATACAAATATGCTCAAAATAATGAAATTTAATTGACTAAATTATAATTAAGAGTCATGTAAAGCAAAGAACATTACTTTGAAAGTGCAGATTACACAGTTCATAGATTATTATGCTCCAAAATTAAAATTAAAGTTTCATTAACAAATAAGTCTTAATTCATTCATATTCCCAAGAAATTTGTTGTTCATTTTTTAAAAGCTTCTACAATTTTTCCTAAATTTTAACAGTTATTAAATAATAAAATTATTAATTTGTACTTCTATGATTGTCATGTCAATGTGGCATAAAATTCTCTTTAGAACTGTATTGAGTTCACTAAAAAAAAGAAATCGGGATTGATTCTCTGACAAAGATCCTATTATTAATGACTTAGTTAAAAGAAATATAAAGAAATTTTATGTGTATAAGAATAATAAATTGAATGTATTTCTTTGTTATCAATAGAGGTTAAAGGCAGAAATTCAATGACTGACAAAAGGGCTTAAAAATTATTCATATATTAAAATTATAAAGAAGATATGTCTTCTAACTAACTGGAATTATTTTTAGATTTTCCTTTGATGCACTGGAATTGGATCAACAGACAATATTATAGTCCTATTAAATGAAACTTTAATAATAAAAAAATAAGATTCAGAAATAACATTTCCAAACTATAATACATGCACAACAATAATTCTGAATTTACTAGGATTTAGTAAAATGTTACAGAAATGAATCAAGGAGGTAAATATAATTATATCATCCACTTGAATAAAATGGTTGTGCTCAAAAATGTTGTCAGCCTGCTATTTTGATTCTCAATTGTTAATTGGTTCCAGTGTAAACGAATATATATTTTTTTATTTATACATAATTTAGTTTAAAACATCACATGTTTACTTTTCCTAATGCCTTCATGAGCTGTTAAACATTAGCAAGTTTTTTCCCCATAACAGTGACACACAGTGTAAGCTAATCAGTAGTAGATGGCACTATTGTGGTAAAACGGGTTTTAATACTGCATTATAATATGATATACTTTTTTAATATTGTTGTTACAGATTCTTTATTGATATTGGCTTCTGTTACCATCTTATTTATTTATTGTTTATCATTTTTTATAAATTCTAAACATACAGTTTAATATTATGTAAACATAAAAAAATACTTTGATATCTTTTACATTTTTGAATGCAAAGTTATTAATAAATTTAACATAATTAAAAGATTTTAGTTTATTTTTTATAATTAGAAATCTTAGTTCTTTCACTAGAGAATTTGAAATGATTTTATGTTAAATTGTTATTTTCTTTTTTAAAGCATAAAAATGTATTTTCAATTTGAAATTACATTTTTGTTAAAAAAAAAAAAATCCTACTGATTACCAGTAATTACATCTTTAAAATTGAAAGTATTTATGATTAAAGTTTGATAAATAAATAATCATAATTGTTTTTCTTGCATTTTAAAAACAATAATTTTAATTAAAATATGTATTATTCATTGTTTTATTATTATAAAAAAAAAATATAAAACAATATATAGTTTTTTTATTAGAAAATTTTATAAATTAAAACAGACATCTGTATTTACGTTAGAGATTTGAACATTTTGTATCTTGCAAAAATCTTTATTAATAGCAAGATGCCTCGTAATTACATATGTATAATAATCGATAATACTTCATTATCTTTATTTGTAGAAATTGGTCCCAAGTATGTATGTGACAGTCAAAGCATAATAACATCAGTATGTAATAAATAATTTTTTCTTCATGAGCTCACCATACATCTTTTGGCATTATTGATTACTAATAAGAATATGTGGTAGTACCGAATATGTGTATGTTTAAAATAGTCATATATATTTTTCAGTTTATTTTTACGTGATATTTAGCAAAACTGTTCTGAAAAAATCAAATTTTTTTCCTATATAATATATACTTTTTTTTTTTTACTTATTAAAGTTTGAAAAGACAACACCAACAATCGGACTTATTGTTGCAATATGGTTATTCCTTCATAACAATAAATATCATTATTTAGACAATGTTCCCTCATTTACTTCATTCAATATCGTTTTTTATGTAAGCTTTTATTATCGTTATTTCTTTAATGTTTTGGTATTATTTGCTAATGTACTATAGCATTTTCTTATTTCTCTGCACCTTTTGTTACTTAAATCCTGGTCTGCTAATATATATATTGTGATGGACACTCTTGGAGTGGCCATGCACAAGGTGGCTGTAACAACTCATGTATATAATAAAATATTATGATGTGTTAGTTTACAGCTATATTTATCACCATTATAGCAATAATCAATTAAGTATGAACTATATAAATGTACTGTAAAATGGATGATGATGGTCTGTGTATATATTTTTATCCACATGCAAGAATATATAATTTGTAATTTTATGCATATCTTAATTATATTATATATGCAAGTAATATTTGTGTTTTATTTTTAACAGTAACATTTGCAATTTTATTTTAAACGTTGTTCACATGTTGGAACATATATATAAATGATTAAAAATAATTGCAAATGGGTCAAGCGTTTATATTTTTTTTTTCTCTCCTAATAAGTTAAAGCAAAGTCATGTGGCTATTATTTTACCAAATGTTAAATTTTACTAATGCATTAATAGTCATCCTGCTATGTATCTTTATTTGCAATAACGAAAGAGTCTGAGGCAATGAGATGCCAAGATCAGCAGAGAACATCTGATTTTATTTTTGATTTGTTTTTGTTTTTTAGTGTTGATCTTTTGTAGAGGGGAAATAAGAAAAACTTTCATTTTTTTTTTTATAAAAATTATTTATTGTTAAATTTATTACATTTTGTTACACAATGAGAAAGCCAGGAAACCTTGTCAAATTTGATCTGTTATGAAAGTTATCATAAGCCTGCTGGAACAAATAGTTATTCACACTTGGATATGTATGTTTGGGAAGTTAAAGAGATTCCAGGTGTTTTCTATAAGAAATTTTGAGGCAAGGACTTTATCCCTAATTTGGATTTTCTTCATAGTCTCTATGAAAATATTTTCTGTTTTGGTAAAGGGGCAGGTGAACTTTTGTTTGCATCTTGCAATCCACATGGAATAAGTGAGGAAAATGGATAATCTTGTAAATTGGAAAGTCCCTTGACATTACACAATCTTTGATATTGAGAATTCTATATAGATCAATCAGACAGTTGTGCGCAATTATGTTTTTTATATTTTGGAAAGCCATAAAGTTTGAATAAGGTGGTCAAATGTCTCATCACTTCTACTGCAGTTGTGACATAGAGGGTTTATTTTCCTGAAGTATTTCTTGTAGTGTAAAAACCAGTTAGTCAGTGTTGAGAAATCCAAAAACTTAGGATCCATCATTAAAAATAATTGCTACATCCTAAACTAGGGCAAGCAGTGTGAGATTCTGGATTAAGGATATTATGTGCATCCCATATGGTTAACTTTTTTCCAAAAGCCTCTACAGAATATCCATTGATCTGTATCAAATGAGATATGAGTTTGTCAAGCCACATAATTTTAGATGGGGAGGGGAGCATCCATGGGTTCTATTTGTAATATAACTGTTTTTTGAATAAATTTTTTGTTGAGGTTGAATATTGATAAATGTGCCTTTTGATAATATAGAGCTTCAGTAGAGTGGAGTATCATGACATTGCATTTTCAATGGAATTGTATCTTTCTAATACTTATTGAAGCAGATCTGTCTTTCCACAACAGTTGCGCACACAGCTTGTTGATTTTGGTATTGAAGGTCTTAGTGGCTGTCATTATCAGGAGGTAGTAGATTATCTTCATCATGATTTTGATTTTAATCAGTGCTATCTTCCCCTGCAATGACAGATAAACCTTAGATGGGTCTTGCACTGTCTTGGATGCTGACTCAATGATTAAGTTCTGCAAATGGAGCAACATAGTAATTTGGGATTTAAATATTGGAAACCCAAGAAAATTCTGCAATTTAGCCAAATAATCGGATTTAATTTTTTTTCCACTGCTTAAATGGAACTCAATCAATCAAGGTGGCCTAAGTAAAATCAAAGATAAAATTTTAAAAGATCAAAATAAGTGATTATAACATTAAAGTGTAAAAGCTATATGCATTGTTCTAATCCATTAGCCACAAAGGTAGAGTTGGTTGATGCAATAGTTTTAGAGGGGTACTCAAATTCCTAGTGTAATGAGTATGCTATATAAGCTGGTCACCAGGTGCTGAGATTATTCTTGTGCTGATTATTATTATTATGATGTTGTTGTTATGGAGTGAAATTTTGGTTACAGAAATATTGTAGTGCTCTGCCAAACTCCTTTTGTCTGAATTATGATTACCAGTTATAAGCTGCTGAAGCCCTTTATTAAGGCCACATCTATGGAGACATTGGTCATCCAAATATTAAAGAAACTAATAAGAAAAGGGAAGAAAGATGAGCTTGGATTCAAATAAAAGCCTCACAAGTTATACAAATAAGCTGCAGTTTTATTGACACTGTCATAAAGCAGAAGACATTGAATAGAAATCCCAAGATAATGAAAATATCTATATTAGCCAGCAAAATGATGATGGAGTAGAAGCCCACTTCAGTGCATCTGCCCAGCTCCTTCCAAGTCATTACCATGTAGTTACTTAATTCTATCTGATGATGATGATGATGAATATCTCCAATGTCTACATCTTGTTAAAGTCAAATGAAGTCCTTGCCATCCTGTTGTCCACTTGTATAGTGCACTCAGAAACCCTGAAGTCCGGATGGAGAAGCCTGAAGATGCCAGAGGGTATAATTTTCTTTTCTTCTATTCATTTGCCATTTTTATTTAAATAGATAAATCTTATTAATATATATAATTTTGGATAATACATGTATGCTAAATTACTTATCCATAAAGTGCAGGATTGTTTTATGAAAAACCATCCTTCAATATTAAGTTTAATATGCTTAGATGTGTATATGTATATGTGCATGTTTTCTTTTATTTTATTATTGCTCATAACACACATATGCGTATAGCATAAAGAAATAATTTAAATTGCAGTTTTGCTATGTCTTCACATGTTCTCAATTTTTATACAAGTGCATGATTAGAAAATGTTATGTAAATAATGGAAAGGATGTGTAAATAGACTTACATGTATAATCATATTTTCTTGATATATAAATAACTGTAATGCTTAATATATATATATATGTGTGTGTGTAGAAACTTAGATCATTTCATTCAAAAGTAGTTATATGAAACAATGGAGGGAGTTCCATATCAAACAATAGTATTAATTTTCTCATTGTATTATAATGCTGGGAGGTTTAGAGAATGTATTTTTTATGCATGTATTTGGTAAGGGAGATAGCAAGAAATATAACCAGCTTTGATTTGATCTCTCTCTCTTTCATTTAACAATTCAATAGAGTCACTTTAAGATATAAAATACAGGGGGTATTATTGAATTGATAACAATGCCATATTCTGATGTGCAACAGTTATTTCATGTTCAGTTCTGTGCACATGGAAGAAATCCACAGAATAAGGGAGGGTGTTGACCAGTACAGAAGGAATTAGGGTCCAATTTGGGTGATACACTGTAATCACAATTATCCTGAATTTTAAAAGGATTATGCCAGTAACAATCTTTTTTTAAATGAACATTTTTTGTTTATATTAATGTAAAGATATAGATTTGAATGTCTTGTAAAGTCCAGTAAAAAAAATGCACATATATGTATAATTGCAAGGAATAAAACATAATAATTAATATAAATAGTAATTTTAGAAATGACTAATTAGAATAATAAGAAACTTGTTTTGACTTGCCTTATTGATTATTGAAAGACTGATTAATAAATGAAAAGTAAGAAAAAGGGAACTCTTGAGGGAGGAGGTCCAGGCTTGGCTGGTGTAAAAAGGGAATAGACAAAACTTACTGACCAAAGAAGTCATTAAAATTTTAGCATATGATTACTTTGTGTAACATAGGCTTACTAACACTAAGTAAATCCTTTTTTTATTGTTTTGTTTTTGAGAAAGTGTAGTGATATATAATGGTATGCATATAAGCCATTACATCATTTTAAAATGAAACTAAAAAAGAAAAAGATCCATAAATAAAATCGTTATATAAAAAAATTAAAATTAAAATAATAGAAATATAAAATGCACAGATGGCAGTCTGATTAAATTATTTAAAATTAAAAGAATGTGATAAGAAAAGCTAAAAATCCAAAATAAAAGATTGGATTTTAAAGTAAAAGAGCAATAAAAGCTGTTAATGTATTTTAGAATTATTTTTAAACTAACAGAATAGAAATGATTTTTTCCATTAAAATGTAATAATGTAAAGCAAACAGGTCCTTGGGGCATTGAAACAATTGTAAGTCAGATGAGAGATAAAAATTAAAAATTATGATGCTTCCGACTTTAGAACAAACTGGCCAATGAAGTTACCAACAAACACACAGTCCATAAAGGAATACCATTATTGCCAGTAAGATTGGAACAACATCAGGAGTGATCGATCTGAAAATTTGGTGATAAGGGAGGCATAATTCTATTAAAAAAAAGAAACAATCTAAAAAAAAATTGAAGATTATTGTGAGTGATGGTGACCGTTAAAAATATTTCACAGCTGAATTGTGGACTCCATGATGTAGGGGTCTCACAATAGATTTTGTTTCCTTTATGTGCATTGAGGTGGCCTCCTGAATGATGGTTCCTGAATAAATAGCAAGCAGTGGTTTCACCTCCAAGGAGAACAATCAATAAAAATGATAGCTGGAATGGACTTTAATACATCTGTCACAATCTGGAGGATTCATCAAAATATATCATGGGAAGTGTAAACTTTTGAATGCAATATGAACTTTTAAATAACTATCTTAGCAAACATACAATTAGTAACCTAAGCATAACTTCTAAATAAGCTCTTATCTGACAAGCAAAAAGCTCTAAATTATTTATTAATATGATTTTTTAAGTATAACATTTGCTATCAATCATTTCCATCTTTGTCAACTGGATTACTAAATTTAAAGTTAAGTGTTGATGGCTACATAGATTCATTACATTTAGGTTAGATTATGTGGGGTTAATTTGGGGATAATAGTTTCATAATTGAATTAATTCTGGTGGAGGGATGTACAGGTGTTTTATGTCAATATAATCTGGGGAGGTAATGCATGGCCCAAAAAGTGAAGCTATCACATTGTTATTGGTGATAGAGGCATTTCCTACACCACTTGATTTCTTACACTCTATAGATAAGAATTATAAGTCAGCAAAGACCACTCTCCCTTTATATGGAGCACTTCTTTTTCAGTACATTTATATTATAAATGATTCCTTCACCAGACATGCACATTTCTGTACTGGATGAGGATTATTACTTCTTAAAAAATATCATGCTACAGATGCATATCCTTGGCAGCATGGTTTTATGCTAACATCTTCATTTTGCATTGCCATGTTGGTATATCAATAAGCTAGCATTGGTTTAGCTGTGAAATTTTAGCCTGAGGTTAAATGATTTGAAAGTCCTTAAATGCATATTCTATGTAGTCCATTTATGCATAACACTATAAAATATTAAATTATATAAAAAGTTCCATCTGTGCATATTAGGATAAATATGATTTAAATCTATCTAATAATGTTAAATAATCTATTCCTCAAATCTGTTTTATATATTATGTGAGTTCTAAATATTTGTCTTATTAGTGCTGGCAGTGACTTATTATTTTATCTTTTTAATAATAACTGAAATGTCATCTTATCTAATTCAGCTCATCCATGAGTTAGTGGCTAGGGCTATCAGTCAATAAAAGTTTAATCTTACCCATATGAATCTGCCTACTTTATAAATTTTCTAGGTTCTAATAGCCTAGTTGCTTGTGCCCTGGTATGGCAGATAGGGATAGAGTCTCCACCAGACCATTATAATATATAATCTTTTTTGAATGTCAAAGATATATTAATCTATTATTTGCAATGCTAAATATAAAATAATATAAAATGCTTTTATTAAGTTACTAATTTAATTAATAAGTTAGAGAGAAATAAAAGCACTCTGGACTATAATTATTTTTTTGTATAAAATCTTCATTAACAAAAAATAAAAATTATATACATTTTTACAATAATTATTTACAGTAATATTTGAATACAAGTATAATTTTTTTCTTCACATTTAATTATTTATTATTTTATAAGTTTCTTCTTTAATTAAATAATACTTTTTTTGTTTTTTTATATTATTTTCATAATTTACATGGAGATAGTCTAGTATTTGGCCAAATTTTTTTCATTATTTTTGTTTTTGCAGATGGATCTGATACAGTTTTTTTTCTCATATGTCATAGCATCTGCCGGGACGCGAACCCACACCCGTCAGCAACCAACTACTTGCTTACAAGGCGGGTGCGATGACCTCTCGGCTAACAACACTTGACAGTTTTCAAAGTATTTATTCCAATCATTGTCAAGTTTTTTTAATCAATTATATTTTTTAATATCAAAAATCAGTTCACACCTTCACGTGAACATTTCAACAATTTATTAAAAGAAAGGTGTTTAAAAAGACTTTATTATAATGGTACACAGGTGGGAAGGACAGAAAAGATCTATTGGATATACCTCCTGCATTCAGTGCTAATTTATGAAACTATGAGCATAAAAAAATTAAATTAAAGTAATTATTTATATCTCTATAGATTATTCATATAAAAGACATATATAAGTGAGTGTACAAGAACGAGTTTAAGACATATTCTGGAATCAATAAAATATTTTATTAATTCCAATACATACTTAAAATAATCAAATATTCTTCAATCTCAAGGGTAAAGATGTTACATTGTTCTTATAAACACATCATGTAACAAGAAATAATAATATGCAAACTGGATTTAATAAAAATCGTAATACATCTTTATTTACATTTTAAATTAAGATTCATGTTAACAAATGATAATTTGTTAATTTTGAGAATTATATATTATTTACAATTGATTATTTTAGTTTACATAAAATGCAATAAATAAAATACCCAAGATGGATCAATTCCATAAATTTCTGCCGTACACTTGAAAAAAACAAACTAAACAAGGTTATCATAATTAACTGTACAAATCTATTAAATGTTATGCTAAAGAAATTATCATTATACACTTTTCTTAGATAGCTGATTAAAATACTAGTATCTATGTCAGCCACACTTAATTATTTACATATCAATGCATATAAAACTTTCTATCAAAAGATGAATCTAAGATAACTTATAATTATTTCTTTAGATGATTATCATTTTTTATGCTTACACAAGCTGTTTACACAGAGGCTAAACTCTCTATACAGTAACACCACTAAATGTAAGCCAGAGTAATCAATGAATGCAAGAAGGTTTGTTCATAAAATTCCCATTTAGTGCCTACTCATCCAATACTTCCAGACTAGTTTCTAGCTTTTGGATTTCATCAGTGTGAGCCTTAGATCTGAGAGCAACCCCTTTTATTTTATTAGTTTAACTATAGAGCTTTGAGTCCAAGATGAAAACATAACTTTTTTTTAATTCAAGCTCATAAGCTTGCATAGTTGTATAGGTTTGAACTCGGTTCAGCATCCATATATTTTGGTGCCTTTGGTTCTTTAATAACCAGAGTCACCATACTCCTATTTTTTTGTGTTTTTATTTTGAACTCAAAGCTTTATAATTAGCTAATAAGGTAAAAGGTGGTTGCTGGAGGATTGCATTAGATCTAGGTGCAGTGCTCTGTTCCTCTCTGATGAAAGCCAAAAGCTACAAATTAGTTTGGAGATATTGGATGAGTCAGCACTAGATGGGGATTTTATGCACAAACTTTCTCCCATCCATTGATTACTCTGGCTTGCACTTAGTGGCATTACTGAGTAGAGTTTAGTCTCTGTAATTATTTCTTTAAAAGCTATGGCTCAAGACAAAATATTACAAAATATATGCATATATCTTATGAACTAGGTAAAGATGAATTCATCATCTCTCTGTTTCTAATTATATTTAAAAATCCAAATCCGCAGTAAAGAAAAAACCTATCTTTAAATATACATGCTAACATGGCTTACATTTATAATGATGCTTTGTTAATAATACATAAAAACTTTATTGATATAGCAACATCAAACAAATTCAACTTATTTTAAAAATAATGTATTTAAATGTTTAAATGTTAAAATAATATTGCTTAAATGTTTCAAGTTACCCATGATCTAGTTATATTTTCAAAAATACATAAAATATATATGTAATCCATTCATTTAGACAACATATTGTATTGTATATGTGCATATATGTATATATTTGAATTTTCCTGGAAAGAATAAAAAATTTTGGGGGAGTACTAAAAATAAGGAAAAAAGCATAGCATAACAATAACAAATAAAAAATAAATTTTTAGTAAAAGAAAATCAATGAAAAAGTCTTACATTTAAAAGTCTATATAAATACTTATTTTGTTCTAATTCTCCTAGAATCGATAAGAAATTAAAAAAACAACAATCTTAAGTGCAAATAAGTTCTTATTAAGGTGACTTAAAACTTTGAATGAATAGTCTATTCTTCTTCACCTAGTTAAATGGAAATTGAGTAATTCTTGGAAATATTTATGCTTGGTTGATTCTCGTAGATGTCAACAATTATTCTTTAGGGGTTTCTTCTAATAGCAATAGATTTTTATTACTTTCATAGATAGACATTTTATTTTTAAATCCTCTTATTATATGGTACAAATGTTACTGTGATGATTCCTATTCCTGCCAAATATTAATAGAATTTAGTATTTCAGAAAGAATCAAGCAATGCTCTTTCCTACTTTATTGTTTTTTTTCTGGCAAGACATTTTTTTTTGCCATTAGAGTTAAGGATAGTTTGGCATTAACTATGCTATGACATACTATACTGAAAGCATACTACTTATCTTATGATCTTTAAGATAACATCTCCAAGTGATTTGCAAACAAGCTTAATCAATAAAGTTTGCCTGCAGACAACATGGAGAAGTCACCTTGAAAATCACAAGATTAGAATAGTATGCCTTCAGGGTAATACATCATAGCATAGTTAATACGAAAGAAGGAGATGTCGAATGTCATCATGTTGGCCATTGCGAAATAATAACTAATAATTTACTAAGATAAAAAATTATCAAAAATGAATATTATAAATAATCATTACAATTTTTAACAATATTTAACTAATCATTTGACTCTGAAACAAAGAAATGAACTAATCATTATAATTTTTTCAGACTAGATCATGTATTGGCCATGCCTTTGGCCCAGCAAAAACCATCAGAGAACTTCCACCAATTTTCAGTCCAAAAATGAGACAAATTTATTTTCAGAACTGAAGTAATAATTTACTCCGATAAGAAATGCAATAATAAGTAATATTTTATTACAGTAAAATATTATCAAAAATAAATATTATAAATAATCATTATCATTTTTAATGGTATTTAACTAATTATTTACATTTTTAAAAAAGGCAACAAATTGTTCTCAATTATTAACTACAAATAATTGCCTTTATGAGATAATGCGATACTGAAATTCAATTGCTTCTTCTTCGGAAGATGGTAAGTCCCATAACTTAATATCTTTCTTTTCCTTTTCTTGTTTTTGCACAGACATTTTGATTAATTAGTCATAAGTGGTAATTAGTAATACAATTAGATAAATTAGTAATAAAATTTGATAAATTAGGAATACAATTTGATAAATTAGTAATAAAATTTGATAAAATTAGTAATAAAATCAGCAATAAATCAGTAATAGTTCAGCGATCAAAATATAAAATAAGCAATCAAAATATTCAATTCTTACAAAATATTAAAAATGATGGATCAGACACAGTAAAAAATGCCTCTCACTTGGTCAATGCAAGCAGGTAAAAGATAGATATTTACCCAGAATTCACCCAAGTATTGAAAATCTTGAAGATGACCACAAAAACACTTTGACCACTCCTATCAATTAGTCATGCCAATGTTTCAGTTGCTATGACATTGTATTGGTTCTTCATCGATGATATCTACCGGTGGATTGTGTAGTATGTCATAGCTTAGTTAATACCAAAGTACCGAGTTAAGACATTTTTTTTAATTCAACAATTTGATAATTTTGAAATTATAGGTAAACAAAATGTACAAACCTTACAAAGGTTATTTTTGAAGTAAACAACATTTTTATTTTAAGATAGTAAATATCTCCTTAGAATATCTGCACTTACACTAGCATTACTATAACATTTTTAGAATTCTTTTCATGTGCTGTATTATCATATTGCCTTCATTTGAAGACACACACTGGCTGACAATATTTTAAAACTACCAGGCATTTAAATAAAATACTATTTTACATTTTTTTTAATATCATAAAATAATTTCTTATACAAATTTTATTATAATTTATTGCAGTAAAATAGTCCCAACTTACAATCTAAATATTTCTTAAGTACATATACATGTGTATATGTATAAATATTACATTTATTAATAATTATTATTAATATCTCAAATTTATGGTCATGATCCTTATTTCATTAATTCATTTACCTTTAAGTTTTTATTGTTTGTTTTTTTATAAAACGTAAGAGTTTTAGAATTCAAACAAACTTATGGGAAAATTAAAGATATCACAATTTATTTTATTTTATTTTTTATGATAATGTTAAGCTCATATAAAGATTTTATTATATTTCCTCTCACTTCAGGAAAATAAAATTTAAGCAAATTCAATGGATAAATCATGGGATTAAATATTTCATTCTCAGATGAGGAATATAATTTGATTATCATTTATTCTACTTTCTCTAATTTTTAACAAGTAACTACTTATAATATACTTTTAAAAAAAATTAACAAAGAGAAAATTTGAAAATCATAATATCTTCCTATTAAGTTAAAAGTCATATTTATGAACACCATTCCTTTTGCACCACTAGGTGTATCTATCATAAAATGCATTTTTTCGTACTTTACTATTTTGTAAGGTCCCTTATATAGATTGTAAAACTTTTTATATTTGTCCTGCTGCAATTGACTAACATATGAGTCCCAAATTGATATAAAATCTTATACTACAAAAGGATTTGGCCTTTGAAATCTACTTATATAATGTTTATGACTCACCTTTATTAAATTACTTCTAGCTTTCTGAAATTCCAATCATGATTTATTTCCTCTAAAATTATAGGCATAGAAATTTTAATGAAATGGGCCTTCATGGCCAAAATGCAAACAAATTAGGATAAAACTAGTAGATTCATTCTGTGTTAAATTAATATAGTTTATAATCTGTTTTAACTTATTAAACCACTGAACATCTCACAATCTCCATTCTTTATGCTTACACAGGCTGTCAACACAAAGGCAAAATTCTCCATAGAGTAGTACCACTCAGTTCAAGCCAGACTAATCAATGGATATAAAAAAGTTTGTGTATAAAATCTCTATCTAGTACCTATGCATTCAATATCCTTAGACTACTTTTTAGATTGTGGCGTTCATTAGTGAGAAGGCTTGAATCTGAGAGCATTGCACCTAGATCCCAGGATCTAATGCATGCCAACTTTTACTTTTTAGTTCACTATAAAGCTTTGAGTTCAAAATAAAAGCACAATAATGTTTTCAATTCAAGCTCATTTGCTTGTATAGTCACACAGATCTGAACTCACTATTTTTAGGATATTGGCTCACACTAGATAGGGATTTTTTGCACAAAACTTCTTGCATCCACTAGTTATCCTGGCATGCTCTGAGTGGCACTATGTATAAAAAAATTTGCATCTGTGTTAACAGCTTGTGTTAACATAGGTAATGGATATCATGTGATGTTTAGTGGTTTAATACCAATCCTGGCAATAGGATTATGAAAGAACCAAAGAGTATAAAACATATAAATTCTAAACTGAGTTCAGATCTATATGACTATACAAGCAAGAGAGCTTGAATTGAAAACATTACAATGTTTTCATTTTGGACTCAAAGCTTTATAGTTAATTAAAGAAGTAAACAGTAGCTTTGGAGGATTGCATTAGATCCTTGTTCTAGATGCAGTGCTGTCAGATCCATGGATGCTCACTGATGAAAGTCACAAGCTGGAAACTAGTCTGAAGATATTGAATGAATACACACAAGATATGGATTTTATGCACAAATTTTCTTGCATCAATTGACTACTCTGGATTGCACTGGTTTGCTTCTGTGTTTAAACTTAGTAACTCTGCCCTTATGATTATCTTCTAAATATACTCCTTATAGTCTAACTAATTCTCTCTCATTGCTCTCACAAAAGTTCAATTGATAATTATGAATGAAAATTAATATAAACCTAATATCATGATCTTTTAGACAAATCTTTCATTTGGAAGACATGAATAAAGTGGCATAATCTGTAAGAATTGACTTAGACTTTCCAATTAGCAGAAACTAAAAATTTACTAGGTTTTTAATAACCTTATAGGTGCTAGGTTTTTGCATGGGATAAACAGAAACATATTTCAAAAATAAATCATAGATTATTAATCAACTGACAATAAGGCAGTAAGGCCATTAGTCCATAAGTTAAAATAGTTTGGCATCTACCAGAGTAAGACTGATTTAAGAATTTAGGTTTAGACAAATTTCACATAATTTTAACCAATTTAAAATGTAAACATACATCCAAAGCTATTAGAACAGTCTGTGCACTATATGTTCTAGTTTTCTAGGACTGTAATGCCCACAAGACATTGCACATAAAAAATTAGTTTCCTCTCAAACAAGGAGAAATAACAAACCTCCAGGACTTGTCATCTACTTTATATACTAATAATTTGTTCAACATTTTATAATGTGCTAAATTTTGATTATCAATTAAATTATCACCTCTTAGGGATACTGATTCTTCTAATAACTGTAAAATTAGTCTTTAATTAATAGTCTTGTAATTTAAGTTCATCTAATTTTTTAAAATTTATTTTAATTAAATCATCTACAGTCAGTAAAAGAGAGTAGTAATGTACAAATTTTTTAACGTAATATGTTGAATCTATTTTAATCTGTTTTTGACTAAGTATGTCTGGAACTACGCTGTTTTTACCTTGACAATATTGCACCATATAATTACATTGCTGTAAAAATAAGCTCCTAATTAATCATTCATTATTTACATAGCTATGATTTAGGAACTCAAATCTCATATCATCTATAATTACAACAACCTGAGATCCTAAAGGAAATTGCTGTAATTTTGTAATCAATTGTGAGGGGATCTTTCTCAGGTGTTAAGTAATGCAATTCTGCACTCTTTAAATGTCAACTAAGAAAATATAATACAACATCTCCCAATCCATAGTCACTACTATCTGTTTGTACATAAAATGGAGCATTAAAATCTTGATAGTGGAATATTAGTTTATCAAAAAATGTAGCCTTCATAATATTCATTTCAATAGTGTTTTTAGGCAACCATTTTCACTTTTCTTATTTCTTTAATAAATGAAATATATGAATTATATCATAAGCAAAATTTGTATAAAAATGGTAATTAATATTGCAAACACCAAATAAAGAACAAAACTGTTCTCTATTCTCATGTGTAGGAAAATTTAGAATAGCAGCTATTTTATCTGCAAGTGGTTTTACTCTTTTTACTCCTACCAAATATTCAAGGAAAACTACTTTCTCTGCTGCAATAAAACTCTTCTTTAATACTGATTTTAATATTATTGCTACTGCATTAGTCAAACAATCCTGCAAATCTTGTAAATGTTCTGATATATATTTAGAAGAAATCCCAACATCATCAATATACATAACAAATATTTTTTTGGTTTCCTTAGATAAAATTTGATTCAAGCAATAAATTAAACTAGTTCCACTATTTATTAAACCAAACATGTATATCTGTCCTCCATATTTGAGTGCAGTGTATTTTTGGTCATTAGGATGCAAATATATTTGCCAGTACCTAGCGGCCAAATCAATAATTGTGAAAATCTTTTTTAAATTTTGCTAACAATTCATACATGATGCAAGGAACATCACACTCTGGTATAGTCTTACAATTTAAGAATTGAGCATCTAAATAAATGCTAACTGAACCATCATTCTTTCTGATAACTAAAAGATTATTAAATAGTGAAGTGCACATTTTAATAATCTCCCATTCCATCATCAGACCAATATAGTTGTCACCCTCATTGCTATACTCATAAGATATTGGGTATGACTTCCACTGAAAATGATTCATATCACTAAGACAAATTCAATGAGTATAATCCTTAACAATTTTAGGCTTTTCAAGAACAAATTTTTAAATCCACACAATAGCTTATACAAAGTATCCCTTACTTCATCTTCTAAATTAATATATTCTTCTATTCAAATCACTTATAATTTCCTGGATACAATAAATATTCACTGATGGGAGGGAAACATACAGATTAAAATCTATTACTTCACTTTGACAGACAATCTGTCTCTCTATATTGTCAATAATACAATCAAATTGACTCATAAAATGTGAAACCAAAATAACATTACATATTAAACCACTCATGATCAAAAATATATGTTCCAAATTTACAGAACCTTTAGTTGGATTTTAAACCAAATCTGCTGTGAAAATAATTTAGCATTATAACCATTCACCAAAGTATTTGAGAGGATTTATTTAGTGGTAACAAAGGAACTGACTTGTTTGTTTCACAAATTTTATGGAAGAAAAAATTTCCAAAACAATAGATACCTGGCTTCCAGTGTCTAATAAATCCATAATTCCAAATCCTTCTACCCTAATAAATAAATTGAGGATAGTTATTAATAAAGGTTCATCTAAATCTTCTAACTCCAGTTCATCCTGATCAAATTATAAGAAATTTAACATTAAGTATACATTGCTTCTCTCCAAATTAGTCATAGATCCCAACAATGAGGAACATCTCCACAAGGCTTTCTCTAGTTTAATTGTCAGCACTTTGCTTTGATGAAAGTATTGTTAACTAATATTCCAATTAAGTCTGTTATTATAATTTTTATTATTATCAAAATCATTGTATGAAGCTCATTTCTTCATCCAACAATCATTTTTAAATCTACCTTACACATGGTTTGTATATTGACCTTCGGGAAGATTATTATTTATACTAAATATAGAATAGTTAGAGCATTCCTTCCTAGGCCTTTGCATTCAATTTCTTCATGTAAGTTCTCAATAGCCTCAAACATCCCTAAAATATTTGAAACTTTCTTTACTATATGTCTATTAGCCTCAACAAACACATGAATTTAGCAATCAGTTACTTAAAGAAGTGTGCAACACTATCATTGCTAATACTATATTTCTCTTGTAATAATTTATGATAGATGCAATTCTGCTTAGCCTCATTCAAGAAGTTATTCATGATAGCATATCTAAAATCTCAATTCTTTTGAGGCTTTTCAAAAAAGGACCTCTACCAATATTTAGCAGATGCATACAGATGATTATTAGTTATCATTAATTTTTCCAATTCAGTGAACACACTTCAAGCAAACAACTCTTCTAGAGTGTTTAAGTATACAATGGGGTTCTTATGATATTCCCCTTTGAAAACCATGACATTAATGAAATGGGAAGTGTTTGAACTCAGATTAAAAGCATAACTATCATTCAGAACTCTATCTGCTTTATTTTTCCTAATATTTGATAATCAATCACCACTAAAATCTTCATTTAAAGAGTTATAATTAATACTTCTTTTCCTGTGGGTATAAATATTATTTTCACAACAAATCTTGTTTTCTTTTATAGGGCAGTTTCTTATGGGATCAGCCATTTACTATTCTAATGCTATAAGGTGATCATCCCTACTCTATACAACTGACTTTAATTCTTCTATTTCATTTGTTATAATCAACATATCTTTATTAATTTTTATCTTACATTGCCCATAAATGTTTAATTCATCAGAATCAATTCCTAATATTTCTTATTTAATGTTAACGTCCATGGATCAAATACATTTTCACATTTCTTTTCAAAAAACTATTTTAATTTCTCATTTGTGTTTTTATTCTCATTAACTTCATTGAACCTAACATCAAATTCATTTCATTTATTATCCACCTTTTAAAACTGGCTTGAAATGGCAAAAGTAATAGTTTGGAATATTTCATGAATTCCCTCCATCTTTTTATCCATAATCTTGCTATTTATTTGTAGAAAATATTTTTGACTAAACTTAATCACTTTCTTCTTTTGTAGATTAGTAGCATTTTTAATCACACCCTCTAACTCCTTATACAAAGCTACTAAAGAACATTTCATCCCATTTTTGAAATTTCTAAGTTCTCCTGTCAAATTTTATTATCATTCTTTACTTGTTATTGAGAGTTTCTACATTCTTTCTCAGATTTCTCAAGCCTTTTATTCATCTTTTGAATTTCAGATGTAGCTTCTTGGGATAGCCATTGTCTTTTCTAGATAGAAGGTTTAATATCCTAGCATTAGCAGTTGCTTTAACTTTGAGATGTTTAAATTCAGCTAGCATTAATTTCAAAGTGTTGGCCATATTTAAATTACTAATTTCAAACCCATCTGATACATTATTTCTAGTATAAGATATAATCCTGAATTTAGCATAAAGAGTGAAATATTTAAAAAAAAAAAGTTCTTAATCAGTATATTTACCAATAAGATTATAAAGTAGTCAGTGCTTACTTCAGCTTTCATTGTTTCCTATAATGAAAGTATTTAACAAGACAAACAATTAAATTCTATCTATCTTTAACTAGTAATTATTTTCCAAAAGATCCTTTTAGTGAAACAATTTTTTTGTGTTTTGAATCAAAATTATTATTCACTTCACATAACTTAAAATAAATATTTTGAACACAAAATATCTTATTAGTATTATAAGATTACAAATCACTTACCAGATCACATAAATAAATAATAAAACAATTATACAAAACATCTATCAATCCAACACATTTAGACTACTAATTATATATGTCAAGCTAGCACATTTGGTCACCAATTACTATAATTGTATGTGGGAGGTAACTATTTTATATGTCTTTTACATTCAGTGCTAATTTATAAAATGGGGAACATAAAAAAACTAAAAGTAATATGGATGAAATGTATAAAAATGAGCTTATGATATATTGGAATCAAAGGAATATTTTATTAATCCCAAAATGTACTTAAAATAATCCAGTATTCTTCAAACTTAAGGGTAAATATGTTATGTTGTTTTTATAAGCATATTATGTGACCAGAATTTATTATCATAGTAAGTGAAAAAATAATAATGATATGAAAACCAGATTTTATAAAAATCATATATATTTACATTTAAGTTAATATTTGTGATAGCAGATGATAAATTATTAATTTTAAGAATTACATGTTATTCACATTTGATTATCATAGTTTACAAAATACAATAAGTGAAATACCAAGATGGATCAGTTTTCATAAATTTCTGCTGTACATCTGGAAAAAGAAAACTAAACAAGGGTTATCATTATTATCTATATAAATCTATTAAACATTATGCTAAAGAAATTATCATTATATACATGATGTTTTTAAATAGTTGATTAAAGTACAAATATCTACATCAACCAGATCTAATTATTTACATATTAATTCATCTAAAGGTTCCTTATCAAAAGATGAATCTAAGCTAACTTACAATTATTTCTTTATAAACTATGGCTCAAGACAAAAGATTACAAAATATATAATATATATTACATACTAGGCAAAGATGAATTCATCATCCTCAGTACCCAATTACATTTATATATCCTAAAACTCATTAAGAATGAACCTGACTTTAA
Organism: Epiperipatus broadwayi; assembly: GCA_028023455.1. NCBI lineage: Eukaryota > Metazoa > Onychophora > Udeonychophora > Euonychophora > Peripatidae > Epiperipatus > Epiperipatus broadwayi. The sequence continues at coordinate 2,929,570 of JAQFVV010006198.1, read as the reverse complement.
AAATACATGTGAAGAAGGCTTAAATTTATAATGATGCTACCTTTATTAATAGTATATACAAATTTTATTGACATAGCAACATCAAATAAATTCAACTTATCCCAAAAACAATGTATTTAAATGTTAAAATAATATTGCTTAAATATTTCAAGTAACCCATGATCTAATTATATTTTCAAAAATACATAAAATATAAAGACATGTAATATATATTTGTAATCTATTCATTTAGACAATACATTGTAGTGTATATGTATACATTTAAATGAAATAAATTTAATTTACCTGGTATGCATAATTTTTTTTTGGAAGTGCTAAAGATTAAAAAAGAAAACATAGCATGGCAATAACAAAAAAAAATAATTTTTATTAAAAGAAAGTCAATTAGTTATGTCTTGTGTTTAAAAGTCTTTATAATTAATTATTTTGTTCTGATCCTCCTGGAATCAATAAGAAATTCTGAATAACAATCTTAAGTGCAAATAAGTTCCAGTAAGGTGACTTTTAAAACTTTCAATGAGTAGTCCATTGCTCTTGATCAAGTTAAATGGAGATCAAACACTTCTTAAAAATATTTATGCATGGTTGATTCTCATAGATGTCAACAATTATTTTCTGAAAATTTCTCTTATTAGTAGTAGATTTTTACTACTTTCATATGTAAATCAGCTTTATTTTTTAATTTTTTTATTTATATAGTATACATATTACTGGAATGACTTATTTTTGCTAAATATTAATAGAATTTTGATGAATATAGTGACAGTATTTTGGAAAGAGTTGAGCGATGTCCTTTCTCTACTTTATTGATTTTTCTAACAAGATTTTTTTTAAAAAATTCAACAATTTGATAATTCTGAAATTATGGGCAAACAGGATATGTAATCCTGATGGTTATTTTTGAAATAAACATAATTTTATTTTAAAATGGCAAATATCTCCTTAGAATATCTATGACATTTTTAGAATACTTTTCACATGGTATATTATCTTATCTTCATGTGGAGACGTGCATGACACCATTAGTAACCAATTTAAAACTACCAGGCTACTTTATTATCATTTATTACAATAAAATAACTCAATTTAGAATATAAATATTTATTAAATGCTTATATGTGTATATAAATAAATATCCATTTATTAATAATTATTATTAATATCTTAATTTATGACCATTATCCCCTTGCATTACTTATTTGTAAATAATTTAAAAACTATTTTATTGATTTTTTAAAATTAAAACAAAGTTATGTAGAATTGAAGATAGACAGAACAAATTGTTATTTTATTTTAATGATAAAGTAAAGCCTCACATAGGGATTATATTATAATATATATATAAAGAGCAGAGAGGTAAAGAGTTTAAAAGAAAAAAACAAATGAATTAACAATTAAAAAAGAATGATAAATTAGTAGATTTATACTAAGGACATTAATTATTGATTTGACTTAATTGTGATGAATTTAAAAATTAACAGAGGCCAAACTTTCCATAGAGTAGTGCCATTCATTGCAAACCAGAGTAATCAATGGATTCAAAAAGGTTTATGTGAAAAATCCTCATCTAATGCCTACTCGTCCAATATCTCTAGAATAGTTTCTAGCTTGTGGCTTTCATTACTGAGGAGCTTTGGATCTGAGAGCACTGCACCGAGACTTTAGGATCTAATGTAACCCTCCAGCAGCCATCTTTTACCTTTTAGTTCTTCACTGGTGAAATCCAAAAGCTAGAAACTAGTCTGGGGATATTGGATGAGTAGACATTAGATGGGGATTTTACACATAAATCTTCTTGCATCCATTGATTACTTTGACTTACAATTTGTAATGCTACTATATGGAGAATTTTTCCTCTGAATTAACAGCTTGTATAAGCACAAAGAATGGTGACCATGTAAATTTAAAAGTTAATTGAAATCATTTGTAAATTATAATAAATCTTCTTTAAATCTCAAGAAAATAAAATAGAAGAACATTAAAAATTTATTTAGAATGCTAAGCAGTATGCATGGGAATGGGAAAATGTAATAGTTCTTAATTTATTTTAATTTTTTAAAAACTACTCTTATGGAATGTGTTTTGAAAAATATCTTTATTATTCTATATTAAAGAATAAAAAACAATTCAAAGACTGTATGTTCTTATACAATTACATATTTATAATAATTTGTTATATCCATCTATCTATTTGCCTACTGCCACAAAGTTTTTTAACTGTGATAAAAATTTAAATATTTATATGCTATGTTTAACATTAGATATTGCTATTAAATAAATATAGATTTTTACCTCAAATAGTGAGATGTAAAATCTGAAATAGGTAATAAAAAATAATTAATAAATTTAAAAGCATGATGAAATGTTTAAAGTGCAAAATGTAGTTAAAATCTCAAGTAATTAATCAGTAAAAGTTTTATCTTTTTTTGGTAAAAAATGAAAATGTAAATATTTTTTATCATTATTAATATTTAAGTGATTTCCATGCAATAAATATTGGAAAACATTAAAATGTTTATCAGTACTAACTTTATTTAATAACTGCATAGAATTATTGTCAATAATTAGCATGGAAAAAAACAAAAGATAAAAAAGTACTAAAATTAAGCAACAGCATTTGAAAGTATTAAAATGAAAAGTAATTTGGTCTTATTAAAACTAAAAAAGAATTAAATTCTTTTTTTTTTTTAATAAAAGAATAATAAACTCATTCCTTAGGCAGTAAAATATAAATACAGAAGTAGGAATGTCTGGTAAGTTTGCAGAAGGAACAAAAAAAATAGCCGATTGTTAAAATATAGAAAAAAAATTCTGATATTTTATACTGAAACAAATAAATGAATCAATCAAATAATAAACAATAATAACTGAAGCAATATTAGTGTGTAAAAAAAAACAGGTTTGTTTTTATGAAGACAGCAAATCTGACTCTCAGATTAAAAAAAATCCCATAAATAATCAAATTATTTTTATTACTTAGAAATTCATAAAAATTTCAAGTACTGACAAAATTAGTTGTGATCCATAAATCACAAGTGGCAATGTCCATTTCACTAAATCACACAGTTAAAAAATAATTAAATAGTTTATTATATGGTAAAGAATTTTTTTTATTAAAATATAATTTATTTATTAACAATAGTTACAATATTTATTGAGTTACATATCATGAAAGAAGTATTACAGTGGGATATACTTGAAGTACTCTTACATATCTGGAGCATTAGGGGTATCCTGTTGATTTCTATTTTATGTTAGTTTAACCCTGCTTTAAGTTGCTCTGTATAGCCAGTCAGGTGCTGCATTTTGTCTTTGATACTTATTTTCTTTATTATTGATTTAAAAGTCTCAACTGGCTGTGGAGATGGCAAGTACTTGCTTACACCTGGATAACCAGAGTGTAAAAGAGAGAAAGATTGCTAGCCTGATGTCTGAATAGATTCCTTTTTGTATTGCACTTTGTACATCAAACCGGTCTGTGGCTTGAGTTATGATTTCATTGTTGATAGTTAATTTTATTTGAGTTGAATGTTGGGCAGTTATGCAAGATGTGATGGGTTGATTCCTATTCCCTAGAGCATAATTGGCAGATGGGGTTTATATTTGTAAAGTCCAAAATTTTGAATACTGAAAATGATAGAAGTGGATAAATCATGTCACCCATCACTGTATGACTACCAAATCATTCAGAATAGGCTTTCAGATGTTGGAAATTTATAAAACCAAAATTAAAATATTTTGTGAAATCAATACTAATGTTAGAAAAAAATCTTGACCGTATTAAGAAAAATTGGATTTCTGGGCACTGTTTTTTGTTCAAAAATCATTAGTCAAGTATTTTAAAGAAATGAAATTCATTTATTGTACAGTTTGTTCCCATGGCTATAAATTTTTGTTCATTATTTTTTAAAAAATAACTGCTTGAAAAAGTGGCAAAGTTTATAATAACAATGTAAAATAGAAGAAATCTATGTATGGTGACATATTTTTCATACTTCTTGAATTAAACAGAGATTACTTTCAGTGCTTTGTACATTTTCTGTCATCACTGTTATGCATCAAAAACTTGTTAATAATATTCTATATATTTATTTTATCAAATTTAATAGAAAATTTTCTTAAAATTACAAAAAAAATCCACAGAGAATTATTTTAGATGAATTTCTTTTTTGCAATTATATTGAGATTTTTTCAACCATCTGATTGTGAATAAAGCACTAAATCACATTTTAATCACTTGTTATTCAATAATGTATCTGTGTTTTGATAAGTGACATTGCTACATGTGCTGCTAATTAGAAGATCTGGGTACAAATTATTATAAACCATGATAAATAAAATATTTCTCCCATATGTTTTTAAAATAATAACTATGGAGGAAAAACAACTACTGTATAGATTAAAAAGAGAACAACCAACTCACTGTAGAGATTAAAAAGGGGGGGAAAGTCACTGCAGATTATTCATCTTTTACATGGCACACTCCCAAATTATGACATCCCTGAAAGTATCTGAATATATTTTGAAAATTGTTCAATGATAGATCAATTTGCAATTTTTATAGAATAAATACCAGTTCTTTGAAATCTAATCAAAACACAGGTGATAAAATTGATTAAACAAAAAATATAAAAAAATACTTTTGTCTGAAGTCAAAATTATAACTATTACAAGTACAATGCTGGATACATTCCATTAATGCTTAAGCATTATACAAAACTTTATTCTGAATGAACATATGTGTTTTAATGTCTAAATATGGCTAAAACAATCAATTGTATTTAACAGTTTAAAGTTTAATTGGATTTTATAATCCACTTGAATTTGCAGTCTAAATATTATTATCCAGAAAACTGTGAAAAACATTTTTTAAAATCAAAACAGAATAATTACAATTTGTACACATTAGACTATAGTTTTAAAAAACATTGTGTTTATGTTCGTCATTAAATCATGATGGTAACAAGCTTTATAGACAAGTAAATATTATTGTAAAAATAATTTCTATACTGAAAACTAAGTAATGTAATGTAGTCTCTCAGGATGTATATTATACTGCAGAAATATAATGTACTAATGAATAGACTAAGAGATGAATCTCAAAACCATTTCCTTAACCATATGAGTTGTTAATACTTATAAAAATTCATCAGAACAAAGAGAGAGAAGATGGTGATAAGATGCGTTTTTGTGCAAAGCCAGCATTATGACTTCAAAAATCTATCAGGAAATAAACACACAATAATTAAAAATATGAGATTTTTGACCATTACTAGTACTAATTCAATAATAATAATAATAAATAATAATGTTTAACAAAAAAATAAACATAATAAATTCAAAATTTATTATTGTCATCATTGCCATTTTTAATAATTATTAGTCTACTGAAGGAAAGTTCTCTGCAGATTTATTGCAATTTTTTTAATCCTTAATCTTTCTTGTTGACATCATAACCAATAAACTACATTATTTCATCCACCCATATTACATTGTAGTCTTTTTCTAGATCTTTTACACTCTCTTTGGATTTATTTTAAGATTTCAACTATCTATATATCATTCAAGAATATGTAATGAAATAAACATTTTAAAAGTATTTCAAAATACCAAGAATCGATGGCATTATTTCTAAATAGAAAAATGACTTTATAAAATGTATAGAAAATTTATACAAAATAACAAAATTCCCCTTAGAATTATATCACCTTGTGAAATGAAAGTATTTTAAATAAATATACACACACACCACTTAAATCTATGAAGAAGGAAAAGCCCTAAACAAATGATGAAATGAATTTATCCAAACCACTTCGAACACTTTTTAGCAAAACCCTTTATTTATACATATATACATATATGTATGTTTTGACTGTCTTGCAGTATTCTTAAGAGCCAATTTACTTTAATCTTTTAAAAAAGTAAATTGGATCTGAAGAAGACTGCAGGACAGTCAAAACGTAGGTGTATGTATATATATGAATAAAAGGTTTTGTTAAAAAGTTCAAATAGTTAAGATTTTACTTCATTAACGCTTAAATAAATTAATATATATATGTGCTCTGTGCACAGGTAATGAAGCTATTAATAAATTGTCAAAATTTTTTACTGCCAAGCGCTTTCGGGACAGTCTACAGTCCCATATTTATGGTGAGTTATTCTGTTAATAACTGTAAAACTATGAAAATTTATATGCAGATGTTACGTGGACCATTTACGAGATAGGGAATAGCAGGCCTCTCTTCTGTTGATTGCCAATGGGTCAGCTGCCATGAAGTAAGCTTCCCTAACTTTACGTTTGGTGTCGTTTGTTTCAGAGCAAATGACACTGGCTGTGGTATGTAGAAAAGCATGTCCTACCACAGCCAGTGTCATTTGCTCTGAAACAAACGACATCAAACATAAAGTTAGGGAAGCTTACTTCATTGCGGCTGACCCATCAGCAATCAACAGAAGAGAGGCCTGCTATTCCCTATCTCGTAAATGGTCCATGTAACATCTGCATATACATTTGCATAAAATTTGCATAGTTTTACAGTTATTAACAGAATAACTCGCCATGAATATGGGACTGTAGACTGTCCCGAAAGCGCTTGGCAGTAAAAAATTTTGACAATTTATTAATAGCTTCATTACCTGTGCGCAGAGCACATATATATATTAAAAAGTTCAAAGTGGTTTGGATAAATTGTATTTATATAAAATATTACAGAAAAATAAAGAAAAGAATGATTTTGGTAAATGATGAAATCATTAGAAAATAATTTTAAAAAAGCAGGTGAAATAAATAAAAAATGTTGTTATAAAGATTTAAGAATATCAAAGTGATATTTAAGAAAATTAAAAAATTATAAATTTATCATTTTCTTATAATCATATATAAAATATTTTAAAAAGTCATAAATAATCCAGTGATTGGTCAAGAATTCATAAGAAAGCTGGAAGTGACAATTTGAGAGCTGGAATCTATAGACACTGAGTTCTATATCATTATTTCTTCTTTTCATTAGTAAATAACTATCAATATGAATCTAAAATAAATTTGAATGTTGAAAATCATATTCTTGTATTAAGAGAAATGAGTATGAAGTGCTATTTGAAATTGATATTTGAAGATTAATTCAATAAACATTTTTTTGGAAATTAAAAAGTAGAAAATCAAGATATAGACTCAAGATAATACCGAAACAATAAAATATTCAACAAAGTGCAATGGAATTATTAGATTTTTTTAAATAACAATAATGTGATATATTTTGATAAGGGTTTGCAGGATAATTTGTTTAAAAAAAATTTTAAGTTTAGTTTTAAAAGGAGTATTTAATACATTAAAGTGAAAAGTTAATAAAATAAAATAAATGGAGATTATTTAATTAATTTATTAAGATTTTTTAAGTGATGAGGTTTCATAAATAATGTTACAGAGGTTCTGGACACATTAACAAGGGTAATCAGATGAAAATGAAAAAATTGGATTAAAAATTAATGCTTCAACATCTTTTCAAAAAGGGGAAAAGGATATTGTTTAGTTAGAAATTGCATGTCCATTTAAGACATTTTGTTTTCATTTTGTTGAATTTATTGAACAAATTTGTATTAATTAGAGGAAACAATAAAGATTAAAAAAGGATAAGTGAAACAAAAGAAATATATGATTATTACTAATAATATATTTTAATAAAGTTTTCTTTATAAATTTATTTTGGTAATTGAATATAAATAATAGTTAAATATTAATAATAATTACAAATTTTATATTCATTCATTACTCTTTCCAACTTTAATTCATTAACTATAATCTATGCCCATATTCTTCACTTCAAGTCACCAAACTTTCTTATTTCTGTATCCATCTCAAATGTAAAGTTCTCAAGGCCTTTTGCAATCTTAAGTAATTAGGTTTAAAATTTAAATTGTTCATCTAATCTCTCTCCTATTAATATGTCCAGCTTAGTTCCATTTCAATTTCAATTCTTATAATGATATTAGTGAAACTTATTTTTTTAACTAGTATATACTTTGCTACCAATCAATCCTCATTCCTCCCAACATACATCTTCCCATATCTTGTTATTCTGTTATGTATACAAAGTTTCAGATATATGTGTAAGAATTGCTAAAACACATCTATTAGAAGCATTTGTAAACTCATTGACACATATCCTTTTTATATTAAATTATTCTACCAAAATCATTCCAGCAAAGCTTCATTATTATTAAACAAGAGAATTTATAAAATCCTATGTGGAGTTTGTGGAGACTCATATGTAAGTATGAGTAATCATTATATCGGTGTTATAAGATAAATATGCTAAGGCAGTAAAATTACAGTTATCATAATCAGAATTTTCAGCCCAGGTTTATGATACTAGCTATAATATATGTTTTAAACTCTATGATTCTATTCATATGTAATCTCATCACTAAAGAAAAGTCAGAGTAGTGATTGAAATCATCAACAAAAACAGTTTGTATCTACAAATAATACATGCAATTTATTTTCCTTTTGGAAAAAATAAAATATATTATTCAGACATAATAAGAGCATTTAATATACTTTCCTTTATTCACTTTGCAGTAAATTTTATTTATTCCTTGACACTATTTCCTTTCAATTAATATATTATGTATTTAATTATATGTAGTTTTATATTAAAAGGTATTGATTATGTGGTCATATATGTTTGAATATTGCAGCTCTGATAAAGACTACTGATCAATTAAAACTGTAGGGAAATATTATTGAGGAATAAATAAAATTTACTCCATTCATAAAATAGTGAATAAAGACAAGTATTAAATGCTCTTATATGAATAAATACAATCAATACACAAACGATCAAAAATGAGATAAATTATAATATTTCCAAAAAAATCCAAATGCATGTTTATTTTCTATTAATTTTTTAATTTATTATGAGACCCACTTTTATATTTTGATTGAATTTTTAAAATTGTTTATGTATTTTTGCTTGCAGTGCCTTTATATTAATTTTTTTAAAGTAATATTCCTGATCCAATGAATCCAGCTTAAATGCCAGTAGAATAATACTATAATATATATATATATTAATGCCTATTAATAAATCTTATATTATTACAGTTACAATACCATAAAGCAAATTCAAGTAATGATAGAGCAGTTTTTCTCTAATTAAATCATCAGATTAACTGCTATGCTTGAGCCTACAATATTTATATAGTGCTGCAGCAATAGTATATGAATAAAAATATGTTAGTGTGATACTTTTTTTAAAAAAAACAATGTAACATTAAACACAATTTAAGGTCCAGCATTTATTGATTAAGATTTAAATATAGTAATCTTGCTCTCTCTATATATAAATTATTTGATTTATAATTTAAAATGAGAAAATGTTAAATTTTCGTGTTTTGGCTTTTTTTTTTTTAACTGTGCGTTTTGGCGGGTTTTTCCAAGTGACGTGACCCAAGTTCTAAATTTTTTCTGTTTTCGCGTAGTTTTTTATCACTTAGATGTGTCAGACAATGTTTTTGGCTATTTTTGAAATTCAAAATGACAGAGATCGCATACTAAATTTGCACCAAAATAAATTTAATAAATAATAAAAAAATATTGTAGTTAAGTAATTTATCTTAAGAATAATTACAATTTACATATTACTTGTAATTTGTAGCTAGAAAAACTTTCATACTTTAAAAATAAAATGTATTGGATTGAGATATTATACAGAAAAGTGCTAGCACTGTTTTATTGAGTAAATTGGGTGCTTTGGGTTTTACAATAGCTGATATGATACTTTACTAGGAAAATCTGTATTCTTCCAATTGATAATTTTTTTTTTTAAGGGATTAAAATCATTAAGATATTTATTTAAAATGCACACTATAGTGAGAAGTGTATATACTTCTGTTGTTTACTATAGATATTGTTAATGTCAAGCATTGGTGGCCTAGCGGTTAGCACGGCTGTCCGGGTTCGCTTCCCGGTCAACGCTTTGACATAAAAAACAAAACATATAATTCATAGTATGAAAAAAATGGAAACGTATCTATAATTATTACCATTTAATAAATTTAACTTTAGATTGATTAATATTATAAATATGAAAATATCTTTTTTCTTAAAATGAACAGTACCATTTGCATTTTAAAAACATTTTTTTTTTAATTTTTTTTTATCTGTGACAGTTGTATTACTAATGTTTTTTTTTTTGTTATAAAGGAAGGGAAAAAAACATTATTTATAGATAATAAATTCTTATGCTACGAAACAACTATTAAAAATATAAATATCATTATACAGCTTCCATTATTTTTATAAATTGGTTTAAAAAACGAATTAAATATTTTAAAGTTATTCCATGAAATGATCAATCACACAGAGCTTTTATTAAAAAAAGAAACGAAAATAACCTTGCCAAATGGCCTTAGAACAATTACAAAACAGTACAGTTAAAATAAAGCGCATTATTAAACCAATGAGATGCAAAAGAAAAAAATCTTCTTTTTTTGTGACAAATTTTTTAAATAATAAATTAGAAAAATCAGACTATTTATTTTTAGCATTTTTATATAAGATAAAATAATGAAAAAATCAGAAGACATAATAAAGACGGAAAGTTTTAACAATTTATATTTAGCCCAAATCGTACTCGCCAGTTCGAAAGAAAGAAGCGCGGGTTCGCTTCCCGGCCGATGCTTTGACACATCAAAAAAGAGAGAGAGAAAAGAATAAAGTGGATTTATAATTATTTAATTTAAATTAATGTAAGCAAGTAGTAGCATTTTTATAAGATAAAATAATGAAAAAATCAGAAGACATAATAAAGACAGAAAGTTTTAACAATTTATATTTAGCCCAAATTATACGCGGCAGTGCAAAAGAATGAAGTGGATTTATAATTATTTAATGTAAGCAAGTAGTTAATTGAATTTCATTGTAGAAAAACTGATATTTCAACTTACGTTCAACTAATGTTCCATTTTATCTCAATCAGATCGAGCATTCATTGCCACAGACCAATAAATATATGAATAGATAACATATATCTAAGAGAGGAAACAGGCAAATGGGTGATGATGTTGAGTGAATCCGATTGTTTTCATTATGGAAGGAGATTTTGGCTATAAACGGTCTGTCTAGTTGGAGTTAAAGATCAGACAACAACAATTGATTGTCAGACCTGAATGGCAATATACATGTCCAATATATGATTAAAGCTGTGAAGGAAGTTTTTGTTTGGAAGTTGCTAGAAGCTAAATCAGATATGAGGCAAGGTATCACTGGATAGCTGGAAGGGACACCATCCCAACACATGAGCAAGCTGTCGTAGAATAGCCGGAAATGTCATCCCTACATACTCATGAGGCAAGCAGCCACAATACAACTGGAAGTAGTAGGCAAATCTAAAAAAATATTTAAAGTCCCTTAATAATTGCATGGCAACTAAATGTTATATAAATCAAACGATATCAAGTTACGATAAAATAATTGTATATATTGTAAATACCCATTTATATATTTGTTTAATTAATAAATATTTATGCATGTGTTTACGAGTTTGTTTTAATATTATTACGGAAATCATGAACGATTGTATGTATATACATACGGCCATTTAAAAGAATAAAATGGATCTATAATTATTTAATTTAAATTAATGAAAGCTAATAGTTAATTGAATTTTATTATAGAAAAACATTGCATTTGCCATCACTGTAAAATTAATTATTAATTGACAAAACTTAGAAATACATTTTCTTGCATAAAAAAAAGAAAAAGAAAGAGTTATTCTAATAGCACACAAGCATCACAGTTTCGGGCTCAATCAGTATTTCGCAAATAACAAAAATCTACCATTTTTAAAAATTAGATGGCTATAAATATATATACTTACATTTTTTAATCATTCTACAGGGTAATAAAAACTTATAATTTAAATATTTAAGTTTTTGAGTAGCGATTAGGAAATCTCTCTCCATATATATGATTTAGAGTTCATTTCCAGACCGGTTAAAACTTCTTATCCAAAAAATAAAAACAAACAAAGAAGAAAAAGCACTTAAATTGTCATCACTTGGGAGCTGGTTAGCATTGAACGCAACACTTTCTTCAAGTTACTTTTTGAAAAAAATAGAAAAAAAATTCTGTGCTGCAATTGCTGATTTGAAGATTGTATTTTATATATACAGACACACGGGATGGCCACAGAAAGAAGTTTGCTATTAACTGAAATAAATATTTGATTCTCCCTTAAGGCCTTAAAAAACAAAGCAAGACAAATTCCTAATGCCCATTCCTTTTATTATTATATGTCTATTCATACAGCTAAGGAACATGCAGAGGTTGCTCACCAGAATTCTATAACTAATATAGTAAATGTATTGGTTTTTCACCTCTAACTTTAAGGACAGAAAATACAATGGTCTTTCTTCTCAGATGTCTCATAGCTAAAACACACAAGATCACCATCACTTGGTTTTTCTTAATGACAGGATAACTGTGCGTGCGAATGGTCTTTTTTAAAATATCTAGAATTACTAGAGATAAAACTGAATCATAACCAGTTATCTTAAGAAGCTATAAAGTTGTTAGCCACATCTGCAGTTGTGGCAAAATCAGAAGTTGCTAAAGATCATCTAATTGTGAATCAAGAATTAAATTCAATGCCAATTTTAATTAGCAATGTAAAATTACAGATTATTTTCAAATGAGAAAAGATTGCATAAAATGTAAAAAGAACTATCTAATATTAAATGGGAAATTGGTGGACTTTGTGAATTTAACAGAAAAAGAGAAGAGACAATTATTTTGAAAAGAGAATGTGTAACTCACTATAAAGGCACACATATTTGAAGTATAAGTGAAATAAGAATTATTATAAATAAAAAGTGAAAAAAAACAACATTGTGGAAATTGATGGTATATCAAAAAGAGAGGAAAGATTAATGGTGAATTAAATCTTAATGAAAAGTGTCAAATGCAGATAATTCTGTTTTATGCTTAAGCTCTCAATATGATGAAGAAATAGATTTTTATATAGGTGCACAAAAAATTTTGAAATTGTCTTGGAAGATTTTAATGCTAGAATTGGAAAATAATGATGAAGAAATAGATTTTTATATAGGTGCACAAATGATTTTGATATCACCAAACAAAATTTTGAAATTGCCTTGGAAGATTTTAATGCTAGAATTGGAAAATAATTAAAAAATTAAAGTGCTATGAAAATGACAGAAATGAGAAAGGCCACACACACATGAAATTTGCAAGAAAAAATCTCAACTACATTATGTTTGTTTTGTTTTGTTTTTTGAGAAAAACTCCCACAGAAAAGCACAACAGAGTTGGATTATAATATGACTAACAGAAATGTTAATAGATTTAATACAAAAAGTGATCATTGATTAATGACAAGTAAATTACGTGTTGAAGCAGTCAATCTTAGTTTAAGATTGAGCTTCATGTTTCCACCTACTAACCTGTGTTTAAACCCTATATTCCATACCACCTTTTGTGTTGTATATATATTTTATGTATACATTTGAAATGCGCACCTAAAAATTTATAAATTTTAACTTCAATAACATTTTTTAAAATTATTATTAATTCTTTTTTATTAATTATTAGTTCTTTTTTATTAAAGTATTATAGGTTCTGCTCATATATATATATATATATTGTGACCATCTGAATGGGCACAAGGAATTGAGCTACTTTGTATCTGCATTGAATAGTTATATTGTATTAAAAAAATGAAATAGCCTTAGAATTTTAAACGTTTTTTTGCTGGAAATTGTTTAAAGCTTAGATATGGATTGCTTATGCAGTTGATTTACCACTTTATAAGTATTCATTATTATTATTGTGGTTAATGAAGTATTTAATGTAAGGAAGAGGGGTTGTTTATTAATGGAAGTGATATATTTTGTCAGAAAGATGCAAAGTTATTTTATGTTAGTGTAGTATTGGTTGAATGGTTTCAAAATCCTTTATTCATTAATACTTATCCTTTTGTCAACAATTAATAGCCATTTCAATTATATTTAGTTAAGATAGTTTAATATTTAGGTTGCAGTACATGTGCATGCATATATGGCTGTATTATGTTTCATTTCATTTTCATCTTTTAATAACAGCAAACAATAGTACATTCACAATAAAAACATTTAAATTACAGTAATTATCTTTAATAATTTAACAGATATATATTTCTTTTTAATAATTAATGGATATTGGATAGGTGAATTATTTTACAAATTAAATAAATTATTAATCATTTGTTTAACAGTTAATTAATATTCATGTCTTTCAAGTTTGTAAAAGCTATTTATTTTATTATTATTATTTTTTTGTCTTGATTTAATTCTAAAAATCAGAATGATTTTTTTTTAAGAAAAGATTTTTTTTGAATATGTAATTAGCTTGGGTGAAAAAAATATAAGAGTTAACCTTGAAAAGGGAAATGACCTTTTACTAAGGGAAAAGAAAAATCTATTTAATGGATAGCTTCCAGTAAAAAATGCTCATTTCTTATAATTGCAGCCAGTAAAGTGCTCATAATTGTAATTGCAGCCAGTTGCTAAAGTCAAATTGATTTAAAAAAGCTTTGGAGTAAACTCCTAAAAAATCTTAGGAAATTAATTACGGAAAAATGTCTTTACTTAAGATGCAAGAATAAATTTTAAGAAGGTACATTAGTTTTCATTCTCTCCTTAATTTAAACATTTGAATTAACCACCTGATGCTTGTTAATATTTAAAATGTATATCATTGGTGTTAAGATAGCATTACTTTATTTATCTATAATTAAGAAAGAATATAGAGTGCATGAACATTATTGTTATATAATTAATCCACTGTGTTCTTTAATATATCTTGGAAATGTACGCAGGTCTGTTTTTCAGAATTTATTTTGATTTTTCACTCTCTTCTGTATTATGCTTCTATGAAAATTAAATGTAAACTTAAGGATATGTGTATATATCATGCCATGCTTAAATTAATTACAAAAAAGTACATTATTTATTTATTTGGTGTTTCTAAAAATAAAGTGTTTAATAAAAGAAATAAAATGTGAATTATTTCAAATAACCAAAGGAAACTCCTCACTAAATATTTACTTAAATCAGATGGAAGGATGGAAATGTGGGATAATTTCTGTTCTCTTCGATAAAAAAAATGCACTATAGTAATAAAGTATTAATTGTGGAATTACTAATGAATCATGGTATCTTAATTGGCAATATTTAAAAATAAACTATGCGTATAATAGATTATAAAGTGTCAATTGCTATTTAAGAAAACTACTAAGAATAATTGCATACTTAATTTAAAACTGCTACGGAGTGAATGAAATAATTCCTGTTCAACAGTAGCTAAGAATGTCTTATATTTTCGTCATAATAAAAGAGAAATTGATTACTTATGTGTGATATAGTAAACTCAAATAGCTCGGCTATAAACATTGGAGATGCTGAGTCATATTTAAGTTATGATTATATTTTTTTAGTTAGCCTACAGAAATTCATTTTATGTTCAAATTCAGTTTGGAATCCATCCCCATATCATTTCATAAACCCGGATTAGAACTTTGCAAGCAAACTTTTTATTTTAAGTCACATAACAAATAACTTTTGTTTCTTTATTTTTTTTATCGCTTGTCATTATTAATATATATTATAGATAGGTAAGCATATTTATTATTATGTTTTATTTATAATTTGGGTTATTATGATCTCCTAGATCGTCTCGGAATGTGTATTCACAAGCAGTTGGTAAAAATTGATTTTATACAAATATGTCTTATTTTTCTTTTATGAAGGTAAAGAAAAGAAATATTTTTTTTATTATATCATTAGAGAGAGGTTTATATTTATTTTAATATATTTTATTATTTCAAAATGAGAGTTTTGGCTTTAAAGTCAACGAACATATAACTGAAATAGTTTGCTAAATATGATAAGGAAAGTTCGTTCGTGTAACTATTAAATTTTAAAAGTAATTTAAAGTTTATTCTGAATTAAAGGTAATACCTTAATGTATTGTTTAATTACCATATTATCTGCATGGTATATAACTTAGAGTTTTTTTTGTATATATTCTTATCCACACGAGTGTGTGTCTGTTTTGCATAATTATAACATTTGTTTAATAAAGTTCAGTTTGTCAATAAATTTATGTATAAATTTTGGATGTTGTCATATTCTACAGAATTGAAAGGATTAGTATGTTATCTGTGTGTATTTATCTGCCAGCGAGTAAATATAATGTTAGACATATAGAAGAGCTTTGTGAATGGAAAATTATCTGATTGCGTTCTATATTTGTAGAGATGAGAGATTTTACTTAAATGGTATATTTTAATAATTTTCCATGAGTAGAGAGTAGTCTATATTATATGCATATTATGAAATGATAGTTTTGAAGTTATGTGATGTTTTTCTTAGAGTCTTGGTGATGAGGAAGAGGTTCCCCACCAACAGTGTATTTAAAATTAGATGAATTATTATAGAAGTATTAAGTAAAGAATTTATTTACTCCTTATGTGAATTTCCCTTAGAATGTGTAGTCTGTACAATCATGAAAATATAGCTCCATGTTATTTAAAATGTGGCCAGATAAATAGCTAAGTCAAATTCTTGATGTAATATAAGTGTCTTATTTTATTGATGGTTTACGACATTGTCCGAAATGAAGTAATTATTTAATATCTTCCTGTAGAAAAGATTGTTTTATATTATTGTTGCTTGACACACACACACACACACACGTAATATGAATAATGTCATGAATATAAAGGTTTAAAGTTATTGAAATTAAAATGTGAAATAAATGTTTTGAAGCACATTACATTCATTTAAATAGAAGTATAGAGTTATTGAAATTAAAACGGGAACTAAATATTTTAAAGCACAGTATATTTATTTAATACAGAATTGTAAATCATCAAATCATCAGAATAAATATGATTTTTATTTGCTATGCATGAAGGGTATATGTAATTGAAATAATTATTTAATTAGTTAGAGAAAGTTGCTTTATTGATGGCCAAATATAGTTAATTTGATTTATTTTATTAATCAATAGTAATATCCTCTCAAAATATTTAGTGTGCCAATAATATAATATATTATTTAGTCAATGTTATGCTTAATTATGCTTAAATGAAACATTTAAGCAAAGTGAATATTCGAAGTCAGAATATTAGAGTTTTATTGTTAATTTACTTTTAAAGGGTATAAATAATGTTATATAATGGGGATAGTCCAAACTGATGCTCAAAGTTTATTGGATACTTTGAAATCTGTAAGACAAGTAGTCCTATTGTAAAAATATCATGTTAAACTAAATTTTTTTTTTATTGTAATAAATGATTTGTTTTAGTTATTTAAAATCTTAAAAACTGTGTCTTGAGTTATTCATGTGTACATTCGTGTTTCAATTTCCACATCTCACTATTTCATAAATCTATTATAAAATAGATATGTTATATTATAGTTATAATATCAAATTTGTTGGTGTCTGACAATATTGTTTTCTTAATCCAAACATTATAAGGAACATTTGCCACTGGATAAACATATTAGAAAGGTTGCCAAGTTAGTATATTTGTTAGATGATGATATGAGATTAAAATACCCTATTTCTGTCATTATCTTATTATTGAAACACAGTAAAATATTTTAGTCAATTTGTTTCATTACATTTTATCATACTTTAGAATTATAACTTATGGGCAATGTATTTATTTAATTCAACTGTGTTTGTTAAATTCCCTGAGATCTTATTGTTTATTTTTTGATTGGCATTAAAGTAGATGTTTAGATTATGATATGCCAAGTCCTAGAATTGTTTAGTAATATAATTATAGCAAGCTGATATATGTTATACTTGGATGAGGGAAGAAATTAAGTTGAAAGAATATTTTAATAGATTGTACAAATAAACATTGTGATTCTTTATCATACAATTAATTAATAAAAAGGATTTACATTATATTTAATGTTTTGTAATATTTCTTCTTTCATTTACTTATAATCATATATCTTATGAACTTGCTATAGCCTCCCACTGAGCTGAGCTGAACATAGACTTAAGTGAAGAGTCTCAGTAATAATTTTGTATTATATATATTATTATATTGTTCTATTCATTAATAGAACTGGCGCCTGGGCATTTCACTCATGTAATGTATATGAGCAGTGCTGGGAGTGTAGGTTATAATATATAGGAGCAAAAACTTACTAACAATATTGATTTGTAAATATTTTATTATATGTCATTTTTAAACTTTTTTTTTTTTAAAGTATTTTTTATTAAAATGTATATTTTATAAAATCCAATATGGATGATGCAACTGTTAATTGTCCAAAAATAATTAAAGGGTTGGAAACACTATTGTTTTAATCTGGGGAAGGTATTTTTAATTAAAGTTTTTACTTAAAATGGGATTAAGATTAAAGATTTTCTTTTGTTATAAACATTATTGTAAAATCTATTTCTAATCTGGAAATAGATTTGAATTTATTTTTGGACATTATCTAACAGTTGCATCTTTCAAAAACAATGAACTAAGTAATTAAAAGCATTCCAGAAATACTTGAGCAAAGTATAAAATGGAGGTTTTTAAATCGCCAAGTAGATCAGCTACTCTAGTGAGAACTGATTGTTAACATCGCTGTGAAACTAAAAATGATGTAGTGTAAATCCACTACCCTTCTCAGCCCTGTTGAGTCATCATCTTCCACTGCCATTATATCATGCTCCTGTAAGAATGAAGGAAAAGCCCGACTGGAGAATTGTGGAATGCTGAATAAAAGCGTGCTGTTATTTAAGAACCAATTGCCACGCATGAGCAGATTTTTAAATATGGACTCTTAAAATAGTGCAAGGTAAATTTTCAAGCCGCAAGTAAAACTAGTCTAACTAATCTCAAACTCTATTATCAGGACATCTTTTACTATTATCAGGACATCTTTTAATGTATCATTTAACTTTATTTCTAATATATAATATGTAAATTGCTCTCAAATAATTTCTAAAAATTTAATTTTCTCTCATATGCTCTCACTGTCTTTAATTTTGGTTCGGTCATTTATTTATAGTTATTTATTACTTGATTTTATATGTCTATTTTAGTTATTAATATGCCAATTTCAAACAATCTGACGAGTTGAATTTCTAAAATCTTTTCTTTCTTTTAAGTAAACATTCATGAATCAAGATTATTAACATCCCTTTAAAATATAATGCATTATTAATTAATACACTTGCCAGATTGTTTTTACGTCAACATTTAGTTTATGCTTTAATACAAAAAAATATATTTGTTTAACTCTGGATTTTCTATCCAGGGTGAATCCAGAACTCAAGCCAATCAATGCTTTGAAACCTTATTTATTTTATAAATGTTATTCAATTCTGAAAAGGGTGACTTATTATTTGTTTTTTATATAATTGCTAGATTTTTTTATATACTCTTAAAATATCAAATACAGTATTTAAATATTCCAGTTATTATAAAATCAATGAAGGTGGGATTGATTTATTTTAAATAGCAGAAAAAGGATGGGGGTAAATCTTAATGCTTCTTTTACTAAATAAAATCTTAACGTATTAGGAAAACCCCTCTATATATATTTTAACAACATAGCGTATTATTTGTCTAAATTATGGCATTCAAATAAGGATCATTTATTTTCAAGCAGTAAATCTTATTTAATGTCGTTAGTGACATTTATCCATACTGCGTTACTGACATTCAGCTTATCTTCCTGAATTATATATATATTACATGCTTCTAATCTAATTTGGGGGTTATGTCAAGTCCTGTCCCATGGGACTTATTCCATATAAAATGCCTCTGGCAGTGATTCCCGTAAGTTTGGAACATGCTATGCATAACCATTTATATCGTATAAAAGGGCCTATGGTGGTGATCCCTAAGTCTGGCACATGCTATGCCTATCTACTGTCCATATAAAATCGCCTCTATCCACTTCATTCTCGTCCAGAAGCATGACTGTTTGCTTATGACCTAGTTTTAGTGCTGTAATATTATTAAAATTGCATTCTGCTCAAAATATATATAAATGCCAACTATTACTAGTTTTATTAATTAAATTTATTTCAATCTTATACAATCCCACCATCGCAACATATTTCTGTATTTAAGAGTATCTATATGCCTTGGGGAAAATAAAGCATTCTTCTTACCAGCGCTAATTAAGAGAATTTTCATTAAATGTTTTGTCATAAAATCAAATGTAATTTTCAAATGTGTTTCATTTATTTTCATGACTGTAATGGCGTGAAAATAGTTTTCTTATATATATGATGAATCTCGGAAATGCTCCCCGAAATAATGTTAGTCCCCATGTTTCAGAACTGTAATCCAAAGCATTAATAGCAATTTTATGTAACTTCTTTCTAATATTCGATTGGCATTTTCATATTGGACCAACCAAAGATGTATGTTTGTTTATAATATATTATTTAGCTAATAAAGAGCATATGAGAAATAATAGTGTGAATGACAATATATAATTATCTATTGTTTGGTAGACCGCTTGCTCATTCACACACATACTAATGTACTTCATTTATAAATGTATGTAAATAATTTGTCATTATATTGAACTAATTTTTATTTTCCTCTTTTTTTCCACTTCCAAAAGTACAGCCATGCTTATATATATTTTAGTTTAGTCATAGTAATAGATGTCTTATTGTCTTCTCACACTTTTCTAGTGGGCCAGATTAAAATTAATTCTCTTGTGCATTCACTATTTATTTTATTCATTAGGTGTTTGATCTGGGGCTTACAGAGTGGGTTCGAATCCAGGCTGTTCCTTGACCTAAATCTCAGGCTTGACTGGGTTTGAAGTACATCTTGTGAGTTCCAGCTCATGTTAGATGGATAAACATGTTTTGACCGATACAGTGTTAATGCAAAAGTAGATAAACAACAAAAGAATTTAAAAAAAACAGTATTAATAGTTGATATTTTTAATCTTCAAAACTTTCCAGAAAATTTAAATTAGAATTTGGGTTGTTTTAAATTATTGATTGATTTTAAAAGTGATTGATCAATATAAAGATAACTGTTAGTATATTAAGGATTCATCACATGACCACCTCCTCTTATGCTTGTGTATAACTGTTGTATATTGCCACACACAGCAAGCTAGAGTAACCAATGGATGCCAAAAGGCTTGTGCATAATATTCTGATCTAGTGCCTACTCATCCAATATCCTCAGACTAGTTTCTGGCTTATGGCCTTCGTCAGTGAGTAGCCATGGATCTGAGGGCACTGCATCTAGATCTTAGGATCAAATGCAACTCTCCAGCAACCACCTTTTATCTCCATTTAACTACAAAACTATGGGTCTTAAATTGAAATCACCTTAATGTTTTCAATCCAAGCCCATTAGCTTATATAGTCATATGGGTCTGAACCAGTTCAGTACCCATGCATTTTGGTGTCTTTGGTTCTTTAACAACCATAGCCACCATTATCCTATTAGGCAGGATTGGTTTTTTAGGCCAATAAATATCACATGACTACCACTTCTTATGCTTGTGTATAATTGTTGTTAAAACAGGCAAAACTCACTATATATATTGCCACACACAGCAAGCTAGAGTAATCAATGGATGCCAGAAGGCTTGTGCATAAAATCCCCATCTAGTGCCTACTCATCCAATATCCCCAGACTAGTTTTTGGCTTATGGCCTTCATCAGTGAGGAACCTTGGATCTGAGAGCACTGCATCTAGATCTTAGGATCTAATACATCCTGATCTTAGGATATAATCCTGCCTAATAGGATAGTGGTAGCTATGGTTATTAAAGAACCAAAAACACCAAAATGTTTGGGTACTGAACTGGGTTCAGACCCATATGACTATTTAAGTTAATGGGCTTGGATTGAAAACATTAAGGTGTTTTCAATTTAAGACTCATAGTTTTGTAGTTAAATGGAGATAAACGGTGATTGCTGGAGGGTTGCATTAGATCAAAAGATCTAGATGCAGTGCTCTCAGATCCAAGGCTCCTCACTGACAAAGGCCATATGCCAGGAACTAGTCTGGGGTTACCGGATGAGTAGACACTAGATGGGGATTTTATGCACAAGCCTTCTGGCATCCATTGATTACTCTAGCTTGCTGTGTGTCAATATATATAGTGAGTTTTTTTTGCCTGTTTTAACAACAATTATACACAAGCATAAGAGGAGGTGGTCATGTGATGTTTATTGGCTTAAAACCAATCCTGCCTAATAGGATAGTTGTGGCTATGGTTATTAAAGAACTAAAGACACCAAAATGTATGAGTACTGAACTGGGTTCAGACCCATATAACTATATAAGCTAATGAGCTTGGATTGAAAACATTAAGATGTTTTCAATTTAAGACTCATAGTTTTGTAGTTAAATGAAGATAAAAGTGGGTTACTGGAGGGTTGCATTAGATACTAAGATTTAGATGCAGTGCTCTCAGATTCAAGGCTCCTTACTGACAAAGGCCATAAGCCAGAAACTAGTCTGGGATATTGGATGAGTAGGCACTAGATGGGGATTTTATACACAAGCCTTCTAGCATCCATTGATTACTCTAGCTTGCTGTGTATGGAAATATATATATAGTGAGTTTTTCCTGTTTTAATATTAAGAATTGCAACAAAGATAGTTAGTACAGAAAAGAAAAAAGCAGAGTTTACTAAATTTACTGTGACAAGATAATGTATGAAAAGAAAAAAAGAAAAATATGTAAAAATAATTCAGTAAGAAGAATCAAAAATCTTGAGCACTGTTAAAGGAGTAGAAAAAGAGAGGATAATGATATAAAGAAAATATAACTGTGAATTGGCAAAAAAAACTACAAGATAATAAAAGTCTACAAAGTATAAACCATATTTAACCATTGAAAGAAAAGGAATAAGAAAAAATATAGATATGTTACTAATGAGAAAATGTAAAAGAGATTTACAAAATATTATAAATTTGCTGGTTTAAATTATTTCTTATTTAGAGATTTGCATCTTTGTGGATATGAGGCGGACAGAGAAGAGGATCTGAATAGTTTTATTAAGGATTTGATGAGGGCAGGTTTTAAACTTTGGTCTATTAAAGATTATATTTGTGGATTCCATAATGGGATAAATGGTGTTGTGCTGTGTGTTCAGCTTCCTAGGGTTGCTATTCCTTGCATTTCTAAAGTGTCTAACAGGTTAACTGGGGCATTGTTCAATGGGTTTAAGGTTGGATTTGGAACTCCTCCTGATTCTAATAGATTGATCAACAACTCAAAAGATCATATAGATCATTCATTCACCCCACATGTAGTTTATTCCATTTCATGTCCTCAAGAAAAATGTCTTGCTGTATATTATGGTGAAGCTAAAGCTACTGTTAATACTAGGCTTGCTCAACACATGTACACTTACAAGAGAGCTCAGAAGAACAACAATATATCTTCTGTATTTTTGGAGCATTCCATGAAATCTGGACACAATTTTATTCCTTCCAATCCTGTAATTTTATGCACTGAATCAAATGATCATAAGAGGAAAATAAAAGAAGCATTCTATATTAATGGAAATATTAATGCTATAAATAGAAAAGACACTTGCTTTGATATATTGAAGAAATGGTCCATGTAACATGTGCTAATTTTATATATCTTTTTATATATTTTATTATGTATTTTTATGAAAGCTATGATTATGAGGCATGGATCCTCGAAAACATTTAGCATATTTTTATTATATTTATTTATAACTTCTCTTTTTTAACTTCATTTTTAAGTTAATATTTTTTATTTAAAATATTATAAGGTAAAAAGTAATAATTAAAAAAACCGGGATAATGATTGCAATTACTACATCCTCTGAATTTTCAGCAAATTAAGTGAGATATGCAATTAAATCCATGAAAAAGCAGAAAGGTCCAAGAAATGATGTAATTATTATTGCTGCCTTAAAAAAAGTCAAATGTTAGTGGCCGAGTTGTCAGCACAGCTGCCTTACAAGCAGTTGTCCTGGTTTTGGTTCCTGGCCAATGCTTTGACACATGAAAAAAAAAGTAGGTGAAATAATACAAAAATTATTAATAAAATTGTATACCAAATGTCTAAATAATAAAAATATATTATTTAGTTGGAAACATGTAGTAGTGATGCTAATATATTAATAAGGTAATAAAAAGATAATAGAAATTAGTGATCTATCAGTCTTCTATTAGATTTACACAAAATCTCCACCAAGATAATTACAATTTGTTTACAATAAAAATTAATGTTAGATCAACCCAAAGATGTCTAAAAAAGGATCAATAAATATGAGTTATCATTATGCTTTGGATTTATAGCTTATGAAAAAACATTTGATTGTATAAGTATTTCTAATAAGATTAAAACTTTTGATCATCTAAATAGAGACCACAGACATTGTTAAATCTTGAGGAATGTTTATTAAAATGCAATAGTAATCATTAGATTACATGATGTCATTAAGAGATTGACATTAATAAGAGTGTATAACAGCATGATTGCATATCTCCAAAACTTTTACAGCAGTTTTACAAAACTATTTTTGGAAATAAAATGGCAAATTAGTGAATAAAGTGAATAGAGATTATTTAATCATCTAAACTTTGTAGCTGATGTGGTTGTTTGTGCAAATAATACAGGAAATGTTACATTATTTATATATGAAAATAAAACCATAAGATTAAAGATAAATATTAAAAAGATTAAAATAATGTTCAATGAATTTTTTCAGAAGAAGAAAATAAAGATCAATAATTATGAATTATAAATAGATAAAAATACATATACATTGGTCATATTAATGCTGACAAAAGTATAATGGATGATATTAATTATTCAATTCTACTTGGAAGAATTGTTTATAGTGAAAATAACTTAAAATATATGTGTATGTGAAGTAAGATTTTTATTAGTTCTAACTTATGAATTTGAGATTTGTACATTTAATCAAAGAGTTATACAGAGACTTCAGATTACCCAATAAAGTATGAAAAGACAAATGCTGGGAGTGTTAAGAAAAAGTCATAAGTGAAATATCTAGATGAAAGAACAAATAACTAAAAACATCACTAAAAACATTAATAGTTTGAAATGGAGATGGACTGTATATATAGCTAGAAGTGATAATAGACAAATAGTTAAAGTTTTAAACTAGATCAGAAATTATTGATAAATACATAAAAAGAGACCACATTTCAAGATTATAAGAAAGTTTGTTGGTGTGATATGGAGAAGAGAAGTTATTGATCAACTGTAAATAAAAAAAATAAGTTTAAACTTGAAGAAACATTTATTCTACTGTTTAACTGAAATAAAATAAAACAGATGTTATCTTATAAATTTACATTGTAGAGATGTCTGTCCATCCTTGCATATGTATTAAATGGATTATGTCCAGTACATGTGGGGTTCAGATTGACCTTAGGTCAACATAGGTGTGACAAGAATCTCGGCCTCAGGGTGGCCTTCGAGCATTCCATCATCAGATTTTCAATTGGATGGACGGTTGAAGAGTTGGAGTGTGTAGGAGATTGGAGCCTGTCCATTAAAGTATGAAGATTGTCTATCTTAATATATATCTGAGCACTTATAGTATATATGTGTGGGAGATGATAATCTGGACCAACTGATGATTGCTGGTTTAGCATGAAATACGTATATTGGTGATTATCTTTTCAGCATATATGTGCTTGAGTGTATCAGTGTTATTAGATAGAGTGGAAAGTTATGGGTCATCTGAAAGTCTGTACTCATTTACCCTATATTACATATATAGACACAGGTTTATAATAAGCCTGTGTTTCAGTTATTATGATAATAATTATTACGTAAATAAATATTAAGCTACGGTGGCACACTCATAATAGCAATTAGAATGCATGTGTTAGTAAATGTAAGGGACATTGAAAGCCCTAATTTATAGCCTAATATTTAGTTACATAATGAGTCATTGAATATTTTCTTATACAAGATATTTCATTTTATGAAACAAATGGTACATTATATATAGTTTTACCATTAATATTTTTTAAGAGCATATTTTAGCTGTACAGCACATCTGCAGGTAAAGTGAAAACTTAAACATCATAAACCATTCTTCATAAATTTTGAATATTAATAGAAATAATCTTGAAAATAAATGTATTAATTTCTGTTTTATAAGGTAAATATAACCTCATTATAATCTATTATTTAATGCATTGCTGCTTTGGAATATGTATTTTGTACTAGAAGCAATAAAATATTTAATATTCAAGCTATAAATGAGTTGCATTCATTTATTCTAAAAAATAATAAGATAAAAAGAAAAAAATAAGTTTAAGTTATTCCAGAATTAAACAATAAAAATATGTAAACTTTAAAAATAATCAAACTTGGGTGTTCAAGTAAAAACTAGACTTAAGAAAATTTCTATTTGATTCTGATATTGATTTTTAAAATAGTAAATTTCTTTTTTCTTTAGGACATTATTAAAGTATTACATGAGTGATATTTATGTGTTTTCAAAAGAGATGATAATAGAATTAATATTCTTGTTTTAGATGTAGCATTTCATGTATTTTAAAAACAGATTAAATGAAATAAATTCAAATCACCTTATTTTTTAACACTTTTTTGTTTCAAAGAAAAAAATAAGTCTCATGTAAATAAATAAATGTAACTTTTGTAGCAAAGATTCCAGATGATTTCTCATTTTATAGAGGACATGATTATATTTTGGTTTTAGATATGCATTTACAAATAAAATAGAGAAAGATAAATAACTGAACTTTTTCCTGGCAATTGTGCAATGCATGAGAAAAAACACATTGAAAAGCAGACAGGTTCTTATTTTAATTTATATAAGTAAAGATATAGCAAAGATTCCAGATGATTTCTCATTTTATAGAGGACATGATTATATTTTGGTTTTAGATATGCATTTACAAATAAAGTAGAGAAAGATAAATAACTGAACTTTTTCCTGGCAATTGTGCAATGCATGAGAAAAAACACATTGAAAAGCAGACAGGTTCTTATTTTAATTTATATAAGTAAAGATTAAGTTATTTTAAATTTCATTTACTACAAATATTATTTTATGTGATATTATAAATCATTCATTGTATTAATCTATTAGTATAAAGTGCTGAAAATTTTGATATTATTAGAGGAATAATCAACCTCCAATAATGAGTTATTTCTTAAATATAAATATCTGTGCACTCACCTTCCAGTAAGAGTTTAAAAAAACCTTAAGTAAATCACTTAGGTTTAGAGCATATTTGTATTTACACCAAGTTACACAAACCATGTTTAAATCAGAGCTTGGGTCTCTTGTGTGCCTGGTGTTATAATCAAATATTGAACTGTACAAATTTAGTTAATCTATCGCAGAAAAAAGACAGTGTCTCATTTTTAACCACCTACTATTAGACTTACATGACTTATAAATGTAAGTCTATTATTATAAAGTGCTAAAAAAATTTGAAATTATTAAAGCAGAAGTCAACTTCCGATAATGTGCTATTTCTTAAATATTATAAATCTCCTTGCACTCACCCACCAGTAAGAGTTTAAAAGTAAACTTAAATGAATCACTTAAGTTTAGACATATTTGTATATACACCAACTCACACTGACCATACTTAAATCAGGGCTTAAGTATATTGTATGCATGATGTTATAATTAAATATTGAACTATACAAATTTATAATATTTAAGAAATAGCACATTATCAGAGATTGACTTCCACTTTAATAATTTCAAAATTTTTAGTGCTTTATAATAATATATTTACATTTATAAGTCATATGAGTCTAATCTAGGTTGTTAAAAATGAGACACTATCTTTCCCTCATGATAGATTAACTAAATTTGCACAGTTCAATATTTGATTATAACATCAGGCATATAGTAGACTCAAGCCCTGTTTTAAGCATGGTCAGTGAGAGTTGTGTATAAATATACAATTCACTTAAGTTTATTTTTTTAAACTTTTACTAACAAGTTAGTGTGCAGAGATTTATAATATTTAAGAAATAGCGCATTATCAGAGGTTGACTTCCGCTTTAATAATTTCAAAATTTTCAGTCCTGTATAGTAATAGATTTACATTTGTTATTCACATAAATGTAATCTAGGCAGTTAAAAATGGGACACTGTCTTTCTCTTGTAATAGGTTAATGAAATTTGTACAGCTCAATATTTGATTATAACATCAGGCACACAATAGACTCAAGCCCTGATTTAAGCATGGTTAGTGAGAGTAGGTACATATACAAATATTCTCTAAACTTAAGTGTTCACTAAGGTTTTTTTAAACTCTTACTGGCAGGCAAGTGCATGGAGATTTATAATATTTAAGAAATAGCATATTATTGGAGTGGACTTCTGCTTTAATAATTTCAAATTTTTCAGCACTCTATAATAATAAATTTACATTTATAACTCATATAAATCTAATTGTAGGTGAGTAAAAATGAGACTGTCCTTCTCCTGTGATAGGTTAACTAAATTTGTACAGTTCAATATTTGATTATAATATCAGGCACACAATAGATTCAAGCCCTGATTTAAGAATGATCAGTAAGAGTTGGTGTATATACAAATACACTATAAACTTAAGTGATTCACTTAAGTTTCTTTAAACTCTCACTGGCAGGTGAGTGTGCATAATATTTAAGAAATAGTGCATTATCGGATGTTGATTTCTGCTTTAATAATTTCATTCATTATATCAGTACATGATTCCAATAGTGTTATTCTTTCTCAAATTCACATTTGTTTTTTGTTAAGCCCAGTTCAAAGACACATGGAACCTTTTCACTATACCACAACTGACTAGGACCTAATGCTTCAAATTCAACTCATCACATAAGACGATCTAGGAAAATATCAACACAACAAGCAACAAAACACACTCAGGATCTTCAATACAGATACACAACCATTGAAACAAAGAATTAACCCCCCTTTCTAACACCCTACTAATCAACATGTAACAATAGTAGCAATAATAAATTTATATTTTGAAAGAAAAAAAAAGTAGTGATCTTCTGATTGTTGTTTACATGTTGATATTAGAAGTTTTAATTTTATTTGCTACTATCTAACTTTGTATGTACAAATATGGTTTTTATTATATATTGTGATTTGCAATATAAGCACACTTAATTAGATTGATTGTAATTTAAAAAATATAATTGTTCTAAAACTTAAATTTTATATTTTGGTATATATTTTTTGGGAATTAATTACAAATATTATTTATCATTAAATAAATATACTATTAACAATGATCTTTTTTTAAAAATCTTTTTATAATTTTTTCACAAATTAAGATTGACATCATAAAATAACTACTTATTTTAATTTATAACAAACAAAAACATATGTTAAAAGATATCTAATTAAAAATTACAATGTAATAAAATTAATTTAAATAATAATATAAAAATAAAAATTAAATAATCATATAATAATACACAGGCATATATTGTACTTTTATAAAGTGAATTTAAATATGGTGTCATTATATACATAAACATTTTGTTAGCTTATTTCTTTTACTTTAATTCTAAATTAGTTTCAAATAATTAAAGAGTTTACTGTATTATTAGATGGTAGTTTTGACAACCCATCCCTAATATAAAATGGTGTATGTGTTTTTCAACAAGCTTGGTTTATCAAAATTATCTCACAGCAAAATTTTGAAATTGATATTTTATTCTGATGACAATATAATAAAATTAATAACAAATATATGGTATGTTAAGGATAGATTAGCAAGAATATCTAAATGATTTTATATAATGGTAATAATTAAATGAAGTACATATTAATAAATACATTTGTTGACATTTTATTTCCTACATACATTTGAAGACTAAGATAATAAAGCAGATTTTTCAAGGCTTTAATAGTTTTATAAATTTAGATGATAACAATCAACTCTTAAGCTAGCACCAATTTCAACCTGTAGTCAAGGCAAGCTACTTTAACAATTAAAGTGATATGATCTGCTATGTTTATACAGACACTAAAGATTACAACTTGACCAAGAAGTGTGAGATTATTGATCTGTTTTTCAACCAGATTATGTGTGCCTGTTTAATGAGGTTTGTTTAAACTTTTTGCATTATAAAATCTCACACTCCTTAGTCAAGTTGCAATCTTTAGTGTTTATATAAACATATTAGATCATAGATAAAAGTAATACTATCTTTATTATTTAAGGTGGTTGCCTTGACTACAGGTTGAGATTGTTGATAGCTTAGGTGTTGATTGTTATCATTTGAAGACTAATATGTAAACACAAATAAACAAGTACTAAATTATAATTAAAGTATGTGTATACATGAATATGTATTTTATGTTTTGGGATAATTTAAAAGCATCAAATATTACATATCCATTATATTAATTTAAAATATGTAATTTATTTTAAATGGGTATTAAAAATATTGATTACAGTATATAAAATAGATGAGTAAATAAAGGAATATCTATATTTTATTTAAGATATAATTTTATATAGATTTTAAAATATATTTTGTGATTTTTGATTTGTAAATATATTGTAAACAGAACAGTCTATTACCTGGTATAAAAATAGGTTAGCTAGATTACCACAATGAGTGAGACAATCTATTTTTGATCGTTATACCTATATATACCACATACACTTTAATTTCATTTCTACGAAAGAGAGATTAAGAATCAAGTATTCAATATATACTTAAACTCACTGCATCCATACCATATTTCATTTCCATTATTCATATGCTTCAAACTCATGTTAGAATCTACGGGTAGGTATAAATATGCATAGATGTTTAATAGTAGGTGTGAATATATGAAGTTATGTGTAAATAGGTAAAAATATTTATAAATATGTGAGAAGATATGACCAATTGAAATGTTGACTATAGAAAAACATACTAAGAGGTTTTAATTTAACATTTGAATATATTTAACAACTATATTTACAACAATTAATATTTTTAACAAAGAAAATTTATAACAAAATTATAAAACTTTTAATTTCACAGTTATAGTTATTTTTTGCTTATAATTGTCCAATTATTATTCCAAACCACTATCTCCCACAAAGAATAGCCATTTAAATGTCCATGTTAACATAAATAAAATTTAAATTATATTTATGATCATCTCCACCACCCTTGATTGCTATATCATTACTTGGAGATCATAATTCATTTTATTTTCATTAACTTAATATTGTAACGTTTTCCACATCTTGCTAGGCCTCTATATGCAATAAATTGCATGAGTTGATCAAGTTATGCAAAAAGAAGAAAGTTTCATTCCTATTCTAAAAAACATAACTATATTTCCTGATCAACTCTACCTAGTAATTGTTACGATTTATGCTATCGATGAAATGAGCTTTTATTTCTTTAATAAGGGCGCCAGGATTAATATAAGAATCTGCTGAAATCAATCGCCATCATGCCTCACAAATTAAAAAGAAAAATGTTTTTAAAATAATCGGTATTATATTATACCGTAACTAGAATTATTTTTTTAGCCATTATTATTTCTGGAGCTTATTCGAAACATATTGGCAAAGGTAAATTATATTTTTAAATCTTACTAAACTAATATTAATAAATTTACTAATAATCATTAATGACTATTATTAATAACGTACAAAGAAAAGTTGGTATTAGAAATAAATATTTTTTTATTCTAACAAATTAAAATATAAAAAAAGCACATTATGATTTAATTAATTGGAAAGATTACATGCATGCTAATCCAGACATGAATCAACTAATACAAAAAACAGTTTCACAATTACAGTTCACTTTCAAATTTCTTCTAGAAAGTTCCCTAAAATGAATGTCTCTTGCATAAGTAAATTAATGTCTCTATTGCAATTATTTTAAGCATATTTTTTTTAAGAATTGTTTGCAAATGCTTAATTTTGTCACAATCAGGAATAAGTAATCTTAACATACCAGTAAGTTTAGTGAGTTCACGAAGCTTGTAGATTACTATGCATAGTTTTTTTTTGTGTGTGGAAGAATGAGCTCGACCATCTGTTATAAGTTGATCTTGTGGTCTATTCTACTGGTCGGTCATGAAAGCTTTTCTGGTGGCCATCTTCAGGAACGATGTCAGTAAACATTCTGGTTCACTCCAACATGCAGAATTATTTCAGCATAGGGTGATCCTGGATATATTCTTTTGTTATTCAGGACCAACTATAAGAAAAACAGATGAAACAAGACATTGATCAAACTGGCCTTTTCCTTTTATACTAGTCCAGTTTTCAGACTTCTGTGCATACCTTTTGTTTGTCAAAAATATATGTTGATAATCTTGTACATTCTTTATAAAATTTACGTTACAAAGTCTTCTTTTTTATCAAGTCTTTTAGCCATCTTTAATTAGCTAAAATATTTTTCTGATAGTAATCTTTTTTCTTTTGGAATTCTATTAATTTTCCAATTGTAATCTTTTTATTGTTGAAATTCTTTTAATTTATCTGGATCAGTAAGCTGCATGTCATTTATTCTCTCCAATTTTAACTTTTATTTTTAATTACATAAAAAAATGTTGATGAAACTTTTAATTGTCATTGTACATTTATAAAAAAATATATACTAATCAGAAAAAAATCTAAAAATGTTTTTTTTTTTAAAAGATCGCTAAATTTACCTTTTTTTTTTAGCTTTTAAATATCTTACCAAATGCCAATATATTTGTACCATATAAATAAATGGTACAATATATAAAATTTCCCATCTGTCCAGTGATGATATGGGATCGCCCTGTTATATACTATAATTATAATACAGACAAGAAAAACCATTTATGACAGAAATAGTTAGTCATCTATACGGAAAATATTTAACACAACTATTAATATAAAAAAAACAAAGAAAAATATACGTGGTGTAATTGTACAAATGTTTGGACTAAATACATATTAGGTAAAGTCTTACCTTTCCCATTTGAAGACGATCACATTTGTACACAAGCAAGTGCTGTTTGTAAATAATACTTCATTTTATGTAAATTAAAGGGAACAATATTTCTCCAATTATGTAACATACTAACACTTTATTATCTTTTTTTAGATCCATATTAAAGTAAAAATATGAACAAGCACATTTACATCAAATATACAAATAAATAAAATTAATGATGTCAATGAAGATGTAGTTTTAAAGTTCATAAGGAAAATATCTTAGTGAATTATTCGGGTAATCCTCATTACTCTATTTTAGGTATAGATGGTAAATCATGAGAGTTCTAGAACATCCCTTAAGTCACTTATCCTTTGTATTTTTGGACCTTTTGCTTTGAAGAAGAAAGTTATTGGGTCCATTTGTTAAGAATAGACTGAATATTTCATAGCATGAATGTAAAGTGCTAGGTCAATTCCATTCCAGTTCTGACAAATTATAGCTCCATGAATAACAAGTTTTTTTCCCAATGTCATTTTTGTACTTAGGATGGATGTAAAGTGATAGGTCAATTCCATCCCGGTTCTGACAAGTTATAGCTCCATGAATAACAACTTTTTTCCCCAATGTCATTTTTGTACTTAGGAATGCATATTTGTCTGAATCATATTTATATATTTCTTTAATGAATTATTTTTAGTGAATTAATAGCAATATTTCTTGTATTATGAAATATTCTCAGATCTAGATACTTCAATTTATAACTTAGAATTACAGACATTTTGGAAATTTGAATGATATGAATTTACTGTCGAATATTTCAATTTTGAATTTCTCAGTTAGTTAATGTTAATTCTATATGATTGTTCTAGCTTTCTCCTATTTTCAGATATGGTTTTTAATATTATTTCAACTCAAAAGTTGCTGATGTTTCTATTTGAATTGGAAATAAGAATTCTCTACTTAAAGTTTTGTAGGTTATTCAGCAGATGAAAATTTTTATCTCTCTTTGGAGAAGAAGCTTGTTGTTGAAAACAGCAAGTTCATGATTATCATATAAGTCCATTGTTGACATCATTAGTAATGAATATTATTATATGTAATGTGTTAATAACAATAAAAATTTTATTGATATTGTTTTACTTTAATGTGAATTTTCATTTCTTGATTGCATTCATTTTATTCAATCTTATTTACCATGCATTGTTATACTGTGTTGGAGTTATATCACACTTAACAAGATAATAATTATTAAAGGTTAATTGTCATGTATCTGTTTTATAATTCAATTGAGATATGTATTCATAGTATAATTAAATTGGGGTTTAAATGTGTGTTGCAATTAATGGTTTGTCAATTATAGTACTTTAATTTTTATTAATCTAGTGATTAATAAATAATGTTAATATCATGTGACTTGGATTCGGATTAAGCGACAAGGTGTGTAATTGGTATTGGAGGGATGTAAGGGCACACATCACATATTCCTCCAGTAAAAGATGTTAATGATGGATTATATCTTTAATTCCTTATCTTTCTATTATTTAAGGGTTAAGTTAAGGTAGGTCTATGATTTTTATTCTTTTTGAGAGTTAATGGTCTATCAAAATACTCAGGTTTCTTAATAATAGTTTCAATCATCTTGACAGATTATACCAAATCTTGATTAGATATAAAGATTTCTTGTTTTGCTATCCAAATATCAGTATATTCAGTATCTCTATAAAATAACTATAAATTCATATTTGCTTATTTTTCTCCTTCACTTTTTTTGCATATCTTCATATAATCATATATATTGCTTATAACACTCTATTCATATACACGTTAATGCAACAAATTTTCTTAAAACTTCTTTATTTTCTTACAGTTTCGACTGTCCAGCAGTCTTCATCAGAGCTCTATCTTCTTCACTGCCTTGAATAGAGTGTTATAAGCAATATATATAATTCATATTTGGTTTATAAAGAATTCTTTGCTCTTCCTATAACTTAAGCAATGTAGCTTTTTTTACTGGTATTATTAATTTCTCTTTTAATTCAAAAGATACATACTGATTAATGTATAATCTTTGATATGCTTCAATTATTGTTAGAAAGCTGTATCTTCTTACATCAATTTCTTGTACATTTTTCTTATTTAATTTACTTTAGACATAACTATCATTGTTTGTTATTTGGGCTTGAATTCGTACTTTGTAGATTTCTATTTTATTTTAAGATGATGAAAAATTTGTTAAATTTCCCCATGGTATGGTTTCATAATTCGAGTATTTTATGTTCCTTTGATACTAATGCCTTTATCTACTCAATATACACTTGGACCACTGCATTTGATGATGGTAAATGGTCCTTTATACATATTGTAGAATTTATGAAAAATAAATTCTTTAGGATTGCCTATATGAGATGTTTTAATAAAAACCTTGTCTCCAATTTTAAAATGATAGCTAGCTTTTATTTTTCTAATTTGCTGCACTTTTCACTCATTTGTAACATTTTATTCTATGCCTCCATTTGATCATTTTTTAGGCAGATATTTGTTTTTGAGAGCATAGGCATGGGTTTATATAATAAAATTGGATTATGTTTTGGTTTGTTTTTTATTATTTTCTTCTAAAAAAAAGTGTGCTTTATTTTTATTAGGGTATCTTGGCTTAAAATTTGTGTATAATAATTAGCTCATTATGTAATATTAGGATTGTGATTGCTTGAGTTATTCCACCCTCAGGAATATTTTTTACATAATGTCTTTATTAATATATTGGTGTTATGAAGTCTAAGTTACTTATAGATGTATTAATTATTTATATAATGATATACCAAAAAATTTTATGGTGAAAAATCTGATTAGATGCAGCTAAGTTTTGTTTTAGACCTATCTTACTCTTTAATTTTGACACTTACTGGATTTTTTTATGTATCAATTAAACATGTTAATTGTCATTTGTTTATAAATGAAACAATTTGTTGAAGTAATCAGTCCCTATTTCCAATGATAATAATATAATTCATTATGGGTTAAAAAATAAAGTTATAGTTTATTGCTAAAAGTTCATTTTTCAAGTATATTTTATGATATAAATTCTATGATGTTTGTCCTCCTCTTTTACATTTCCATTCTTCAATCTGATTAACCATAATCTTAATGACTCCTTACATGAGTTTCAAATTCACATTTTGTAGATTTTTATTTAATCTTAAAATGATTTGGACATTGTATCATCAGATTTTCAATGGTATGGTTGGCTGAAGAGTTGGAGGTTGGGGTAGATTGAAACCTGTTCATTAAAGTATAAAGATTTGTTATCTTAATATAAACTGAGTACTGATTGTATATATGTGTGGGAGATGGTAATCTGAACCAATTGATGAGTGCTGGTTCAGCATGAAATATATATATATTGGTGCTTATTTATCTTTTCTACATGTGTGTGGCCATATGTATCAGTAGTATGATATAGTGTGGATAGTTGAAGATTGCTTGAAAGTCTGAGTTCAAATCACCTATATTTATATCTAAAAAAATTTGGATTATTCCATTTCTTGTAATTTGGTTTCCATATCCTGTGTCATAATCCTATGTGTCTATTTTTATTATAACCTTATTAAGCATTTGTATTTGTACATTTAATAAAGGCGAATGAGCCTTCATAGGTATTACATATTTTATGGAACATAAATACCTTTTGGATTCTTCATATGTGGTGTTCTAATTTTAAGTACTATCTATTGACTGATATTTTTATTCCAATCATCTCTTTCATTATAAATTTCATAAACTTTATCATAATTGTGATATTTCTCATCTATAAGAATAGCATATGGAAATATTCCATCCTGATATCTGACAATTAATTTAGGAACAATATCCCTAAGAAGCATTTGAAATTTATTTTTATGATTAAATGTCAATATAATGGTATAATTCCAGACATTCATCAATTTCATTATCACTGGTATTATTATCATGTGATCTTCACTAATATGTTTAGTATTTGAGTTCATTTTAGTTCTTACAGGTTCATCTCTTAAACTATGACAACTTTTAAATTCTTCTGGATTTAATTCCAATTTAAGTTTTCAGTTATCATCTGTATGTTTTATTTTAATGATCCTAGTATTTATTGGACTTTCAATTCTCTTTTCAACTTTTTCAAGTTTTTCTTTACTCTGCAGTCTTTTCTTCTATCATTTTTTGTAATGGTAGTAATTTAATACTGCTGTCAACTTTTAGTTTAGTTTCCTGGCTCTCTATCTTTTCAGATTAAATTTTCCATTTTTTAGCAACATTTATTACATTTGTTGATGTTTGCTGTACATCTACTATTGTATTATCTATCTGCTCTCATATCTGATCAAATTTACTGTCAATCTGCTCACATAAACTGCTAATATTTGTTGATGAACTGCTCTCATTTGTTGTTGATCTGCTCTCATTTGTTGCTAATTTGCTCTCATATCTTCTGTATTGGTGGATATTTGTTGTATTATCAAAATCATTTGTTTAAATGACCCATCATTAACATTTTCTTTCTCTTCCCTTGGTTCATCTGTAATTTTATTAATTTCAGGATCTTGGACATTTAATACTGTAGTCCCTCCAGATACACATGTCCTGTTCTTTTTCTATAGCCTATAAAATATTATCCTCTATTTTTTCTTTATTCACTTCACTTTGTATTTTAACTTTGTTTTATTTTTTAATATTTGTTTCTAATCGTAACATTTTGATTTGGCCTTTACTAATCATGAATTTTTCTACTACTTTATTTTAATTTTTTATACTATTTCTTATTTCAACTTTTGAACTATATTTATTATTATTATTATGCTGTACATGGTAGATCACTTTTACTCTTTTTGTCAAAACACAATTTTATATCCACAGTAATTATTTTATTTGACCTTTTCTGTTTACTATATACTCTCCCCGTTTGAAAACAATTTAACTTGTAGACTGTTATCTATTTTATTTGGGTTTTGATTCTCAGTAACTTTTCATATTAAAGTTCAATTTCTCATATCAAGATAAATTTTATAAATATATTTATGTTTTATTGTTTTACTATTGAAAATATAGAATTGTATATTAATATAAAATCAGATTAACCCACAATTGGATATATTTTATATTTACAACCAAGTGTGATACTAATATATGATTCTAGTGTTCCATGATTGATAGTGCCATATGTAATGGAATGGGATATTACCTGATATAAAAATAGGTTAGCTAGATTACTACAATGAATGAGAAAGTCTATCTTTGATGTTTGTACCTATATGTACCACATACACTTTAATTTCATTTCTAAGAGAGGAGAGAATAAGAATCAAATAAATATTAAATATATATGTAAACTCACCTCATCCATGCTGTCTTTCATTTTCATTATTCCCAGATTTAAAACTCATGGAGAATCTGGAGAATCACCTAGTTCAAGGTATATTAATATCACTTGAAATATAAGTAGGCATAAATATGTGTAGGTGTTGAATGGTAAGTGTGAATATATGAAGTTATATGTAAATGGGTAAAAATATTTATAAATATGTGAGAAGATATGTCCAATTGAAAAGTTGACTATAGAAAAACATACCAAGAGTTTTTAATTTAACATATGAATATATTTAACAACTATATTTGCAATGATTAATAATTTTAACAAAAAAAAATTATAGCAAAATTATAAAACTTTTAATTCAACATTTATGGTTTTTCTTTGTTTAAAAATTGATTCCAATTATTATTCCAAACCCTTATTCCCCCTAAAAAATAGTCATTAGATGTCTATGTCAACACATAAAATTTAAATTATATTTATGATTGTCTTCATCATCCTTTATTGTTATATCTTTATTTGAAGATCATAATTCATTTTACTTTTATATATAAAATTCCTATCTGTCATAGTGATATGGAATTCCTGTTATATACTATAATTACAATACAGACAAGAAAGACCATTTATGAACAGAAATAGTTAGTCATGTATACGAGAATATTTAACACAATAAACAAACAAAGAAAAATATATGTGGTATAATTGTACAAATGTTTGGACTAAATACACATTACGTAAAATCTTACCTTTCCCATTTGAAGATGATCAGATTTGTATGCAAGCATGCACTCTTTGTAAACTATATTTTATTTTATTAAACTAAAGACAACAACATTTTCCAATTATGTGATGTAGTAACATATATTATTTATATATATATCCATATTAAAGGAAAGATATGAACAAATACATTTATATGAAATATCCAAATAAATAAAATTAATGATGTCAACCTAGGTATAATTTTAAAGTCATAAGGAAAATGTCTTAGTGGATTATTCTGTTAATCCTCATTATCCTATTTCAGGTATAGATGGTAAATCATGAGTGTTCTAAAATATCCCTTAAGTCACTTTTCCTTTGTATTTTTGAAATTTTTCCTTTGAAGTGGAGAGTTATTAAATCCATTTATGAAGAATCAACTGGATGTTTTGTAGCACAGATGTAAAGTGCTGGGTTAATTCCATCCCAGTTCTGACAAGTTATAACTCTGTGATTTTGCACTTAGCAATGCATATTTGTCTGTATCCTTATTTATATATTTTTAAAGAATTATTTTTAATGAATTACTAGTAATATTTCTTGTATTATGAGATATCATCAGATCTAGATACTTCAATCTATAACTTAAAATTACAGACACTTTGGATATTTGAATGATCTGAATTTACTTTCAAAGATTTTGATTTCAAATTCCTCAATTGGGTAACTTTAATTCTATATGATTGTTCTTGCTTTCTCATATCTTCAGATATTGGTTTTTGATATTATTTCAACTCAAAAGTGGCTGACGTTTTTATTTGAATTGTAAATTTGAATTCTCTACTTAAATGTTTGTAGGTTATTCAGCAGATGAAAAATTTTCTCTCTTTTTGAAGAAAAAACTCATTGTTGAAAAACAGAAAATTCATGATTATCATTTAAGTCCACTGTTGACATCATTGTTAATGAATACTATTATATATAATGTGTTAATAACAATAAAAGTTTTATTTGATATTTCTTTAATATAAATTTTCATTTCTTAATTGCATTCATTTTATCTGATCATAGTTACTATGCATTGTTATACTCTGTTGAAGTTATATCTCATTTAACAAGATAATAATTATTAAAGTTTAGTTGTCGTGTATGTGTCATAATTGAAATATGTATTAATAGTATAATTAAGTTGGGGTTTTAATGTGTGTTGCAATTAATAACTTATCAATTACAGTGCTTTAATTTTTATTAATCCAGTGATTAATAAATGACATTAATATCATGGGTCTTAAATTTGTATTAGACCACAAGGTGTATAATTGGTATTGAAGGGATGTAAGGGGCACATGTAACAGTATATTATTTTAAAGCATATTGTAATTTTTATTTTATAAAGTTTAAAAAATATTTTAATGTCATTGAATACTAAGGTATTCACAAGAATTTTTATTGAGTGGATATGTGAATAAACTGGACACTTAATAGCAAATATCTTAGAAACAAAATGAACTACAATTGTTAAAATAAAATGCCATACAAACAATATCTATGTTAATGACATAAGTATGGCATCATTGAACAAAAACTATTTAAGGCTTTGATCTTAGTTTGAATACTCTCTCAATTTTTGTTTTGATAATTATAAAAGTTTATATATTATTTATGTCAATAATTTTATTTAAATTCTTAATTATGGACATAGTGGGCTAAGTTTGTAAACATTTGCTCAAAAGACTTAAAATCTTTTGAGAATCTAAATAATAACATTGGATAAAAAATCATCACATCATGTTAAACATTAAATTTAAGTGGTGTGATATAATTCATAGAATATAAGAAAATTTTGACAATTTTTGTTTATGTTATCTAAATAAAGCATTATTACTGCTATAAAAAAAATTGAATGATGGAATACTTTGTTTCATAACAAAAATATCATCAAAATGAATAAATTTTTGGAATGTTATTAAATGGGAATATATGTGGATTTAAAAACAACATCTATTTATACATTACAAGAAATGTGGGATTTTTATCAGAATCTCTAAACAATTTTGAATTGTAAGTTATTACTTTTGTGTGGGCTTCATATAAAATGCAGTTTGATATGTAATATATACTATTGCCATGAAATTATAATTTGACAGACAATTTTTGTGAGTATAAAAAGAAGTTAAAAAAGTAGGATATTTATATATATATTTAAATTTTTTTAAGAATGTCTGTGTTTGTTTAATATAAAGGAAAATGTAGCATTACCAAAAAGAAAAGATTAAAGTAAATATTAAACATAATCAAACAATATAATTCTAATTATAATTTTATTTAAATAAAAGTATGTTTGAAGAAGAAATAAGTTTTATGAATAATTATATTTATGAGTGATATTAATGAAAGTATATATTTATTAACATTTACATTATATATATGAATTAATGTGCATGTATTTATTGTGATAAGAAAATAGTAAACTCATTATCCATACTCATTAAATTTTGAAAAAATATTTTTATGTATTTATTTGGCAATTTTTATGCTAATAAAATATATTTACTTTTTTGTTTTTCTTAGTGTATCATTCATAACATATGACAGTTACATTATAAATTCATGTGACACATATAAACATTCATTGATTCAGAATTAAATTACTGGACAAGGAATATTTTATTTGCTATCTACATTTTTTTAATTTTATTTTATTGTTATTAATGTGTATTGTAATAAATTTTCATTTTTGTTAATTAAATTAGTTTTTCATTATCTTTGGAAGTTAAATTATTACATGCAATATTAATACAAACATTGAATGTCTATGTATATAATTTTTTATTATTATTCACATATTATATTATTAATTAGACAGAACATTAAATAAACATTTTTGCACCTTTTGCCAATTTTATTAACGTTATATTTGGCAATTCAAGTAAGACCCTTTTATCAGAGATAAGTATATTACATTTGGGGCTCATAAATATAGTTTGATTATTTATTAATTTATTCATTTATATTCTTACATTTTGGTGCTATACCACATAGCATGATAATAATTAGCATGAAATTCATTGCAATGATTCAATGATTAATAAAGGTTAAGTTAATATTTTGTTAATCACTATCTGGTTAGGATAAAATAATTATTTATTCTATTATATTTAGTATCTAACATTATAGGCAATATGATAAAATATTTCTTTGTTTACTTATTTCTATTTTATTTACATTATATAACCCTAAAAATGTTATATACATTCAATGATATAAATGATTGAAGAGTTGGAAGGTAGAGAAGATTGAACATGCCCATTAAAGTTTGAAGATTTGCTATCTTAATATTAAAATGATTACTAATTAAATATATGTGTGGAATGGTGCTGGTTTAGCATAAAATATGTGTATTGGAGATCATTTATCTTTTTCACATGTATGTTGTCATGTGTATCAGTTGTATAAGTTGAAGTGGATAGCTGTAGACAGCATAAAAGTCTGAGTTAAAATCTTTTTAAATTACATTATATTCACTATAGACAAGTATTTAAATATGTATAATATATATGGTAATGATAAGAAAAGACAGTGAAGACAAGGGACATTTGGAATTTCTTCATTATGGCTTATTTTTATAAAATATTTTTTATATTTATTTTTGAAATAACAGGATTTAAGTTATTTGAATGCATTAAAAAGACTATCTAAAATTTTAATTTTAAAAATTTGTGAACGATCAAAATACAAAGTAATTCAGTAAGTTAAAATAATATAATAGTTATTATTGCTGGAATAATTAAATTTAATGTATTTTACATTTAATTTAAGCTCATTATTATAATAATGATGAATAATTTGGTTAAAATGTTAATAATGATTATTTAATAATGAGAATTTCAGAAGCAGCTGAAATTAATATTTTTTTTTAAATTTATGTTTTATTCTGTAATTTTTATTGCATAAATATTAATTATAATAATTATTTTAAAAATTTATATATATACTTTTGTATATGTTATAATGGTATAAAGAATTTGCAGGTATGAATGTGGGGTGATGGTACTCATCATCATCAATTCCAGTTAATAAAACTAATCTAAATTAAATATAAAATAATATAATGAGCATGCATGAGCCTGTGAGAAATATATAGTAATAAATATGAGGAACATCAGAGATCAACACAGCTAATTATATTACTATAAGTAATTATAAGTTAACCAGCATTACTCAAAAGTAGCCATCATTCATCATCTTGAATGATCAACAATAAAAATAAATCAATAGTCAATCTTGTAACTAGATTCAAAATAAGTCTATTATAGACCAGGCTAATTATTTAGATCTTTCCAGCTTGAGGCAGATTATTTAAACAATAATTTGGATGCACAATCTTAACTGTTAATCCATAAGAATATAACAATTAAAAATAATGATGAGATACTAAACATGCTGATCATCATCAATGTTCTGGGAAATTAGTACCATTAATTTATTAGCCTTACTATAAATTTAATTTCTAAATAAATAATTAAAATGAAATGTAGTGCATAGACTTTAAAGGATATACTCTTCGCACCATCAAGCATCATCATCATCATCTATATCCATAACACTAAACATAACCACTCTTATATAACAGACTATTATGCATGAATCCAGCTCAGAGAGGAAAAGCTCTGTAATGGTTACAGTGACCAAGAAATATAATACAAACATATATTATAAAACTATTTCAGATTGAATAAATTCACTGAACTAATTTTAACAGTGAAATACATATTTATTAATAACAATAAAATTAAACTGATGTCTGTAGAATATGGCTATACATATAAATTAAGCCTTCTGATTTTAATACCAAAGAGAAATCCACAATTACATTTTAATTTACAAATAGGTTTCAAGAGATTTACAAAAAAATACACTTATATGTAAGCACACAGTTATGAAGTATAATAATTTATGCATATATTTAAATTGTCATAAACCTATAAATGAAATTAATTTTTATAATACATTATTAATAAGTGATTTAATATAAATGTGTGTATGGAAATGTGTGCACATACCGACATTTATAATAAAATAAATCTAATAAATCATATTATATTTTCTTATTATACAATTAATTCAATGTCAAAAATAGATAAAATCTATACACATATATAAGCACTCAGATGTGTTGTATAATAATTTAAATTAACATGTTCAAATTGGCATAGACATATAAAAAAATTCACTTCATTTTTAATTATACCTAAATGCACACATATGTGTGTATATATAAAAACATAGATATTATGAATCAAAGTTATTAATTCATTATTTCTAATAGTAAAATAAGTTTTCTTTTTTTAAAAAGGTAATATACATCTTTGACAGTTCTTCATAAAAGATTTTTTAATTCTTTTTAACAGGTTACTCCTAATTAATTGTAAATGTCTTTAAAAAAAGTTCTTTGGTTTTCCAATCTAGAAAGATTTTTAGAGT
The DNA here is from genome assembly GCA_028023455.1 of Epiperipatus broadwayi. NCBI lineage: Eukaryota > Metazoa > Onychophora > Udeonychophora > Euonychophora > Peripatidae > Epiperipatus > Epiperipatus broadwayi. Next base: position 2,885,079 of record JAQFVV010006198.1, on the reverse strand, counting down.
TTACTTTTTTCAAAATAAAACCATCTATGGATCAATCCTTTGTCTTCAGACTTATAATTCAAGCAAAAATTATTTACTTGTTTTATTTTTAAACTAGACATTTTAACTGCCATTTTCAATAATCACCAGCTGTACTTTATAATATATGATACAATAGTTTCATCCGTGCCCCTAGTATATAGATAAACAGTATGTATATATATACTGTGGCCTGTCTATAGGTGGTACGATACCAAGCAGAGTTTCCAAGCTCCTTATATTAGACCCTACTTGGAATCTGCCTAGGCACAATTAACAGATTTACTATATCCCGACCATTTTATTTAACTATAACAATTGAATTTAGATAAAATTAGTATTTATCCCAAGTTACTTTGACATGAGTAAATATTTATAAAATAAGATGTGTTTTAAATATAATCAATATGAGACTCGTTTACCTATAAATAGATCACATCCCCTTAACATTAAACAAATACAAAATATTTGTTCAATGGCATAAGAATACCCAGATACTCCTCCTTATTAAATATCTACATACTCTCATGGCTAACAATAATATCCAATATCTTATATTTATAATTATTAAGTTTTAATTCAATCATTCATTAAATTAATCTGTTAGATGATTACAGATAAACTGCGATTCCTATTATTTCTGATAATTAAGATTGGCAATAATCATAAAAATAACTTTACAATAAGGAGATCTCAGGAAAATCATTGATTTATTAATTCTTCATACTACCTATGGAATATCAAGAGAGATTTTACAGATTTCCATGGATAGTGCACAAAATAAGAAAAGCTTATATTTTAAATCTATCATTAAGGTTTATATTTATGTTCTTTAATACTTATTATTAAAATATCATTATTAACTAAACTGTAATTAATACTAATACTTTCACTAATAACTAATGTATCATTTAATTTCATATTAATAAATTCACTTTAATAATTGGCAATGTCATCAATGACCTATGGGATCAAGGCAGCATATAACAAGTAAATAAAAATATTTACTAAGAGATTTATGCTTATTAAACTATTACATTTGCTCTAAATTGAATTGACTTTTCATTTTAATTTTGACTGTGTATTTGAGTTGTGTGATGTGGTGAGAATGAGCCCAGAAAAGAAATGCAGCAATTAGAATTTGATAAAACTTTTAAAACAATAATTTTAATCATATTCATTACAAATGATAATAAACATTTCCATTAATATCAAATTTAAAATAACTAATAATAAAATGATATACATATATTATCATAACAATAACAACAGAAAATTAATCTTCAAAGTATGATTATTAAACAAAACTAATGATTTCCCGTTATATGTTGAGATATTTATCCCTATGTATGTGAACTATATATCACACATTCAGTTTATTAAACAATCATTTTTTTCCTATTTATGGTCCGTTAGTTCAATATCTACATAATAATAGTACTTGATGATTAAGTAACAATACAAAACAATCAGTAAGAACATAGGGTCATAATTCTGGAGGTTATTAAGCAAACAAAATTAATACTTTTATCTTTCATGTAAGAAAGAAAATCATTGTATTTAGTTTATCAATTCGCACATGTAAATACAACCTTCTCTCTGGATTGTGTATATATCATTTTAAATACCCTTTCATACTAAAATATAGAGTATATTTATTTATTTAAAGGATTCATAATTTTTAAACTTAACCAAATTATTAAATAACTATTAATATAACAACACTTGAATTAATTCCTTATTAAATTAGTCCCCCCCCCCATTATACTAACAAATCATAGATTAAAAATATAAATACCAACATTAGAAAGAAGTTCTCTTTCAACTCTCAACTAAAATATAAGAACAATTTTAAATCTTCTAGTTGTTCCACACTCCATAAACTTATCATAATGTTTTTATTTTTCCTTATTTTTTGAAGATTCTGTTTATCCTAAGATTCGCAAGGTATTTGAGTTACTGCAACAATAATCCTTGTTTTGTTCTTTGTTTAGTAATAAAAATTTATTTGTGGCTTGCTTTATTTACTTTAAATGATATATATTTCTCTCCATAGTAAAAAGCACACTTATTATTTCAATTAAAAAATGTGTCGTGCAATGTTTTTTTCAGCTAAAACTTTATAGAAACTGACATCCCTGCCGGAATGGCTCAGAATAAATAATTATTAAGATTTTATATATATCCAGAATAATAATACACACTTTTCATTTATTACTAATTTAGTTCCATTGAATTTTAAATATATATACTTAACTGTTTCCAAGAAATTTGCTATTCTTTTATCTATCCTTACTGGATATTTACAGTGTTGATTTATTTCCTTTTGTGTATTACTGCAATCCATTATCCCTATGGCACAATTATTATTACTTTTCAGTGAATATATTTGTTGATTATTTATCTCCAATTATTTCTTCAATATGTATTAATTTTCAAGAGATTATTGGGAATTACCGATTATTGACTTGCCCAGTAGAAAAACGATTAATTTATTCCATTATTTTAACAACAGAGCTTATAATTATCCATTTATATTGATGTAAGTTGCAAATCATAAGGTTTTAGGAATTTTAATCTAACTTTGTTTGTTTTTTTTTAAAAAAAAAATATCACCAAGAAAAAAAAACTTAGTTACTTATACTTTACGATCAAGAAGCTTTTTTTTTTCTCCCCTCTTGAATTTCATATGCCAAGATTGTTTGAAACTCTTTGATTGGCTAATATTTTCCCATTTTTTTCTATGAAACAAACATTTATTTTGAAAGTTTTGGGTTTATCATTTTGATTGGCTAATATTTTCCCACTTTTTTCTATGAAACAAACATTTATTTTGAAAGTTTTGGGTTTATCATTTTAAAATGACCGATTTTTCGTTTTTTTTTTTAAAATATTGAAATACAATATTTTTAGAAATTAAATAAAGATAGACTTTACTGTTTTAATTTTAAATCAGTATTTTGTAAAATTAAACCTTATTTATTTACTTTTGAATATAGCAAGATTTGAAGATAAATAATTTCTATTTTTAAAATCAAATGCGCACAAATAATAATTATTAGCATCTGTGACGCATTCTGTTTACAAAATTACAAGTTAAACTTCACTGATTTTAAATACTAAATGATATTACTTGTCCATCCATTTGCATATATACGACTCTATGGTTATTATCTATGTGTATCTTGAGTTAAGATCATTTATAAATTTCCATTAGCTAAAACCGAGTTTAAATCCTATGATCTAATATGTCATGACTGTCTTCTTTTAATAAGTAAATATTATTGGATTTGTAAAATTTAAAATTATACACCAAAATTTTATTTTAGAATAGACTGGGCCAATAAAAGTGCACAATATATATATATATATAAATTCTTCAGTAAGTTGATGTAGTCTCTGGGTAAGCTAGTCCCTTCTAAACAGTAAACTGTCTTATTGTCATCTTCAGAAAACATAATCCATAACTGTTGGGATTCAATAAGCTCTCTTCAGTTTTTATTCTACCTAATACATAACCACAGAAAAACTGAACTTTGACCTCCATGTGAATCAAAACTCTACCATTCTGAACCAGTGCTAGCAGCTGGACTTGTCCTCTGCATCTTCATTTATATGTTTATAGAAACTCTGTATAACTCTAAAATTTTAAAAACTCTTCTTAATTTTTTAAAATCTTTTTATTGTCAGGGAGAAATTAAAAAACCACAGTAATTAACAGTCTGTTTTCTTTATTTTGATTGAAAAAAATTAATGACTCTTTTCAGTTTACATTAATTCTTTCAAAAAACAACTTTGTAGGTTCAAAGTATGTTATAGAAGTTTTAATTTAAAAAAAATCTAATCAAAACAGATAGTGGAATTTTATAATTACCAGTATATCTATTTTAACATAAAAACATGCTTGTTCTAATTTCAAAATCAAAATTGATAAAATATTATTTAGACCTTTTAAAATGTTTAGTTTATAATAAAACAAATATAATTTCAAAATTATTTAATCTTCAACTGTTATTCTAATGTAATAAAAAATATCTACAATTTTTTGTCTGTGTTTATTTCTACTTTCTCTTTCAACTTTATTTATGTTGTTGTTTGCTGTGACACATATAACTAACCCATATATTTTTTATGGTAAAAAAGAAAAGAGAAATGAAACACCCATTTAACAATATTTGGAATAATATACATATATAATCAAAATGAAGTTCATACCTCTAACTATGCACTTATCAATTTTTTAGAGATTTGACAGCTAACAGAATAAATAGTAACGTGCAATTCTGAGATAGATAAAAAATTCAACTATCAGACTATAAGTACATACTGCACCATAAATACCAAGAGATCTACCTCAATTTAAACACTACAAGCTACCATAATTCTTGATATGAAATAAAAATGCAAAAAATATTTGCAAAGACTTGCTACTTTGAGTCTTATGAGCTGGAACATACCAAACTATGTTTTGGTCTTTTTCTTGGAGACTTAGAAAGTGGTATCATGGAAGGACTATATGTTAACTGCACCATGATAATAAGAAATCAGAAAGTGGGTTGGAGCAATGCCTGAGATAGAACTCACCTTAAAGTTGCATAAAAATATATCCCCAAGCCAATGATAAAATCCCCTTTCCATCATCAAAATTGAAAGTACAGCTAAACAAACTCCAGCAGTTAAATACCCAATTCAATCTTCAAAGTCAGATTTTCTATTAACTTTTAACATCAACTTTTTACATATACATTCAAACTGCTATTTTATAATTTACAATTATCAATACTCATCACATATTTCCCAGTAATTTTTAAAATTAATTCTGCATAAAATGCAAAAAAAATTTCTTTCTCAGACATGGTTATATTTCAAATCAAGTTGAGTGGCAATTTTGTAATCATGGCCACCAATATATGATCATCATCAGTCCATAGTTGAATAGCCATTTTAAATGTTATGTTATAGAGAATTGGGGGTAAACCTGAGATGATGGCACTAATCATCATCACTACCAGTTACAACAAAATTTAAATATTAAATTAAATTCAAATGAATAATAAGGAATGAGCATGACAGATCAGCAAAACAAAGTTAATTGAAAGCAACTATAAGTAAGTAATTATAAGTAACTATAAATTCAGCAGCTTTACAGAAAAGCAATAATCATTCATTACCATGAATTATCAACAATAAAAATAAATCAACAGTATTAATCTTGGGATTGTATTTGAAAGTTGTCAATTATAGACCAAACTGATTATGTAGTAACTATCAAATATAGGGCAGGAATACAAACAATAATTATCTGGATGCACATACTTAGGTACTATTCCATCAAACTAAAATAAATCAAATAATGCTGAGATACTAAGCATCCTGACCATTATCAATGCTCTGGCCACTTAATGTCATTAATATATTGACCAACTATAAATTAAATTTCTGAAAAAATAATAAATAAAATGAAATGTAGTGCATGGACTTTAAAAAATAATCCATTTACACCAACTAGGTTCATCACTATCTGGATGTTCTTAACACTAAACATAAATCCATAATCATTATAATTGTTATGCACCAATCTATCTCAGGAAACAAGAACTCTATAAACTATCACTGTGAGAAAGAGATAAATAAATAAAGCAGCTTATTGTAAATCACTTCAAATAATACCTAAGTCTACCCTATTATAAGTAAATAATTTTATTAGGATCATTAAAAAATCCTAGAACATTAATCTGTCATGAAATAAAGTCACATACACTGCAATTTAGGAAACAGGAATGGAATAGAATAAAGAAATTAAGACTAAAAATATTTTTAAACAATTATTTAATAACTAATTGATTAACAAGAAACTCAAACAAATTGACATGATGGTATAAAATTTTAAATATTCATTTCATCAAAAAATATATTTTCATAAAAATTATAATTTATCAGCTAATGCCCATTTATAAATTAACTTTTAATTAATTAAGTTATTTCTTTAAAATAGCTAAGAGTTGGAAAAACAATGTTTTCAAAATCAAAGATAAAAATCTTTGATTTAACTTAATTTACCTTAGGAGAGAAAAATGTTTCACACATAAAAGAAATAAATTAAAAAAATTTTTTTTCACAATTTGGAAACATTAAATTAATGAAAATATTTAAAATTATCAATTCTTATTAAAAATATTACTTTAATATATAATTTTTTTTATATTAATAAAAAATAAAGTGTCCACACGAAAAATATGCCTCCAACTATGGTTTTATTTTTTTCTCATTTTTCCTCTATAGATTCCTTTTTCCCAATTATAATTTCCAATTCCAGTTGACTTTGCCTCTTGAAAGCATACGTTCAGAAACATTACTAACTTGTCCTTTTTCTAGTGTGCAGTCTTTTATTTCCAAGTTAGAAAAATTTTATCCATATTCTTTTAATAAATTTCCCAGGTGTGACTAACACAGAGATTCATGCTCTTGATTGTAGAAAAAGTTGCAGATTACTTTAGGGGTTAACTTCCCTACATTTATATTTCAGCGAAGGCAGATTACATAAATGAAGATTTTGTCTGGCTTTCAGCTGAATTTGCACATGATTTTCTTGTAGAAACCATTTTTATGACTAAACTCATAATATGCTAGAAGCTTGATTAAAACTTCTGCTATTCTATGCAATAGTTTGAAAAAGACATCTTCTTTCTTCTTTATCATCTGCATTAAGACCTGAATGTTCTGTCTTCAACAGCTAAATTAGAAATGTTCTCCTACTGTCTTTTTCAGCAGATGGATTAAGATTTGACTGATCTTTCTCTTCAACAACTAAATTAGGAATATTTCTTCATACCAGATAGTTGGTCTTCTGACTTATTCACACTCCACTATTTTTTCTAGAACAATCTTGCCTACAAGCCAATGACAAAATGTCTCAATCTAATAATTTTTATAACCAATTATATAAATTATTACACATACAATTGTTCAGATACTTTCTTTTTTAATCATAGACATTGAAAAACAAGTCAAGAACTCAACACCATAAAATTCTTGAATTTATTTGTAATTAAAAATTTTCTTGCAAAAAGAAAAATAAGAATCAAATAATTGAACTGATTTGATTTTTTTTGCATTGAAGAGAGATAAAAAGAAAAGAAAAAAAACAACTCTGACCAATTAAAAATAAAATTTACCAAAGTATTCAAATTCTATTTCTTTTTTCTTTTAAAAAATACTCTTAAACATAAAACTTTATATCTCTTAAAAGGTTAAAATGTATATTTATTAAATAATTTACAAAAAAAATATTTTTTTCTTACTACATTTTCATAGTTTAAATTAAAACTACTAATTAATTGCAATTACTGAAGAGAGTGAAAAAAACTTGTTTACATTTTTTATAGTTTTACCTTTCTTCTACAGTCATTTATAACTTATTAAAATATTCTCATATTGAAATCATATTATTATTTAACAAATTTAATGTTGGAGAATTTGCATACTATTACTTTAGAACTTAAAATGTTTAGTTAAATGACCCATTATTATTACAAAATATATGAATAGGAATATTAAATATTATTTTCCCCATTAGTTAAATAACTCTAGACTAAACCTGAGGAACATGCTGGCAACTATCTAATATCTAGGGAATATAAAAATGTATGTCATTAAAATGTCCAAATAAAAACTATATAACATACTTTACCAAATCTTTTTTTTAAATCCTTAATTCAAAATTACTTCTTTTCATATTCCATAGTTATAATTAATATTGAGTATTTATTATCCATTCCATTTCATATTCATCTAATATTTAATATTAGATATTAATTTATAATATTTATTTCATATTTATTTTTGTTCTTAATAATTTATTGTCTACTACTTTTGGAAATAATTATACAACTATTAATAATACTAAAATAGTTTTAAAAAAGAATAATAATGCACCAAATATAAATAAAAGTAGCATTCTATTCTAGTGCTGTCTATAGTAATCTTGAATGGTTGCTGATAGCAAATGGCCTAAAAGAAAGAAGCTGTTCATGTTTATATTATGTAAACTAAATAATCAATTAATATTATAGTGGTAAATTTACATATTAATAATAGCTAGATGGATCTACTTTATAAAATATTATTCGTTTGAGAGAATATGAAGTTCTTGCTAATTATTTGAAATTAAAATAAGTAAATGCAAAGGTTAGTGATTAAATAATCATATACATTAACATTCAAAGTAAAAAAAAATTTAAAAAAAATAATTTTAATTACAATATTTATAAAAATTGTTGAATCCTGTTTTTCATATGAAGTACAAAATTAAAAATAAAACGTTTATATATATATATATGACTCACCATGTATTGTAATTAATCAGAAGAATGAAGTTACTTGACATTAAATTTAATTATTACAAGGCTTTTAATAACTAATATATTTATTTCTTAGTAATAAATTATTTCTTTTCTTTTGATTATGTTAGCCATTCCATATAGTTTTTATTATTTTTGTATTGAAAATTTTTCTACATTATAATCTTTATTCTTAATTTAACATATTTTTTAAAAAATTTTTAGTTGAAAAAATTTACAGTATTAAAATTGAAAATTTTGCAAACTTGGATTAAGTAATTTAAATATGACTTTGATAAGCAATTTTCTCTTTTTTTTGTCAAAGTTTGTTTGAATGTAATGTCAAATAATTATTTTTCAAATAATTGTTAATGGAGCCCATATGTACATTTTTTAAAATTTTTTTTTACTTTAGTTAAATCTTTTGATTAAGAGTGTATTAATTAAATAAGATGATAAATGTCAAAAAGAATGAGTTAAATATATTAATGTTTTTTAAACACACACACACACACATATATATATATTAATGTTATATTATTTTAAATGAGTGACTAATATTATTGTTGACCTAAGAGTTTTAATTGTACTAAAAACATAATTTTGACCATGAATGCAAATAAAAACTCTGATTTTATTATCAGACATAGTTTTTTTTGCAAATTAATTTTTATATTTACATCATTTAGTATATTTATGGCATGAAAAATAATAGATTACTATTAAGAAGAATTTTATTTTATAAAAACAATATAATTTTTTTTTTTGAAAAGGGGTGTCTCATAGTTATTGCAGAATAAATTTAATCAGAGATGCAGTCCATTTAGATTAAACCTTGCTTATAGATCAGACCAAGTTGGATTAATTGTAGAGCCACAATGTTATCAATTACTTTATGCAATGTGTTTACTTTTGATAATTTTACATCAGTGGAATATACATTTAGATGTGTTGTCATATTGTGAAACTATTTTATTTTCACAATTGCTTCTGATAAGTATGTGTCATGCTAATGTTTAAATTCATTAAATGCAACTTTAAATCATTATAAAAAATATTGTGGACTTTATCTCAGATTCAAAACAGATCATCAGTAAAAAAAGGGGCACTCACATTTGTTGTATAACATATAAAATGACTACCCATATAATGATTAATGCCCTATGCCATTTATTCATCCAATGATTGAAAAAAATCCAAAAATCACACAACATGTAAACCATTTTAAAAACAAAAATGTTCATATATAACTGGCATTATATTAATAATTTTTCCAATGTACACATAAGAAGTTTGAAAATTAGAAGTGACAGAGTGAAGCTGAAATCTGTATAGTTTGATCTTTTACGTCTGATACTATTTCATTACATTATACCTTGCAAATAACTTATTCATTATTAAATGACAAAGAATCAAATGAAGCTGGAGCACAAAGAAAAATATTCTAATCCAACATTTCAAGCTATATATTTTTTTCATTAAGCCATAATTACAATCAGAACATGATATTATTTATTTTATTCAAAATTCAGATTTTTTTTTTTTTTTTAAATGTCAAACTTCTGTTTGAAATAAAAAGACAATGGGATCTGTTACAATGCATTAATAAATTTAAATTTTTCACTTTTCTCATTAAAATCTATAAGAGAAATACGTATTATAGTCTTTGTTGTTTTATCTTTAAAACAGGCAAAACTCTCCATACAGTAGTGAAACTCAGTGCAAGCCAGATTAATCAATGGATGCCAGAAGGCTCATACATAAAATTCCTATTTAGTGCCTACTTATCCAATATCCCCAGACTAGTTTCTAGCTTGTGGCTTTTGGCAGTGAGAAGCTTTAGATCTGAGAGCACTGCACCTAGATCTTAGGATCTAATGCAACTCTCCAGCAGCCACCTTTTATTTCTACTTAACTACAAAACTATGGTCTAAAATTGAAAACACAACAATATTTTCAATCCAAGCTCATTAGCTTATATAGTTATATAGGTCTGAACTCAGTTTAGTATCCATACATTTTTATGTCTTTGGTTCTTTAATAACCATAGCCACCACTATCCTATTAGGCAGGATTGGTATTAAACCACTAAAGATAACATGCTCACCATTTCTTATGCTTGCTCATAACTGTATAAAGAGTATTGCCTGTTTTAATAACAGTTATGAGCAAGCATAAGAAATGGTGATTATGTGATGTTCAGTGGTTTTGTTTTATCTTTATTCATCACTAAAATGTATATGCTTTGTCTATATTACTCCATAATTATTAATTACATTCTATATTATTTATTTCACTAAAAATAATAATATATTTTTTAATCATAGTACATTTTAATTTTTAAATTCATTTTCTAATTTTATACTTTCAGATTCATAAAAAGATATTAATACACTTATATCTGCAATTTGATATTTTAAAAATATTTTTAAAAATAATGTCCTCATGTAATTTGAACTATAATGTTCTGTTTACTTTGGCTAGAAATATTTTAATTTAATAATGATATTGTTTATATTTAAGTAACATGTCATTTCCATGTTATGTTGTTAATATAAAAAAGTAGCAAGTAAACATCATTCACTATCAGTTGGCAATGCAAAAATCTTAAGTGATTTCATTAAAAAAATATAATCTCCTTAACAGTCTAGGAAAATGAAAAATTCAACATTTGAAAAAGAGACTTTTCTTATTTCACATGCTATTAAGATTTAAAGTACTATTTGCAAAATATTTCACTCTTTTAATATTGATTTCTTGGTTACTAATAAATAAAGTGTGCTTATTATGCAGAAATAAATAACTTAATTAATAATGATTTCAAAGTATGTTTACCTTTTCAAATAAAATTTCATAGTTCTAGTTGTGCTTTTTTGATAGGCAGAATTTCATTTTTATCTTTCATCATGAAATCAAAAAACATATTAAAAAATTTAATTAAGACACTTCATTAGCAAAAAAATCTATACATTTAGTAAAACACTTATTAACAGTGTTCTTACAAATAGAGAAATTAGATGGATCCTTGTAGATAAACATATAAATTTTTTCCTAAAAATTACCATTAACAGAATAATCTAAGTAGTTAGAGTAACATCTTAATTCCAGCATTCATGAAATTAAAAGTCACTAGTTCAAGGTTCATGTTAGTTGTTACTTATCAGGTGAACAATACTTGAAGAAACTAATGTCACTCAAATATGTTGTGCCTTTATTAACTTATGTGTTATTGCTAATAGTTGAATGTATTGAGAAAGGTTTAAATAAAATTGGAACTTTTTACAAGAACAAAATAATGCAACAGTAATCACAAATCCATTTCCATTTTTATATCAATTATCTATATCCTTTTTAACTAAGTAGTCAATCAATATCTTTTCCAAAATTATTTTACTTTTAAGTTATTATTTTATGTTTTGTTATACATGTTTTATAATTTATAAATAAATTTTAACCTTTTAAATATATAATTGTGCAAAAAAGAAAAAAAATCCAAAAATCTATAAAAAAATATTGTATTCTTAGATTATCAACTTAAAGTATAGATTTAAGATGATAATAAAATTAAAACAGGACACTTTACAATCTATTGCATAAAATAAAAGTTACTAAGTTTATTTGGAAGTACTAAGAAAAAAAATAAAATGTAAAGTTTGTATCTAAAATTTGAGATAGATATTAAGAAATATTTTCCAATAAATTTTGCTTTTTCTGTTTGAAATATAAACCATGTTTATAACAATCATATACTCTAAATTCACAAGAAAAAAAATCATAAATGAAAAACTGCACATTAATTTTTAATGTTTATTTAAAACAAACTATGTGAATATTCTTATATATAAAATATGTTGGTCATTATTTGCCATTTTGTCATCTTATGTTTTAACAATTTTTACAGCATGAACTTTATTAAATATATCTTTTTATTATATTCCTTCCTCATCTATATTCTATTAATAAAACTAATTGATATTACATATCTTTATAAGTTTTTAAAACAATCCTTATATTATAAATGAAGTATTTTTTCTACAGGAAGTATAAATAACTTTACCATAACATAATTTTATACTTCTAATGCAATGAAGATAAATATTTGTGCATTTTTTCTAACAAGCTGAATAGCATACTAATTGTTATTATAATTTGCTCTTCTATTCCCATAATTTTATGAAGCACTGTTAAATAAAATTTTTGAAATTTCTTTATACCAAATTGTTCAATAGTCTATTTTTTAATTTAATTGTGGCAAACACATGGTAAGATCTCTGCTACATATCAATACCCAAGTCAATCTTTTTATTTATTGAGATAATTAAAAAATAAAAGAACATTTACTTCATCATTAACTGATCAAGATTTTAGTTCATTTGAAGATTAATTTAATTAAGACCCTTCTTGAAAAAAAACTTTTTAGTTGATAAAAATAATACAATCTATGTGGTATAATATGTTAGACTATTTACATCATCTATCATTAAATGCTGAATATTTAAAAAGTTGTTTTTCAAATTATAAACAACTATTAGTAAGAACACACAAACAAACAACAGGGGTTAGTAGATTACACAATGTTTTAAGTTGTATTACTCTTTACTCTTATAATATTAGGAGTTGAAGTTATATCTTTAGATTTTTGAATATGGAAATTTTAAGGCAACACTATTATCAACTGAGCTACACTATCAAAAGCAACAATCATTAGAATTTTCATATACATAACTATGAGAGTTGGTTTAAATCCTCCTGATTTCTCTAATTTTTTAATACTTATTTTTAAGATCAAGGTTAATTAGAGATTTCCAGACATTATGGATTACCACACTGAGTTGGTTTATAGGATTATTGCAGCTAATTTGAATTCTCTATCAAATATTTTTTTATATTTTGCCAATCATACTTTTGTTCATTAGCTTCTGCTACTGTATATATCTCTGTTCTATCTTAATCATTGGTTTTTGTTTTTTAATCACTGTTCAATCGGGTGACTAGTCCAACTAATACACTTCTTCCCACATTCATATGGTACTTCATAGATGAAGTTATTGTTTTTAAGCATTTCAAGTTTATGCTTTACAAAGATTAGAATTCCTAAAAGTGTGACATGGTTTGTAAAGTTGTTCTAATGTTATACTTATTGCAGATTTTTTGAAAATTGTCCACCATTACTTGTGTGTATGGATATATTACAGTGCCAATAATTATTTTATATTTGAGTGACTATTTTTTTGTCTATTAAAGATTTTCTTGATGAGAGCTAATGGATAAATATTCTTTATGAAAGTTTTTTTTTTTTTTTGTAGATCTTTTCATTTTCCAAATCATTGGTTTTTGAACAAACTTCCTTTGCTCTGTTCCATAGTGATAGTATAATTTAATGTTTTGCACTTCTGTACTGATTGGATGTATATAATAAGTATTTAGCAATGTAGGTTAATTTTCATAAACTGTTGTGTTGACTTTGCCATGAGGGTGCATTGTTATAAGAATATATAAAAGTTTCAATTTCATTCTCATTCAGATTCCAATTGTGAATTTAATTGAAGGAAATACATTGTTGATGTGTATCTAGAATGACTATAATCATGTTTCACAAGGTGGCCATATAACAAATGTATCATCAACATAGCAAAAAAAGTACAAAAAAAGAAAACAATCATATAAGTCAACCTATTATGGCAATACATGATGTCTGTAAGTCTCAAATTAACCTAGCTCTTAGAAATAAGTATGAAAAAATTGGAGGAGTAAGAAGAATTTGAAACAACCCCCATAGTTAAGTATATAAAATTTCTACTGACATTGTCTTTGACAGAATAACTCATCTGGTTAAAGCATTGCCTTAAAATTCAATATTTAGAAATCTAAAGGCATAATTTTGACTTCTATGCTAGTATTGACACTGGTCAGTCCAACAAACACTTGATAAAAATGAAAAATACTACTACTTCAAACGATCTATAATTTATTAATCTGGGTTTTTGATTTATGTATCATTACAGCTGTTTGTATTGAATAGTTTAAATAAAATTTAAAATTTTCTACATACTTAACATTTAATGATAGATGACAGAAATAGTCCATGATATTATAACATCTGAAGTACTATCATCACAAATCTTCATGCATTTATTAGTACACTTGATAGTATATTATAAATCTAGAAGCTAAATACATGACATATTTCTTTCAAAATTTAATAGGTTTAGATTAAAAATGGCATGGTTAAACTCATATCCTATCATAATAACCATTTTATGAAACAACTTACAAATTATTGTAAAGACCAGTCATATAAAAGTACTAGAATATAATTGCAGCTATGTCATATTGTAAATTTATAGCAGTTATTTAAAATAATTTGTGTTTTTACAATAATGTATTATGTAGTGTCTGTATATGATGAATAAACATTATTGGGAAGCCATTTTTTTAGACATTTTGTTAACTACCTTCACTATATTGCTAATATGCTAATATTTATAAAAAATTTCTGACTTTATAAAACAATCATATTCATGCAAAACATTTATTTAAACCTGTAATAATAAATTTATTTTTAGAATTAAATGCCATAATGTTTTAATGCATTCCTATTTGTTTTTAGCTAACATATCATTGTCCTAATTTAAAAGTTTTACAAAATTTTAACAGCATCTCAGATTTTTCTCTCTTAATAGTATAAAGAATTGTTTATACTTTAATAAGGCACATAATCCTGTCCAAATCTAAGTAAATTGATGGAATGGAACATTATTCAAAAAATCATTACCATGTTTAAACTTTTATTCACAAGGTGACCAAAATATTCATTTTATTTGCTCAAAATATTATTATTATCATGTAAAAAAATCTATCCAAAGATTTACTCAGATTTAAACTACTTTCAATGCCTAAACCATGTAAATATCAATTAGCAATTGTCTGTAATAAACAAAAATTTAATGTAGTGGTAAAGTATCTGAAGGGGTAATATGAGTGGATAAAAAATCCACCTTCTCCCCATAAAATAACTAATCAATGATGAATAAACATGTAAAAAAATGAGCAAGAGATTATGAGAGCAGCAAAAGTAACAGTGTAGTAATTACATTACTCATAGCAATAAACTATATATCATTAGCAATTATACTACTAATAATTAAATCATCAATCAATCAGCAAAGAATAATCAACCTTGTGATATGATTTTAAAAAAGTACACTACAAAACAGGCTATCTAACTAGCCATTGCCAAACTTAGTTTAAAAATACAACACAATAATCTGTATGCCTATACCTAAGTGCTATTATATCATTCATAATAAAAGAATAATGCTGGCATACTGATCATTATCAGGGCTTCAACTATATGGTAACTATTTCATTGTTCAGGCCAAATATAAATTAATTTCTAATAAAACAAAATGTAATGAAATAACATTAAAGGTGATACTTTTACAACATCCAGAGTTATCATCTGGATGTCCAAACACAAACATAAACCCCTATATTTATATAACTAACCATTAAGCTCTATAGAGCAAGCTCAAGACTATAAGATTCTAAAAACTGTAACTGTGAATAAGAGATAAATAAATATAACAGTTTACTTTAAATAATTCTACTGGGATAATTTAAAAAGTCCTTAAAACACAAGTTGTATTAGAATCAAGTCACACATACTACTAATTCATAGAATAGATAGATGGAAGAATAAAAAAATATCACTAGAATATTTTTATAAACAATTATTTAAAAAGTTAACTTGTTAATAATTACAAAATTTAAATAAATGACATGATAATATGATAATTTAAATTTATACATTCTTATTGAAAGTATAGTTTCATATTTAGCAAATGACTACCCAGCTGATTTAATTTCTTATATTAATCAACTTTTGTGCTCATTGTGTACAAAAGTTGGAAAAATATTTTTTTACAATCAGAGGGGAAAAATAAATAAATAAAAAAACATATGTTAAATTTAAGAAAAATTAAATAACCTAAAAAAAATTTATATAATGTTGAAGAGAAAAATCAAATGAATAATAAAACATTTTTCAAAAGAAAACATTACTCTAAAAATTATTATTTATGACTAGGCATTATTTATAAAAACAAAAATATTATCTAAAAAAGATAATATTTTAAATTGGCCAAAAATTTTCTAATTTTAGAGGGAAAATTATATTAAATAACATGTTTCAGTTGGAAAAAGATACTAATGAAATTAATTATTATCAATTGTTACTTAATTTAAAACCATTTAATACCTGGATATGGATGATCTACTATACTAAAACCACTTTTAAAATATACTTTATAAAAATATAAAATATACTTTACAAAAATATATTTTCTAAAATCTTGTAAAACATTTTAACCTCATGAGATATTCATTTGTTAAAAAAAACTTTCATAAAGTGAATGAATGAATGGATTTGACTTTCTATTATGGAAATAAATGAAATTAAAGATTATAGAATAAAATGTCATAGGTGCAAAATTAAGGGGATATTGTATTAAATACAGTAATCTTAAAAAAATATATTTATTTGTATGCTCTTTGTACAGATATATAAGGTACAATACATACATTAAATAGTAAAAATACAATGTTAGGTGATAGTTTCTGCAATTTTCTGATCATGTTAGAGTGAAACTATGCTGTAGAATATCATGCTGTAGAAGGATTGTCTGTATTTAAAAATAAATAATAGCTATAGTCAACTTACAGCAAATCTGCCATCCTAAACAGTATTTTATAGTTAAATTTTTTTTAAAAAAGCTTCTTAAAACACAACAGTAATGTTCCCACATGAATACTAACTCTCATAAAAACAGTACTCTTGTGTGACTTTAATGAGATTCATTTTTTAAAAATATTTAATTGTAAAATGCTATTTAGGATGGTGGACATGATATAAGCTGGTTATAGCTATTATTTATTTTTATATATTGGAATTTTGAATATTGTAAAATTTATTCCTGAGTTTTCTGTCAATTATATTTATTTTATTTGAAATGTACTTAGAAAGTATTTTAGAATATACTCATATATATAATAATAACATTCCCCAACAATATATGGAAATTAATAAATAGGATAGTAATAAATTTCTAAAAATTGTTAAGCCAGACTTTGAATACAATGCATTTTAATTCAAAATTATCCATAAACTCTTGTGGAATATTATTTGGCATTTTACTATGGTTTAAATATTTTTAATATAAATATATTTGCATACCACGGGCAATCACACACACTTATACCATAAAAAATAATAATGTTTGGTATATTTATGTTTATAAAACATTAACAATAATTATTGAGTGACAAGTAGTTTTGCGGTCTCTTGAGGTTTTTCCCGCGTCCGACGAGGCTCCTCGTCGACATCTGAAATCACTCTAACTCAGCCCGTTTTCATACGAAAATATTCGTTAAATACGTATTGAATTCGTTTTTAAAAGTTCTGTACGATTGTGACATCTTCCGATTTATTTTAGAAGTAAAAAATAGAAAAAAAACGCATTTAAACCTAAACAAAGAAGGAACATTATTTGTGATTGGTTCTTAGCATGCTCTCAGCCGAAAAAGACATTCTGATTGGCTGGAAAGAACAAAGAAACTGCCTGATCAAAGAAAATAAAGAAAAACGCTGAGATTTTCATTTCGAATACGATTTAAATTATTATTAAATAATATTTATGGAAATTAAACATAATTTTCAGAGAGAATAATAAAAAAACAAAATTATTTTCGAAAAATATTGAAGATTTTAGTACAAATATTGAAGTTGTAATAAAAAGAAATATTTACTTTTCTATAACGTAAAAGTCGATCTTTTTGTTTACATTATAACTTTTATGTTGCCGATATTGAATATCTTAGAATAAATAAATAGCAATTTATTTTTGAAAGAACTTTCGTTGTCTTCACAACCTGAAAAATTAATTATATACTTTTTATAAACGTATCTGAGTTGAATTTAATATTATAGGCGAATATGTTTTAACAATAGGCTTTGTCTTCAGTTTGTGAGTTGGCCAATTAAAAGATTTGATTTTTATCTGATACAACCAATGATAAAATTAGCGGTTAAAAGGTTAAGAGTAGAAACTTCAATACCCCTAGACCTCACTTAGCGATATTTCACAATAGCGATCATCATCAATTTGTACCCACTACTTTGATTTACATTCGATTATTCACTATAACGATCGGGAATTTTTTTTTTGGCAGCCATTTTGAATTTTGCAGCACTGATGTTGTCAGAAAATAGGTACCCAAAAAACAATCGACTTATAGCAAATATAAAATAAAAGAAAAATAAACTTAGCATAAGCTGATTTTTTTTTTTCTGAAGTTGATTGATTTACGATATGCATACGCGTTTTATTACTCTGGTGTACAATAATAAGTCTTTATGTTCAATTAAATAATTTATAATTAAACATTGTTTTTTAATAATTTCACATAAGGAATAAACATAAATATACAGTAATATGTACTGTAATACAAATTTTAAAAAAATGCACTTCAGTATGGATTTTTTTCCCATTACGATGAAAAACTTCTGCAGAAGAATATAAAACTTAAATTAAAATTTAGTTTCACTTTCTCTTTCTTTTTGCTGTATTGTACTTTTTAAACAGAGAAAATACACATTTTTTCCCCTAGTGATATAAAACTTTTCTTTTTAGATATTGTACAGTTTACACGCACACTGCATTCGACAAATAATTTTTTCATTCCCAAGTTAGTGTAATTTTTTAGCTTTAGGAACCTATCAATTTTTTCCCCATAGACCCCCATTATAAATACGTATTCTGAATACGATTCTTGCTGAACGATGAGTTCTGGAGAACCAATTGTCATCGCTAAGGGGGGGGTATAGGTGTATTTGTATTATGAGGTGGGAAATATATTTTTACAAGTACAATTAAATATTGCTAGCAAAATCCAAATTTAAAAAGTAGACATTTATGTGACTATATATTTTATTTATTCTAAAATACAGTAATAAAATATCTATTAACGGATAAAGTTTTACAATTAACATTAATAAACATAATTTTATGGCATTAATATTAAAATACAGCTATAAAACTTTTATAATAATTTATTGCAGTCAGTTAATAAATAAATATATAAGAATGATAATTTTTATAATAAAATGTTTTCGTCACATTAAATGGCAGTAGAGAATGATTGATTGTTTGCATTTTAATATGTACAGAAACATTGCTTTTTATTCAGTATAAAAATGTAATTTATCTTGTTGTAACTTTATAAATATTTGTCAATTATATGTTTATTGGCTTAAAAATCGTTAACTAAAATCTGCTGTAGACGCAGATTACGTTTATTTTTATTCAACAACATGAATACATTTTTAATCATAATATATATATATACGTATCACGCTGGTATAAATAAAGGTTTATGAGTGTAGTATAAAATTTAATTTTCAATGGTAATTTATGTCACATAAATCAAATGATCAAAAATTTATAGACATAATGCAAATTTAACTGAAACCATATTCCTCATATGCTTTGGAGCCTAATTTAAGAAAGTTAATATATATATAGAGGAGGTAAAACACTTAATCAAAAGTGTGATTGCTATTTATTTTTTTTATTCTATATAAATTGAGGAAGATGTTTAACTATTTATTTATAAGATATATATCTAAGAGGTGGTGGTCATATGATGCTTAAAGATATATATCTGTTATTAAACAGGCAAAACTCTCCATACAGTAGTGCCACTCAGTGCAAGCCAGAGTAATCAATGAATGCCGTATATCTATTCCTGTTAATAGATATTAAATCTTGCAATAATTTAAAATATGTAATAAAACTTTTACATGAGTTGAAATTTTTTCTTCCTACTCTTTATTTGTATAAAATATTTCAAAGTCCATGAATTTTAATATTATTCACATTCTTGACTAAAGAATAGAATAAGTAAATTAAATGCATCATGTTATTATCTCTGTGTTGTTCTGAATTCTTGATATTTGATTCCTCTGATAACAAAAATGATGTGCACCAAAATGTTTATTAAAGCCTAATTAATCTAAAACTTTTTTATGAATTGATAAATTAATTATAAAAAGTAGATGTTATTTTACACATATGAAATAGAATGATTAACCATTCATTTAAGAGAACTAAAAGTATGTTATCAACATTTGTTTAATTAATTAGTAAACCAAAAATTATATATTATAATCATATAAATAATAAGTGATTTATTATCTAATTAAATAGCTAATAACATTATATGCCAAATTTGAAAATGTAAAATATGACCTAATCTATCATTACTAAATAAATAATCTATCATGTTTGAACACTTTGTAATAGTATAAAATAGATATATAATATAATTAATGATTGTTTTATGCTCCATTTGAGATATCATATTATATTAGCATGAAATATTTATAAAATAATAATTAAATAATATAAATTATGAAAATACAAATAATGTTGAGTGACTATTTATCAGTTTAGAGTAAATAAATATAGTAACTTATCCAATTAGTGTTTAAGATAAAAGCATAACTTTTTTAATTATTTATTCATGGTAATCAATCAAACACAAATGAAAAATTACTAAAATAATTTAATACATTTTAAATATATATATATTTATTTAATATTTTCTCTAGCTGAATATTTAACATAAAAATAGAATTAAGTAGAAACCCTTTAAGTTGATATTAGAGTATAAAGTGATCAATAAACTATGAATAATTATGAGATTCAAATTTATTTAATAAAATAAAATTTATTGCCATACAAATACTGAATAAATAACAATATATATATATATTAATAAATGGATAAAATAATTTTGAATAGAATATTAAATTATGAATTAATTATCATTAGTATAGAGGCATGTGTTAACTTAATTTCTTATTTATCTATCTATCAAATGATGTAAAGAACAGCACAGTAATAAACCAGAAAAACATATTTATATAACAACAATAAACTTTTAAAATACATTTAAAATATAACTAAGTTTGTTTCTTAATTTTTCTTACAATCATAAATGTAAGAAGACTGATTTACATACAAAATTATACTTTCACCAAAATATATGAATAATAGACTGTTCTGAACATAATTATTTAATACTTGTTTAAAATTTATTGCTCTTCAAATATATTTTAATAATGAAACAAACAAACATACTTTGAAATTTATATAAAAATTAAAATTAATATTAAAAAAACATTTAAATTTTGTTTTAATATTATCTAATTTTTTTTTGGTTAAGTTATATTTATGTAATATAGACAATGACATACATTCTATTGTAAGTAAATATATAAACAAATAAATATATACAATGAAAACATATAATTTGGTTATCTTTTCCAAGAACCATTGAATAATCCTTCATCTGATTATTAAGTTAAAACATATTTATTAATACATAATAAACATAACAATAAAAAATACTTTAAGAAATTATAGTTCATTCATTCTGATAATTATTATTAATCCATAAACATTATATTTGAAGTTCAACTATATATTTCACTGACATTATTCAGAAACAAAATTTTAGTCAATTAAATGAAGTATGCATTTTTATATAATGTAATCCATAGTAAATCCTATGTGTTTCAATTTGCATCATTTTAGTTATTTTATGGCAAATATATATATTGAATCACCAAGGGTATTCCATATTCCTCCAATGTTATAAAGTGTTGTAAATTGAGATGATTTTATTTAAAGATGTTTCCAGATCTCTCAAAAGACAATGTCTTTTTGAGCAAATGTTCTTCTTTTATTCAGCCTATCATTATTATGCTGCAATTCAATTATTAATTTTTATATAAAACACATTGACTTTGCTTATTGAAAAAGCAGATTAAGAGAGAGTGTTTGATCTTAAATCACAGGCTTTATATACCCCTTTTCTAACTATGAAACATTAAAGTCATTAGCTTAGATGTTGTTCCTATGGTTTCACTCAAAAATAAATCATTGTTATTGTCTCTGTTATAAAAAATTAAAATTTCACTTGATAAAAAGTTTTTGAAATGCAGCAGTATTTGTCAAATAAAAGATTTCTTAACTTTGTAACAAATATACAATTTAAAAAAAATAATAAAAACACAATACTAAAATAAATCTGCAAATTGAATTACATTTTTTATCATAATTTAAATAGAATATAAATACAGCTTTTATATTTATTTATTCAATATACTCTTATTTATAATTTTTCATACCAATTGAAATTACTATATTTATAATATTTTAAAATATGTATAATTTCATATTATTTTAATTTTATAAACACTGTGCTCATACACACACACACACCAAATAATAATTGACTATTTTATTGTATTTAGGTTCATGTATTATTTGTTAAATGTATGCAGTAAATTAAATAATAAATTACTAATACATGAATATATCAATACATTCTTCAATCTACTTAATTTTTCTAATAATAAAATATTAACTTTATTATGATATACAATTTCATATACTAGATATGATATGTTGTACTATTTCCATCATCTATGAGTGAATGTTGAATGTATAGAAAATTTTAAACTTTATTTAAACTTTCCAAATGCAAACAACTTGTTATAATAACACATAAATAAACAACAGATTAGTAATTACACAATGGTTCGAGTAGTATTATTCTCCATTCTTCTTCAGGTGCTGTTGGCCTGATATGCACAGTAACAGTATCCATACAGAAGTTGAATTCACACCCTTAGATTATTGAATATTGAATTTAAGGCAAATGCTCTAACCAATTAGGCATTTGCCTTAAATTCATTATTCAAGAATCTAAAGATATAAGTTCGACTTCTATGTGAATATTTTCGCTGTGTATATCAGGCTAACAACACCTGAAGAAGAGTGGAAAATAATACTACTCGAAACATTGTGTAATTACTAACCTGTTGTTTATTTGTGTGTTGTTACTAACAAGTTGTTTGTATTTGGAACATTTAAATAAAGTTTAAAATTATCTATACATTCAACATTCACTCATGGATGATGGAAATAGTCCAATAATACACCATCATCACAAACCTTCAGAGACATAATTTGCTATACTATCTGTTAAAAAATAAAATTAAAAATTCATAAATGTTATCTTATATTATGATGTAATACCAATAACTATTTATTAATATTGTGACCTATTTTTTTTAAACAATTGAAAAATAAAGTAACGCCAGCAACTTTTTTTTAACAACATAATGACTCCAGGTTTATATATTGACCAAGATAGTAGATTACCTTCTACTCACACACAAACCAAATAGTTTATCAAAATCTATAATATATTATTATTCATCAATAATAGAAATTTTCAAAACCTAATAATAAATTCACTCAAAATTAAACTCTAAAAGTAATCATTTATTTTAATATAACTTTACCTTAAGTCCTTCTCTCTTCTCATTTCTCTATAATTAAATTATTTGATGAATCCAATACCAAAGTGTACTCTAACTAAATTTACTACATGTATCTTTAATATTTGTAAGTACTGGCATTAACATTTTGTCTAAGTTTTAAAATTCTTAATTTATTAAGCAATATAAACAAATAAATATATAATTTTTATCCAATGTATTTTAATTTATACATTTTATTAAAAACAAAATCACTTTAACCACTATCTGTGTGATTTATTACCTGATGTTATTTCAAAATATTTGATCACATCTTTCCAATAAATCACTTCTCTCAATAAAGTATACCTATATTTTGGAAATATTATTTTTATTCCATAATTATTTCTGTAAAATGACAATTAAAAATATACTTCTATAAATTTACATTACTAGAGTTAAATTATCAAAATTATTTAAACTGTACACTAATAATACTGAAAAATTAAATCCTAATATCATTATTGTTATTACATTAATTTTTTGTTTATTTTCTTGATAATGTTCATTGTAAATAAACTCTTTACTCTATAAATATTATTCTCTCATATATTTTATTTCAATTTTGGTCAAATATTATTTATTTATTTATTCATATGGGATCATTGGTTTAAAATTTCAGGCATTGAAGGTACCTTTTTTACCTTCATGGATTTCTAAGATTATGGGTTTCAAATGGAACAATATATTTCAAATCTAAAAACTTCATTGACTTCAGAAATAAGAATAAATTAACATGTAAATAATACTAAGTAATCACTATAAACTAATATCTTCAATAATTTTATTTATAATCAAACTACCTGTAATCAACATATGCATTATAACTGTATGGAAAATATGTAACTAAATATCAAAAGAGTGAGCATGAGATCATGAGACATCATTCTGAGAGATCAGCACAGCTAACTATACTATGTATAAGTATGTTAACTATAAATTCTCTAGCATTATTCAAAAGTAATACTCATTCATCATCATAAATGATTTACAATAAAATCAACAGTCAATCTTGTGATTGGATTTGAAATGGATCTACTATAGACCAGACTGAGTATTTAGCCCATGCCAGTTTGGGACAGATTATTTAAACATTAATTTGAATGCACAGATGTAAGTGCTAATCCATCAGAATATATAACAATAAAAATAAGAAAACTGGGATGTTAAAACATGCTGATTTATCATCAATGCTTTGGCTAATTAGTATCATTAATGTACTCGCCAACTATAAATTTAATTTCTATTAAATATTAAACTAAATAAAATGTAGTGTATGGATTTAAAGGATATCCCCTTTATGCCAATTCAGAATTATCATTATTAATTGGCCCATAAACACTAATATAACCCATTTTTATATAAGACTGTAATGTGCAACTCTAGCTCAGAGAACGCAAACTCTATAACTATTATTATGAACAAGAGTTATAATACACATATAATAATTTATGTTTGAGAATTAAATTAACTCACCAGAATAATTTTAGCAATGAAATATCAGTTTATTAATAACATTAAAAAATGAAATTAAGGTCTGCCAAAATATGACTATACACATATAAATAAAGCCTTCTGATTTTGATTTATACAAAAAACACATCACATTGTGATTTACATATATGTTCCAATAGATTTACAAACACACACATATATATATCAACATACAGATGTGCCATATAATAATTTATTAACACATTTGAATCATCATAAACCTATAAATGAAATTCCTTTTTTATAATACATAATTAATGACAGATTTAACATATATGTGTGTGCATATAGAAACGTGTCTGCCCACTGATGTTTATATCATATATTATTTTAATTTATCAAAATGATAAATTTTTAAAAAATATATTTTTCACAATTAATTTCCTGTTGAAAGTATACATAAAATTCACACACATATATGCATATATATGAAATAATATGAATAAGTTATTAAATTATTTGATGGTCTTTCATAAAAGTTTTCTCTTTTTTTAAAAAAAATATCAATCTTTGACTGGTTACTTTTGATTAATTATAAATGTCTTTTAAAAAAGTATTCCAAAAAGTTTCTTTATTTTCCAATCTAGAAATGCTTTAACAATCTACTTTTTCTTTTATAAAATATAAAACTGTCTATGTCTTATATTAAATGGGACATTATTGGACTTTGTGAAGTTAGAAGAAAAGGTGAAGAGACAATTCATTTAAAAAGCAGACATATACCCTATTATAAAGACACAAATATTGGAAATACAAGTGGAGTAGGATTCATTATAAATAAAAAGTGGAAGAACAATATTGTGGAGATTGATGGTGTATCAGACAGAGTGGCAAGATTAGTTATACAACTTAATAGCAGATACCAAAAGCAGATAATTCAAGTTTATGCCCCAACAAGTTCTCATAGTGATGAAGTGGTAGAAAATTTTTATATGGATGTACAAAAGGCTTTTGATCAGAGTAAACAACATTTTAAAATTGTTATGGGAGACTTTAATGCTAGAATTGGTAAACAAATGAAAGATGAAAGTGATGTAGGTAATTTTGGTTATGGTAATAGAAATGAGAGAGGGCATAGACTTGTGGAGTTTGCAGAAAAAGAAAAACTTTATATTATGAATTTTTTTTTTGAGAAAAATGTTAAAAGGAAATGGACATGGAAGCATCAAATAAGGGTACAGCAGAAATGGATTATATTTTGACTAACAGGAAATACATATTTCAAGATTGTAATGTTCATAATAAATTTAACACAGGAAGTGATCATTGATTAGTAACATGTAAGATACATGTTAATGTAAAACTAGAAAGACAAAAATTATTAAGAAAAACAATATTTACAGTTGATATTCCTAATCTTCAGAAACATTCTAATGAATTTAAATTAGAACTTACAAATTGGTTTCAAGTATTAGTAGATTTTGAACATGATTTTTGAATGAAATTAATATGAAAATAACTAATACACTTTTAAAAACTGCAACAAAGATAGCTGGTAAAAAAAAAAGCAGCAATTGACCGATAAAATTTCTACTGAGACTAGAGAATTTATGAAGAAAAAAAGGAATATGAAGATATACAAAAATGATGCATTAAAAAGAATTGAATATCTCGAATTTTGTAAAATGGTATGGAAAAGAGTTGCAAATGATATAAAAAAGTATAACTGTGAACTAGCAAGGAAAGCTGTAGAAGAAAATAAAAGTCCCAAGAATGTAAAACAACATTTTGGTATTGGTTGGAAATTTATATCTGCAATAAGACAAAAAGATGGAATTATTACTAAAAAGAGAGATGACATGATGAAATTGGTAGAAGATTTTTATCAAGAATTATATAGTAATAAAGAACAAGTACCTCCTACATTTATTACAGCTTCCAAATTGCCCAGAATTTTAAATGAAGAAATGAGACATGCAATTAAATGTATGAAGAAAGCAAAGGCTCCAGGTAATGATGGAATTATAATTGATATATTAAAAGAAGCAGGTGAAGAAATAAATTTTTTTTAACAAAGTTATATACCAAATGTCTAAATGATAAAGATGTACCGGATGATTTGAAGAATGTAGTAATAATATTAATATTTAAAAAAGGTGATAAAGAAGGTATTAGAAATTACAGACCTATCAGCCTTTTATCAGTTTTATATAAAATTTTTACCAAAATAATTACAACTCGTCTACAGAGAACATTGGATTTCCACCAACTAAGAGAACAAGCTGGATTTAAAAGTGGTTTTAGTACAGTAGATCATATCCAGGTATTGAGAGAAGTTATAGAAAGAACAAATTAATATGAGTTGTCATTATGTTTTGGATTTGTAGATTATGAAAAGGCATTTAATTCTATAAACATTTCTTCAGTGATTAAAGCATTCGATTATAAAGGTATAGATCCAGGATATTGTCATATTTTAAATAATATTTATAAAAATGCAACAGCAGCAATTAGATTACATAATGATACTGGGAAAGTCAACATTGAGAAAGGTGTAAGACAGGGTGACTCCATATCTCCAAAACTTTTTACAGCAGTGCTGCAAGAAGTATTTTGTGGATTAAAATGGAAAATTAAAGGAATGAAAGTAAATGGAGATTATTTAAGTCATTTAGATTTTGCAGATGATGTAGTTGTTTTTGCAAATAATGCTTCAGAGCTGCAGGAAATGTTGCAGGAGTTATCAGATGAAAGTAGGACTAAAGATAAATTTAAAAAAAAAACTAAAGTAATGTTTAATCGATTTGCTCAAAATATGAAAATAAAAATGAATCAGAAGAAGTTAACAGTTACAATACCTTGGTCTGGTTATTAATACAGATGGAAACATAATGGAGGAAATTAATCATAGAATAAACTTGGTTGGAGTGTTTTTGTTAGAAATAACTTGATACTAAAAGGAAATATGCCCATGTGTTTGAAATGGAAGGTTTTTAACAAATGTGTTTTACCAGTTCTTACTTATGGATCTGAGACTTGGACACTTAATAGAAGAGCAATACAGAGACTTCAGACCACTCAAAGAAATATGGAGAGATGTATGTTGGGAGTAACAAGAAGAGATCAAAATGCAATGTATGGGTAAGAGAACAAACAGGTGTTACTGACCTCATTGAAAAAATTAAAAGATTAAAGTGGAGTTGGGCTGGACATATTGCTAGAAGAGATGATAATAGATGGACAATTGAAATTTTAAACTGGATTACAAAAGATTGTAAAAGACCCAGATAGAGACCACATGTGAGATGGATGGATGAAATAAGAAAGTGTGCAGGAGTGATGTGGAGAAGAGAAGCTAAAGATCGAAGAAGATGGATTAAACTTGGAGAGACCTTCATCCTGCAGTGGATTGATAATGGTTGATGATGATGATTGATGATGAATTAATTCTTTATTTTAGACTACTAACTTAAGCAAAAATTATTTTACTTGTTTTACTTTTAAAATTTAGTTTTTAAGGATTTATTTAAAATAACTCAGCAGCACACTTTATATATATACAACTGTGCATTGGATTGATACTGGTTGAAAATGAAAATGATGATGATGATTTAAAATTGCTTAACATTTTCAATTTTAACAAGTTGTAAAATGTGGTTTAATTTTTAACAAAAACTATAAACAATTATCAAATAGATGCTGAGATTTATTGACAATTCAAAATATTTTAATAATAGTTTGTTTGGCATAAATCATCAAATACTCTATTAAATATAATAATAAAAATTGATTTTTTAGTTGACAATTTTTTCACTAAAAATAAGTTTTGTATTTAATCATTGTCAACTAATGATAAGATTTTTAATTGCATCTTAAAATTTTTGACTATTTTTAAGCAAGAATTTTCAATGATTTATTTCAGTATATTGGCTATGTTACATAGCCAATATACTGAAATAAATCATCATCATTTTCATTTTTAACCATTATCAATCCACTACAGAATAAAAGCCTTTCCAAGTTTAATTCAGGTCTTTTAATATCTATTTTTTTTCTTACATCACACTATCAAATTTCTTTAATTCATTTATCCACCTCATGTGTTAACTTTCTTAGTATTTTACATTATTTTGGAATCCAATTTAAAACTTCAACTTTCCACGAAATATTTTTTCTATCAATATGTCTATCCAGTT
Source organism: Epiperipatus broadwayi (assembly GCA_028023455.1). Taxonomy (NCBI): domain Eukaryota; kingdom Metazoa; phylum Onychophora; class Udeonychophora; order Euonychophora; family Peripatidae; genus Epiperipatus; species Epiperipatus broadwayi. The sequence continues at coordinate 2,855,641 of JAQFVV010006198.1, read as the reverse complement.
CCATATCTGTCTGTTAGTTTTTTAATAATGTCAGTGATATCTGCTTGTTGTTTTATGTATGTGTTTTGTTTTCAATCTTATCTTGTTACTCCTAATATAAATCTCTTCATATTTTATTGAGTAGTTTGAAATCTGCATTGCTCTTCCATTAAAAATTCAAGTTGTATAGTCATGAAATGATAAAAGACAGCTATAAAAAAATTTCTTTTTAAACAAATAGACATTTTTGTAATATTAAATTACTTTCATCAAAAACATTCCTTACGAGTTTAATTCTATGTTTACTTTTATATACATTAGTTTATGTCTGTGTTAGTATTTTGACCAAGTATTTGAAATTGTTAACTTTTTCTAATTCATAATTATCAATATTTAATTTATTTAGAACTTCTTTAATCTTTTTATTATTTATTATTAATCCTACTTTCTAAATTTCATCTGATAATTCTTGTGACAATTTCTGAAATAACTGAAGCAGTATTTGCAAAAAAATCACATCATCAGCATAATTTTAGTGATTTGAAAATAATCTCCATTTTCTTTTACTTCTTATATGTCCCATTTTAATTCACAAATTACTTGTAAAACTTCTGTAAAATGTTTTGCTAATATAGATTCATCCTGTCATACATGCACCACCATGCAATCTAATCTTTGCTAGTACATTTTGATAAATATTCTTTAGAATATAACAGCATCTTAAGTTTATCTGATGCTACAATAATTTAATCACCAAAAATAAATCAAATATCATTTCATAATCTACAAATCCAAAGCATAATAGCAACTAATATCCATTGGATCTTTCCAATAACATGCTAAAATTATTTTAAAATCTAGCTTGTTTTGTTGGTTAGTTAGAATTCAACATTCATTAGAGATGAGTTATAATTATTTTGGTAATGATTTTGTGTAGAATTGACAGAAAATGGATAGGTCTGTAATTTCTAATATCTTCTTTATCACTTTTCTTAAATATCAATAGTACTCCTGTATGCATCCAAACATCTGTAACACCATTATCATTTAGATATTTGATATATAACTTTACCAACATATTTTCTATTTCCTTATCACTTTCTTTTAAAATATCAATAATAATTTTATCATTTTATTGAGATTTCTCTTTCTTTATTCAGTCAATTGCACATCTGTACATCTTTTTTTAAATGCTGGCGAATTCATAAGATATAATTACTATAGAATATATTTCTTTTCTAGTTCTTTATTGCTATATACTTTTTACATGAACTCTTCCATAAATTTCATGGTGTCATCTCTCTTTTTACTATTAGTTCCATTGCTTGTTTTTATTACAGAAAGGTTTTCTTGGCAATTTACAATTGTATTTTGTTATATCATTATTAACTCTTTTGCTATCACTTTACAAATCTTTAGATATTTCATTTTTCATAATAGACTATTTTTAAAAAAATCATATTCCTGATTTTTTAAATATTCTCTTGTCTCAGTATAAAATTTACTAGTAAATTGCTGCTTTCATATACCAGTTAACTTTTTTGGAATTTTAAAAAGAGAATTAATTATATTTTTATTGATTACAGTCAAATCTGATTCATTTTAAAAATATGTTAATATTTTACAACAATTTGCAAAGTTCTAATTAAAATTTTTGAAATATTTATGAAGATTAGGAATACCAACAGTTAATTTAATACTTATTGGCTCTTTAATTCCACATTAACACACACCTTACATTTTATTAACTGATGATTACTTTTTGTGTTGAATTTATTTATTATAATTTTAAAATATGTAATTTCTATTTGTCAAAACATGATCCAATTCTGCTGGATCTTTATTTGAATGCTTTCATTACCACTTCAATTTAGAATTTTCCCCACAAAATAATAAAAAAAAAAGTTTTTCTTTTACTGTGAATTCCACAAGTCTGTGTCCTCTCATTTGTACCACCATAATCAAATTTACCCACAAAACTTTTAGCTTTTAATCATTTACAAATTTTAGCGTGAAAGTCTTCCATGAGAATTTTGAAATGCTATTTGGTCTGATCAAAATCATTTTGTAGATCCATATAAAAATCCTCTATTTTTTTATCATAAACAGAATTTGTTGGACATAAACCTGGATTATGTATATTTGGTATCTTCCATTAAAATGAATTTTGCCAGTCTATCTACTGTACTACCAATCTTCAAAATATGTTTTTTTCTTTTTATTATAATAAACCCCACTCCACTTGTGCTTTACTTTTTAAATCATTTTTTCTTTTAATTTTACAATGTTTAACACTATTTTATTAATTTTTTGACAACTCTTCTTCCAGTTAATGCAATATTCCTTCACATAAAAGTGATTTGCTGTTAGTGATTTCTAAATAAATGTCATCATTGAATGACAGTCTAATTCCACAGTCAGGGGTACTTATCACTCTCCACATTCAATCAACTATCATTATTTTCATTGGTGTCTTTAAAGTTTTTTGGAATATGGGGCATAATTTAGTTTGTCTTCACAATTGTAAATATTTAAATTAAAAAAAGAACATTCACACACATTCATTCTGCTTTCAACGAGACTCTACTGATATTTCACTTAAAACTATAAAGCATTTGGAAAGCAAAATCACTATTTTTATGATATTAAAATCAGGGGTGAAAAGTTAATAAATTCTCCAAGCTGGTTGATGCATGATGGTGAGAAGATCATCCATGATTATTTACTATGTAAATAATCATATTATAATAATGGCTAGTGAAATGAGTTTGCTTTTAACTAAAAAGAGATTCTTTGATTCCTTTTCCAGCCTTAAAGAAACGGAAGAAGTGCAAATTTATAGTGTCTTTTTCATACAATTTAAAATATCCGTGCAAAAATAGTATACATATATATAATAGACAAAAAAATTTATTTTGTAAAACTTGAAAATTAATATTTGAAGTCACTATTGAAAATTATAAAGAAAAAAACTAAAGAAAAAATATTCTGTAATTCAACATTCTCCACTATATTTCTGTATATATGAATGTTAAGTGCTCTTCTCATTGGTAGATTGAGTAATTAGAATAAGTAAAAAACATCTGTTCTTATTAAAGTTATTACTAGCTATCCTTTAAAGCTACACCATAATTATCTACACACGCAATTTATAAAAAGGTCAAAGATCCCTTTAACAGTATTCCATTTCAGTATTGTTTTACTTTTTCCTAAGATTACCTAAATATCTTTTTACTGATCATTATAAAAATTACTGAAACCTTAAAATGTTTACCCAGTCATGACTTAAATCTCAGGTTATGAAGATCAGCCAATTATCTTAATCACTTCAAGATAAAATACTTTTTAATATATTTGTAAAGCACAATGGCTGCAATATGGTTTTATAATTTAAATGCTATAACTGGTATTTTTTATGATGTAATTACAGTTTCAATTTTGTGTTTTTATTATTGTAAGCATTATTTTTAATAAATATTGTAATATTTAAATACAAGTGTAATATATATATTGGAGGTCATTTATCTATTTTACATGAATGTGGACATGTGTATTGGGTGTATTAGGTGGAGTGGATGACTGATGGAAGCTTGAAAGTCTGGGTTCAAATTCTCTCTAATAAATATTACAATATTTGTATGAAAAAGTAAAAAGAAATATTACCATAGATTGCAAATAATGAAAAATAAAATTACTTTTATTTTTGTTATTCCCAACTGGGATGTGTTGAAAGCTTTCTTTTTTAAAAAAAAAAATATCTGTCACTATAATAAAATTAGATTTATTTATTAAAAGCATTATTTACAATTATTATTATAAAAAATTAAGATTCTTTTCATGTGCAAACTGTAATACTTACTTCACATTATAAACATGAAACAAGAAAAGGTATATCATAAAGTATATTATTTACTTAGCATGCTTTCAACTAATCTATAAGATTTATTATTCTATAGTATGTAAAACAAATTTAAAACATATTGTGCATTACGTAAATTAAATATTTACATGTTCCATTTCTTGATAATAAAATGCTTGATTGTTTTTTATTAATTGCATAGGGGTCTTTAGCAATAGTGCACATTTCATCAAATTTCCTTTTATCACTTTCAGCAAAAACGTTTTTAAATTAATCAGATCAAATGCATGACCAGATATATGCACATATTTAAAAAATATTGATTCATGTTTAAAGCTATTTTTGCTCTGTTATACAGATACTTATTCTGGGCTCTCCTTGTGAAAATATTGGCACACAATTCACCATTATAGGAACACTGCATGCAACATTATAAACAACTTGGAATCTGCTCAATTGCATTATTAAGCAATTTATTTAATAATGGGGGAGGGAGATTAAAACTAATGTTATAAGTATCAGGTATATATATTTTATTTTATGAGACAATCTGGTAATATATGGAAGGTTTATCCAAGGTTTAAATTCTTTTTGTAAAGTGGGATATTTGCATCAAATTGTCCAATCATTTTAACTAGCTTATTGTTATGGTTATATTTTACAGTTGATAGGTCAAATGACAAACATTAGTATGTTATTTTTGCAATCAGTTTCATATTTACACAGGTTAATGTTTTTATGCTAAAAGCTTGTTAACTCAGCCAGATTATGCTGCATGTGATTTCAGTTGATGGTTCCTCCTACATTTTTGTGTGTGGGTATATATATATATCCTGGAAAGTAATCCTTTTGAATTCATTCTCTGTTTTTACAATGCATTGTAATAGTGAGAATTGTTCAAAATTAAAATGTACTTTCTAATATGTTGTTCTAAGGCACACATGAACACAGCATCTGCATATCTCTTATAAATTTCATTATCTGAAGGAGTTAAATATTTGGGGATAATAATTTCATCAAATTTTGATATCATAATGATACAGATGATTTTCCTAAATGGTGATCCCATAGGCCAACTATAATCCATTTTATAACAGTTTTAGCGGTTGCTATTATATTTTTATAAATTTACTTTTGTTATGATTATTGTTTATTTTTTGCAAGAGCACATGGTTATAGATCCATACAGTTTTTTAATATCTAAGTATGCAAGTTAGTGATTTCCATCAACCTTTATCTTATTATCTTTTGCACACATTCATAAGAAAATTTAATCAAAAACTTTTTGAATTCTATGTCAGAAATCAACTATTTTACAATTTTTTTGGTAGCTTTATACTAGTAAGCTCCACCAAAATCAATCATTAGTGGCAGTGCTATTTACATTAAAAATATATACAAAATCACTATAGTTTGCAAAAAACAAAAAAATAAAATTATTTATATTTAGACTACAATCAGTATGATAAACTACTAAACTCTAATAAAGTGGTATAAAACTTACATTAACTAAGAAAAATTCAAGCTGTTTTGATGTTTGCAAAATTCAAAATACCTAGAAAGACACCATGATGGACACCTTTTCAAATAAAAAAATTCTATAAAATTAAGGCATATAACATTTGCTTGGATTATCATATAATGATATTAGCTGTTGAAGATTAAACCAACAAAATTAGTTTTAAAATAAAACTATCACTCAATCAGCTAGCTTAAAATGTATTCTATCATTACATGGCAATTTTTCGGAAATATGTTTTATTTATATGTTAAGTAACTGAGTTTTTAAAAGTTTTGTGTGAGAATGTTAAATATACACAATGTTCAAGAATATATTTAATTGTATTTTTTAAATTTTCTTAGTAAAATATCAATAATTTTAAACTAATCATTTTTAAAATTTAATCATAATTATACAATTCATAATAATTTTGAAAAATACTTTTTTTTCAGTCAATTAGAAAATGAATAAATTAATTAAAAATAATAAACTGGGTTGTAATAGTGCCAATCATTATATAAATTTATTTTTGACAACTGTAATAAAATAAGCTAATTGTGTCTATTCTTCACTGGCAATATTTTTCTCCAAATTTTATTTATAAAATAAAATCTTTTTTCTATATGATATATTAATAATCTCTTCAATATTTATTACAATTGTAATCTTTAAATAATCATTTTGAAAGTTAATATTTGAAATTTGTAAAATAAGAAAATAAAATATTAAAAAGATTTCTTAACTAGATTTCTTAACTATAACAAAACCATGTTACATATTGGATATAATTTTAGCTATTCAAAAAGTTAATAGAATACAATATTGGATATTTGAATTTCAATTTTAAAATTATTTAGTATCAATTATTATTAATATATATATATATATTAAAATTTTATAAAAAAAAATTTTATCCTATTGAGAAAAAGCTAATTCTGTTATCTTATATAACTGCTTCCAATTTTGGCATAATTAACTTTTCATGATGAAAACTGTAATCATATAAAATTTGCATTTAAAACAAGTATTTAAAAATATTATGTATATAACCTTTAAAATATAGCAAACTATTGGAAATTACCACTTTTCTTTGCAAATGAAGTTTTTACTATTTACCTTTGGTTAAACACCTATTAGAAATTGGTATTTCTGTTTATTTCAAAATGCAACAGGTTTGATTTTTTGTTATGCAAATTACATAATTTCTGAAGGTTCTTCTAATGCTGATATTTTCAGAATTTTTCATCAAATAATTTAAAAATGATTTCCACAATAAAATAATACTATGCATAATAATCTAAAGTTATTGATAGGCTCAAAATATTGAAGAAAAGATAACTTGGCATCTTTGTAATGCCCCAAACATACCAAAATAGGCAATATTATAGATGCAAGTAGGAACATGTTAAAACAGCATTTTATTAGGGGTTTGTTTGAATAAAGATTACAAATAGAGTACAACTTAAAATTAATAATAGATTTCTTTACTATTGAAGCTATTTTGGGTGGATTTTGATTGTGATTAATAAATTTTAATTTTCTGATCAAATAAGTTTGAACTTAATCCTTTAAACACTTGTTCCATCACCTGAGACTCTATAATAAACAAATATTTTAAGAAAGCACTATACACATGTATATTTATAACTAATCATAATAATATCTCAGGGTTCTACTATGATTTAAAGTATAAATGTGTATTTACAAAAATAAATAAATCCTATAACATTTCTATATTTGCCCAGTATGTGTATTCTAAACTTTTATATTGCATAAATTCAATTTAAAGTTATTTCAGTGTTATAATATTAAAATATACTAAATAATATTATTTAAGCTTTTAAATCTTTAAAATGACAAACTATTATTATTATTGATATGACTAAATAGGCATTTTATTTTATTTAATTCGTATTTTAAACAATAAAATATTAAAGTGAAGATGGTATAAGGGTGTAAAATAATGAACAATATATTATATCAAGCAGTGTACTTTTAAATAATATATAATTATAAATTCATATGACCATATAAAATTGATAAATGCTGAGCATTAACTAATTAAAGACCAGATAATTAACAAATAAAAATCAGATAATTAACAAATATAATTATTTTGTTAACAAAAAATAATAATAAATATTTTAATGAATAAAATAATACTAATAACAAATTCTTTGCAATAATTAATATTCTTGCAATATTTTTAATTACTGGAAAATGATTCCTACTTTATTACTAACCAAATGTGTTGTTTATCTTGATGTGATGCCACTTTATGGGAGAATATTGTAAAAATCTATTCAAAGTTCTTAACTATAAATAAATTAAAAAATGTTTTATCACATCTTTAATTAATAATAATAATATGTTTCTTCTAGATATCTGACTTATAAACGTAACTATTTTATAATAAACTTTAACCCAACTTACAATGTTCTTAAAGTATGGCATTAATTAATCTGATCCTACATGGTACTGATGGCATTCCATAAAAGGGCGTATCTATGCTCACATTATGAATAAAATAATAATAGAATGTTGTCAGGAGTTTAACTCAATTGATCAATAATATTTATACAAAAATCAGTACTACAAGTATAATTGAATATATAATATAATCTTTTTAAAATCCTCATAGTACCTGTGTGGATAAATAAGGGTAATATTTATAAAAAATATCTTGATTATATGCTTTTGATATCTTTAATTATAAAAGCATAGAATTAAATTAAGAGATCAATAAAACATCAGATATTATTAACTTTAAATATTAGTAACTGGCCTCCATTATACAAAGAATCATTAACACGCTCTTATCCCAAATGGTAATTATATATTTAGTATATTACCTGAATATTCCTTTATTAAACCTTCTTGGGAGAACTTTCACTGATCAAGATAACTTTATATATAGTTAACACTTAAACAAATTTGAGAAATATAATATATCCTTAAAATTTAAAATTAATTCAAAGCCTTTTTTAAAATTCAAAATACTTACTTTGATGTGTTCTTTGAAAATATTTCAAAGTGTTTAAATCCTTTGGTGTAAAAGCTTAATGGATGGGAGCAACAAAATATAATCCTTATGATTGATTAATTAGTAATAATGTTTTTTTTAAAATACAATTCATTTCTAGTGAGTTTAAAATATTCCAAATATTACAACAAGCCATTTTATATCCTAGGGTGTGATATATAATAAATAATCATTTGAATCCAATAAATTGTATTTCCTAGATGTGGAATCTAGTTATAAATCTCTTAAGTGATGGCATTCATAAATTATCACTTTTTGCAAAATATTTATGAAGATAAACTTCATTAGTTAAAATTTCAGTTTAATAACTATTATCTAATATAACTTTTTATGAAGACAAAGATAAAATTCATTAGTTAAAATTTGTTTTTAACTATAATTGTCCAATACATGGGTGTTTATCCAGGAAATTTTAGGTTGCTGTAATAAATATAATATCAACAAATTAAATTTTGGAAACTAGACCAATGAATAAATGGTTTAAATAAAAGCATTCCCATATAATTTTAAATTTTCATATTTAAATCTAAGATTACAGTTTCATTCTTTTAATGTGCATTACAGAATGATGGACATGGTTAGATATTTAACTCTTCATTAAAGACAGTTTTCAGATACATTTGCCATTATGGCAAATGTTTTTAGTTTGGCTACTCCATTATCATGGTTCTTCAAGATGTCAATAAGGCTAACTTTGAATTTAAATCCAATACAGTTTACTTTTAATCAGTTAACGAGAAATACTAAACAATTCTGAAGACATAGGTGTATTTATACAGTTTTCATCACATGATTAATGAGATTATCATCTTCATTCAAAATTTTTCACTCTTTTCACTTTTTATTAGAAAAAATTTATCATTTTTAACAAAACACAATATGTAGCCTGTGATCTTTGGTAATTTTTAAGATTTTATAGCATCAAATTTGTAATAAAATTATTTTAAAATTTAAAAAAATATTTCAAAATATTTTAAATATCCTATTACATAAATTAATAAAAATAAAAATATATATCATTTTACAGACAAATATATTGCAAATATTAAAATAAATGATATCACTTTATTTTTAAATTTTCATTGTAATTAATATTTATTACCAATAATAATGAATTTGCTTAAATATTTTGTTATCACACCTTTTTAAATTTAAATACATTCTAAAATTAGAAGCATCTATGCATCATGCATATATATTTAAATATTGTTAAAACTTTCTATCATTATTCAATGCAAATTTATTCATGCATGTATAATAATACTGTTATTTCTATATTGATACTACATTATTATTATTATTATTATTATTGGTGTTATGCCTTTTTTATTTTATGTGTTGTTCTTTTAAAATTAATTTTAAGTGCATAAATGTTTTTATAACTAAATGTAAACCATGATTAAAAAAATTTGATACACATATTCAAAAATTCTATATTTATAAAATCTGTACAAGAAGACATCTTGTATCAGTTTACTAATTTATGCCTTATAAGTTAATATTATCAATAATATTAATATCACTTTAATAATAATATTTGTAACCATAACAACAATAATAGTAATAATTAATAATATTTATTATATTAATAATCCAATAAAAAATCTTAAAAGTTCTGTTTATAACCATTATTTGGACATAGTAAATATTATTGATATATATATATCATTTGAGAAAGCCAAAATTCTGTTACATATGAATAAATTTACTAAAAAATAATTATAAGAAAGATGAATTTATCTACAGGACAAATACATATGAATAAAAGAATAGTCCACATTTGGAAAACATCAAACTATAATATACAAATAAATCTATTTAAAATTGATTTATTATCCATCTGAACTTGCAACCATTTATAATTTATGAGCACCATGCAAATTAAGATGCTTACTCAGTTCAAATGCATGCAATTTCTATTTATTCTTGTTATATTAATCTTATGGTCAGCACACCGGAAACAATAAACTATGAGACAAATTTGATTGTGATATTAATAATAATGAGAGTAATTAATAAACTTATTTTATAAACCAAGCATAATATCTATCAGTCACAAGTCTGCTTCAAAACAAAAATAAACTAAATGAATAAATAAAAATAAAAGACAGAACTACCATAAAACTTAATAAAAACAATATAAATTTTATTACAAAACATACATGGATAAAATACAATATAAATTACCTTAACATATAAATAAAAAATAAATAATAATAAAATAAACAAGTAAATACTTGATATATGTAAATAATCTGCACTCACATTTTACTTATCTTGACATTTGTTACTTATAGTTTCTTTTCTTAGAAATTGTACTTCTATATCCTTTTGCAAAAATAAATAGATAAAAAAATATATTGAATATTATTTATATGAGAAATAAATAAATTTATATCCCAATATTAAAATTCATATGCACAGGTAAAATGGACTGAAAATATTTGTGACCAATTACTGATATTAGCCCAATTAAAGATATGTGTGTTTGCTTATAATCTATAGATTATAATGGTTTGTTAAAAATATTTTAATTATAAAATTGAGCAGGGATTTTACATAACTATTTCAAAATAATATTAATAATTACCACACATCTTATAGACTACATGATATAAATATATCTTTCAAATGTTTATGTTATTACATTTTATTATCTTTAAAGTGAAAATCAGCTTTGTATTATTAAAAACACCTTCATTTATTATTTTACTTTTAGAAGTATATACTCTTATTCTTTTCTTTTACTTTCTTTGCATATCTTAATATATTCATATATATATATTTCTTGTAATAACTTCTTTCATATACACTTTAATGCATATATAGATGTAGGTATGGATTTTTATATATGTCTATGGGTGGTGTGGATCTATATATCTATATATGTATGTAAGAGATATATGTGTATATTTTTGATATATATATGTGTATATTTTATGTATATGTGAAGTGATGGTTATGTATTTATATTATTCAAATATTGTAGCTCTAATGAAGACTAATCAAAACTGTAAGGAAAATAAAGAAGATTTCAAAAAAAATTGTTTGCATTGAATTGTATATGAAAGAAGTTATTATAAGAAACATATATATACATAAAATATTTTCTTTAAATCTACCTACTACTTAATATATAAATAATGCTATATTCATCAATAACATTATTATGGTTAGAAAACATCATCATCATCTTAAACAAAACACCAATTTTGCAAGACTTGCACCACATTCCTGATGCACATGAAAAGCTGAGGTCTCGTTTCTCTAATATAAATTTATACTTAAATTATAAGACTTTGACAAGCAAAATCTTCTTGCAATTGTATATAAAATAAAGTAAAAATATCTTTTTCATGAAATAAAGTTTATTTGTTTTTCCATAAATTGTTATTTATAAGTACATATTCTATTATCAATTCAAAATCTTAAATGTTACACAAGTACAAAATTATCAACTGCTTATGCTTATTCTTAATTATCTGCTTTGAAAACTTAAATATTCTAATTAACATGTATTTAAAATCAATGAAAACTTTGTTTTACTACCAGTACTTTTTAATATCTTTCTCTGATTTGAATATTTTTCAAAGATTAATAATTATTAAAAAAATATATGAAACACTATTTCTACAACACTAACATTTTCACCAATAATACTTTGAAGCATTACAATAAAAATAATAAAATAATATTATCATCTGTATCATTTTACTCTTTTACAAAATGTATCATTAAAATTGTGCAATCCATTTTTTCTCAAGTATATTTTTTTCTTTTCTTCAGGCCCAATCTACAATTTAATAGTAAAGCTTCTAAAGATATTGTTTGCTGATTGAAATAATTATTATTTGGAATAGTGTCTCCAAATATTTTATGAATTATTGTCAAAGTAAAATGATTGTTCAATGAACAAGAGAGAAATAGACATAAATTTAACCTAATCCATTATACTATTCATAACTCAATCTCTGTAGAATCCAATAGACAACATATACTTCTTTTCTCTTTTTTTTCTTTTGTTTAAAAATCCATTTTAATCATAAGTTCAAATAAATAAATGAGTAAATAAATAAACAAATATATCTTAGTTTGGTTATGTTCTGGAGACAGATATTTTTTCTACTGTTCAGATTAAAAGTTTAAATAATTCTCTCAGTTTATTTTTTTACCTTTCTCACATAACATACTATTAAATTCAAGACTTTGTTTATATTCCCACATTCCAACACAATACTTTATAAAAGCTAATTATTGAAAGTAAAAATAAAAAAAATATTATACATTGATATTTTTTTTAAAATAATAATAATTAATCAGAATTATTTGTTTTTATATTTATTTTTCACCAAGACTAAAAAACTAATACTATTAACATATTTTTATAATAAAACAAAAAAATATATGGGTTTATATATGTGTTTCTTTACATTTATTCTTGACGACATATATATACTACTTTTTTCTTCACAGATTAGTTAAGATAAAAGTGTATTTGATTATTTCAAACAACTATTATTTTTATATTTAATAGAATTATATGAAAATGATTATTTTAAAGAAAAATTAACCAAATAGTGTAACACTTGTTTTCTTACATTTTTTATTATTTATCATTGTTCCCTCTTAATAAATTACCAGCTTAAAGGAACTGCTACCCTATTACGCCACTGTCTTTTTTTTTCATGTGTCACAGCATCCGCCGGGATGCAAACCCGCCAACCTGAGATAACTGCTTGTAAGGCAGCCACCAACGCTTGACATACGCCACTGCTTTTATTAATGTTTTTTATCATTTTCATCATGAGTCTTGAGTTTTAAATGTTAATTAGTTCCAATATATTAAGATTTTGTAAATATTCTTAAAAACTTGATTTTTCAGTATTAATACAATAATTTCATATTTTTATATATATTAAAATAATAGTAAAAGTAGTGAACGTGAGCTCTCAGAGATATCAATTTTCTTTCAAAAAAACATTGAATTTGAGACTTTTTGAAAAAGATTTATATTTTTTGTCTGGCTTAATAATTTATCATTACTCTTGAAAAGTTTGCTAAATGTATTTTTGTTACAGTATTTTTTTTGTAGATATTTTTTCTGTAGTCTGACATTGTTTAAACAATCTATTGTACTTAGCTTGCCATTTAGACGTCAAAACATCTCTTGATTTTTTAAATATTAGACGATATAGTTATCTTTTATTTTTTAATGATATAGAAACTCATTAGTATTATTATTTAATTTTAAAAAGACAATAATCACATAAAATATGCTAAAAAATGGCAAAATATCATCAATAATTGTCAAATATTTATTTCTCCACCTACTTGTGAAGTAAAAACATCATATATATATATTATACACAAACACACATACCAAATAATGCACTGCTAATTATATTTAATCATTGACTTATTTAATATATCCCGTCTATAGTCAGAATTATTGTGCAAATAAAAAATGAAATCAATTTTCATTTGCAATTCCAAGTCTTTAAAAATAACAAATATGAAAACTAATTACTAAATAGAATAAATATCTAATGCAACCAAGATACAAATAAAACTGTTGAAGTTAGCAGAAGATTAGGAAAATGAATTACATCAGTATTTTTAATTATTGAAAATAAGCTTAATAAAATACTAAAATTTGTAAAAAAAAATGAGATAGAAATAAATAAATTTTAGTCTAAATCTATGGTTGCAAGTAGGATTATAAAAGATTAAAAGTGTTAAGTTGGACAGAAAATTATAAAAAGTGGTTAATCCCATTAATTATTAAGAAAATTATGTCTATTATGATAAAATATTGCAAAAATATTAGAGAATTGCATTAGTTTTAAAGATTTTTAGTAAAAGTAGAATAGTATTCTGTAAAGCATTAAAGTCATATTAATAATAATATTGTTAAATGTTTCATTAAAAATATTAATTTATATGAAGAAAGATATGTTGAAAAAAATAATAATAATAATAATAAAACCAGATTTGGAAGATGCAGTTTAGAAAAACAATATAAACATATAAGTTTAATGTGAGGCTTAACAGAGTCAAAGAATAAGAAACAGTAAATGAAAGATTATCTACTCAGAGCCAAAACTTTTCATACAATAACACTACTCAGTGCAATCCAGAGCAATCAATGGATGCAGGAAGGTTTGCACATAAAATCCCTATTTGGAACCTACTCATCCAATATCTCCAGTCTAGTTTATGTCTTGTGACTTTTATCAGTGAGGAACTTTGGATCTGAGAGCACTGCACCCAAATATTAGAATCTAATATTACCCTCCAGCAGCCACCCTTTATCTTATTAGCTAACAATAAAGCTTTGAATTCAAGCTCATTAGCTTGTATAATTTTATAGATCTGAACTCTGTTCAACACCCATAATTTTTAGTGTCTTTGGTTTTTTTAATAACCATAGTCACAATAATCCTATTGAGCAAGATTGGTATTAAATCACTAAATATATTATCACCGATTTTTTTATGCATACACAATCTGTTTACACAGAGGCAAAACTCTCCATACAGTACCAGCACTCAGTGCAAGGTTTGTGCATAAAATCTCTGTCTAGTATCTGCTCATCCAATATCTCCAGTCTAGTTTCTAGCTTATGGCTTTTATCAGTGAGGAACTTTGGATATGAGAGCACTGCACCCAAATATTAGGATCTAATGCATCCCTCCAGCAGTCATCTTTTACTTTATTAACTAACTGAGTTCAGATCTATACAACTATACAAACTAATGAGATTGAATTGAAACATTATTGTGTTTTCATTTGGACTCAAAGCTTTATACTTAGCTAATAATATAAAAAGTGGCTGCTAGAGGGTTGCATTAGATCATAAGATCTAGGTGCAGTGCTCTTAGATCCAAAGCTCCTCACTCATGAAGGCCACAAGCCAGAAACTAGTCTGGGGATATTGAATGAGTAGGTACTAGACAGGGGTTTTATGCACAAACCTTTCTGCATCCATTGATTGCTTTGGATTTCACTGAGTGGTGCTATTGTATGGAGAGTTTTGGTTCTGTATAAACAGCTTGTGTAAGCATAAAGAATGGTGGTCATGTGATGAAAGATTATCTAATAAAAAATTACAAAACAAAAATAAATAGATTTGAGAATATATTAAGTAATTAAATATATATAAAAGATTTTGTAGAAAGCAACTGAAGAATATATAAAAGAAGAATTATGAAAAAAACCCATTAATAATCTTTAAAAAAATTGGAGTGTTTAAAAATAAGCAAAAGATAAAAATGATATGCTATTAATGCATGAATTATATGAATAATGACAAGAGAATAATTATGTAGAGAAATACTCATAGATAGATCCGGATTATTATTGTGAGTAATATTCTTCATTACATAAAAGTATTTCACATATCTAAAAATAGTATATTACAAATAAATTGTTAAACTATTCACACATATAATAGAAAGATTGACCTTTTTTATTTTAAGAGTAAAGATTAAACATTTACCCACAAACAAAGTTAATACATAAAGTCAGAAGAAAATCATAAAATTCAATATTAGATTTACCCCACTTCTCACATTGTAAACTTTAATGAAACAAAAATTATTTTTTAAATACAGTAAAATAGAAAACAAACATATTTAAAAAGCCTATTATTTTAACTAAAAAAATACATTAAATTTATTTGAGCCAATAAACATCACATGATCACCATTTCTCATGCTTGCTTATAACTGTTATTAAAACCAGCAAAACTCTCTATATGTATTGCCACTTAGTGCAACTCAGAGTAATCAATGGATGCGAGAAGGCTTGTGCATAAAATCCCCGTCTAGTGCCAACTCACCCAATATCCCCAGACTAGTTTTTGGCTTGGGATTTTCATCAGTGAGGAGTCTTGAATCTGAGAGCACTGCATCTAGATATTAGGCTCTAATGCAACCCTCCAGCAGCCACCTTTTATCTCTACTTAGCTACGAAACTGAGTCTTAAATTGAAAACACTATTATATAGTCATATAGTTCTGAACTCAGTTCAGTACCTATACATTTTGATGACTTTGGTTCTTTAATAATCATAGCTATCAGTATCCTATTAGGCAGGGTAAACATCACATGATCACCATTTCTCATGCTTGCTTATAACTGTTATTAAAACAGGCAAAAATCTCTATACATATTGCCACTCAGTGCAAGTCAGAGTAATCAATGGATGCCAAAAGACTTGTGCATAAAATCCCCATCTAGTGCCTACTCATTCAATATCCCCAGACTAGTTTAGTGCCTACTCATCCAATATCCCCAGACTAGTTTCTGGCTTGTGGCTTTCATCAGTGAGGAGTTCTGGATCTGAGAGCACTGCACTTAGATCTTAGGATCTAATGCAACCCTCCAGCAGCCACCTTTTATCTCTACTTAACTACAAAACTATGAGTCTTAAATTGAAAACACTATAATATTTTCAATCCAAGTTTATTAGCTTATATAGTCATATAGGTCTGAACTCAGTTCAGTATCTATACATTTTGGTGACTTTGGTTCTTTAATAACCATAGCCACAACTATACTATTAATTACAAGCAAGCATAAGAAATGTTGATCAGGTGATGCTTATTGGCTTAAAACCAATCCTGCCTACTATATGACTATATAAGCTAACGAGCTTGGATTGAAAATATTAGTGTTTTCAATTTAAGACTATTAGTTTTGTAGTTAAGTAGAGATAAAAGGTGGCTGCTGGAGGGTTGCATTAGATCCTGAGATATAGGTGCAGTGCTCTCAGATCCAAGGCTTCTCACTAATGAGATCCACAAGCCAGAAACTAGTTTGGTGATATTGGATGAGTTGGCATTAGACGGGGATTTTATGCACAAGCCTTCTGGCATCCATTGATTACTCTGGCTTGCACTGAATGGTAATACGTATAGAGAGTTTTGCCTGTTTTAAATTTATTTGTGAATTTTAAAAAATCCTACTAACACACAATTATAAAATAATTTTCACCAATATATTATAATTTTATTATATATTTTTTTTCTTTTCATTACTTATTTAAAAAAAATAGTATATTTTTTATTTGTAGACTACTCTACTGGAATTCTATTCAATTGGCTTGCCCTTTATAGTTTAATGCAGTTATAAATTGACAGATTCTGGCCTTAAGATCTATGAATTGCAACTATAGCTAGATTACTTTCTTTGTTTGAATTGCTTAAGTGTTTCCATGACCAAATCATTGATTATTTAGCTATTTACTACTGATCTAAATAAATTAACTGAGTTGAAATGTCATAAGCAATTTTGGATCCTATGCCTTACCATACAATTATTACCTTACACATGAATTGTTACTTCTGTATTCTTATAGGAGGCAAAACACAGAAAGAATATTAAACATATATTTTTATACTGTACACATAATTATATTTTTTATCGATCAAATTGCTATTATATACCATAATTTAATTTACGTTATATATATTTTTTCTAATTTAATGCAAATTACAATAATGCTTACAAATTAAATTTTAAATATGTAATTAAAAATGCAATAGTTTTTAAAATAATTACACTTTAAGTGCTTATTAACAATATTGGAAAGTTTTTTAAATGAAAGAGGCAAAAAATATCTTTAAAAATTGCTCTTAAAATCATTTTTTTTTACTTCTTAATTTTCGGTTAAACAAAATTCTTACACAAATTAATCAAGTCATTTGCGATTTTCAATTTTATATTTAATTAAAAGTAGTAATACCTTTATTATCATTTTCTTTTTGTTTTAATAAGTTAATACTTTATATATTTCTACAGTAGTATTTTAAGTTGTGGCTTTTTATTTAATATAAAATTACTATTATTTAGTAAATTTGTTAAAAAATTGAATATTTAGTGATTCCATTTAGACAATTGAAATAATCAACTTTAAGAAGGGAAAGATATTTAACTTAATGAAAATAATATATTTATTTTAAAACACACCATTAATTAAACACCTTTTATTTAAAACATTTGTCTGGAAATAAGAATATTTCAAATAGAGATTTTAAATATTTTCTCATACTGCACTTATTAATAAGAGCTTGTTTGAGCTATTGGTACACTCTCTATATTACCTTTATTTTATTAAAAGTTTTTTTTTGTTATTCAATACTGTTATAAAATATTATTTTCATTTTTTACATTAGGTAGACACATTTTTTTTTTTGAAAACATACTTTTAAATAGTAGTAATTCATTAAATCCAAACTTCTAATTTTATTCAAATATCATTCCAATAGCTAACACTTTATTTAAACATTGTTTTAAATCTTATTTTTAAAGGCATTTACTTCCAAATATAACTCTAAATAAAACATTAATATATTTAATAAACCTTAACTGACAAATGTCTATATAAATTTATTTACTTTAACTATTTTTAAAAAGTAGATCGTAAGCTAATATTTACTTCAGTTTAGACTGTTAAATTGACATTCTATGAATTTACCAACAAACAAAAAAATATTTTTTAAAATTATTATTAACAAACATATTTAATAAACTGTTTTATTAACACTTAGAACATTTAACTAATACCTATATAACTTAATTAGAACAAAGTTAATTGAGAACAGGCTTAGTTTTATTTAGGGGGAACTTTTTCAATTATTATTATATGTTATATTTAACACTTAGGAGCTTAAATATATGGTTATAATATTTATACATTCAGTCAGTTTACAACCTTGGCAAACTGCAATATTATCAGTAAAATAATTTACATTTTAACATAAATTCAACTTTATAGATATGTATATACTAAATTCCTTCATTTTCCTTTGACAATGGATAATTAATGCAAAATATCTTTTGATATTAATTATATATTATTATAATTAAAAAATAAAAACTTTGTCCTGTACAATTTTAAGTTAATCTGTTTATTATTATTCTCAAAAAATATTAATCATTATCTTTTAACTTAACAAAAGAGTGAACTTTTGTTTAAACATTTTTATACAGGAATTAAATGTACATATATTTTATAAAAAATAAAGTAAAAAAAAACTTTTTTTTTTATCAAAAAGAAACTAAAAAAAAAATTTAGACAGAGAAAGGCTTTAACCTTTTTCACATGCACGTTAAATGTTTATATAATAGCCAAACAATGTAATTTTTGATTACAGAGGGCCTTTCAAACCTCAACACAAGACAGGGACTTTATAAAAGTAAGAGTGGCCATCTTTAACCTAAATTCTTAATTATATAGACCAATTTAAAACATTTTAATTTGAAACTGTGATTGGCTCAGATTAGGTTAAAGATAAAATGCCATCTTTAACCTAAATTCTTAATTATATAGGCCAATTTAAAACATTTTAATTTGAGACTGTGATTGGCTCAGATTATGTTAAAGATAAAATGGCCACTCTTATCTTTATAAAGTCCCTATCTTGTGTTGAGGTTTGAGAGGACTCTCTGTAGTCAAAAACTATATCATTTGGATTCATACAAACATTTATGGTGCATGTGAAAAAGATTAAAGCATTTCTCTTCTAATTGCAAACTTCCTGTATACTTTATAAATAATCAGAACATTATAAAACAAAATTTGTATAATCTGTTCATCAAATATATATATATATATATGTGTGTGCATGTGTGAACGTATATATTTGCAAAAGATAAATATTATAAAAACTTGACTTATTAACTTCTAACTGGTTCTACTTTCTTTAGCATTTGCTATTATACTGCTAGTCTTTGCCACATTTCCAAACTATTTAAAATAATATTAAAATGGAATAATTACATTTCTGTATGTATGCCATTATTTTAAATTATCTAAGATCATGTGTAATGTGTTTGAAAATTAAATTTGTAAATCAATCTTATGTTGGTAAATTAAGATAGTGCAAATTTTACAATTTCCACATGAGGAAAAACAGTCAATTTTAACAGATCATTTCATGGTTTATATGCCATTTGAGTAAAAATGTTGGATATAGCTGCAAGAGATAAAAAATATTCTTATTTCTATCTGTAACCCTCAATAAAATTATTCTGAGAAAGTTTTTAGGGAATTAGAACATATATTTAGGATTTACTTACAAGGAAATCATAAAAATTGGGTAAATAAGTTGAAACATTATTTACATGAATTCAGTTCAAAGTGAGTATATGGGCTTTACTCAAATTTATTTGTATTTCAATCATGATGAACCCATGATTAAAACTTCAATGTTGTTAACATGGAAAAAATAAATCATGGTAAAGATGTATAAAAGTCAAAAGAATTTAAATGCAGAATAAATGGTGTTGATAAGATTGTCAATGGCCAAGCCCATATAAAGTTGATAATATGTATTTGTCAGAACTCCCCATGTTAGTCACCCATATGATCATAAATTCAAAATATTCTTCAATTTATATAAAGGACCTTATAAATAAAACAAAAAGAAAGAGGCAATGCATATATGTTTGAAGCCACTGAAGTAATTAAAGGAATGTATAATGCAAGTAGATTAAAACCTATGGTTATATCTTGAATAAAACAATATATTTTAATTTATTTTATAACTTACAAGAGAGTTTGTAGATGCAGATGAACCCAGACTTTCAACCTCCTTTATATCATCCATTCTATCTTATACAACCAATTCACATAACCACATACAAGTGAAAAAGATATCTGATCTCCAATACATGTATTTCATGCTAAATCAGAACTCGACAGTTACATCTAACTTAATTATATATACTATAATTGTATTTAAATGTTGCAGATGTAGATTAAATAATATGTTTGAAGATAACTTTTTAAATTGTTTTATTTTATATCCGTTTAAAATTTTTTAGCTTATAACAATATCTGAGTTTGGGATATTACAGATTTTGGTGTTATTAAGTACTTAAATAGAGATATACTAGTTATCAATACAATATTTTGATGAAAAATGTAAATTATTATCAATTTAGTAATAAAAATATAGACTTTGGTAATAACTATATTTATGATTTTTTTGGTATCAAGATGCTATTTTCTTTGGAATAAAAAGGATGAATGTAATGTTAAAATTTTGTAAATATCTAATTAGAATGAAATATAACATTATACATAGGGATAATTATTATGTGACTTTCATTTTATTGATTTACAGAGATCATTTATGTAATTAAAATCTTAATAGCTATAAAGGAATCATATAATTTGAATAGTCTGATACTTATGATTTCATAGTGAATTAAATAATATATATTATTTTGTGTTTATTTTACAAAAAGAAAAATGTATAAATGTATATAGTAGTTAGTTAATTTATAGATTTATTTAAGTTATCTAGTTTTCAATTTATTCATGTAAATAATAGATTTAAATAAGTTTCATAAATGTCTAAGATCTATTTAATTACATTTTAAAAATTATTATTTTAGTAGAAATTCATTTTATTAAATTTGTAGAAATAAATTCTATATAATTTTAAATTATTTTCTTTTAGAAACTTTTCCATAGAATAACCATTGAGTTTTAGTTAAGATTTAATTATAGTTAAAATAGATGAAATAAGATATAAAAAATTTTTTATGAAAAAAATGAATTTGTAGCTGTAGATTAACAGTCTGTATTAAAATAAATATATTGAAGCATATATTGTAGCATAATATGTATATGTCTACATATATTCGTTTCATTAAGATCAATATTTTAGCAACTACCATCAATATTTTAGCAAGAACCATCTGTTTATAAATCAGTGTTAATAGATAGTGTTCTACTTTAAATTAGTTTTCATAAAATTATATTTTAAATATCTTCTCAAATAAATTCATGTTATTTTTAGGTAATACAGACATGTTTCTGTATGCACCAAATAAAGATATATAGTCAAATCAGTTTTGTTAAGACATTTTAGTTCAAAGTACATTTTTAAGTTAACATTAAATTATTTATTACATTTTCTTTTCAAATAGTTACTACTCTTAGAAAATAAAAAATATAGGATTTCTATTTAATATAGTCTTAATGGAAAAGAGAAAATATTTCCGTTTGCTTTATTTTAGTGTTAAAAGATTTCTATAAATTATACAAGAAGGTGCAAGCATTATTCTTTTATCACTATGGATACAGCTAAAGTAAATGTAACTATTGAGTTAGACATAAATACCAGATACCTAGAGAAAGAATTTTTTTTGAGGGAGGGGGTTTATAATTTAAGTAATTTATTGTAGAATCGGAGATTTATTTATATGGGCAATAAAAATCTTAATTACTGTAAATTTAAAAAATTTTCTCAAAATTTTTTGTTTAGATTTTGTATAAAAAGTTTCAAAATTATGTTTTATAGGTTTTAAGAAATCAATTGTTGCAGAAAGCTCAATGGGTTACCATTGAAATTATCATCTACATAATCATCCACTAGAATAGCAGTTTCCCTTTTGATGGCAGTTCTTTTGATAGTAATGCAGAGATTCCAACATGAATACGATCTATACATCTGTTACCAAGAACATACAAAAATCAAAATTCATAATCTTCCAATATAGTAAGCTTATCAATATTCCCTAAATGAGCAAGCAACTTATAATTTATAGTTTTAGAATTATTAAAAAGCATTAACAATTATTAACAATATATTAGATATAGAGTTTTGGGTCAATAAGTCAAAAAACTCTAGAAAATAATAATAAATTCATTTGAATGTCTGACTGAACACACTAATGGTAAAATTAATACCCACATTTTAATAATAAACTCATTTGAATGTACACTGATGAAAGAAAAATGATAAAAATGAAGCTCTGCATTGTATCAGTGAATACAAGATGAAGTTATCATACATCAATAGTAATTATAGATATGTTTTCATCCAGGATCTGAGCCTCATATGTGATTCAGTCATTTTGAACTTTAATCATAAACTCTTGCTTTGATAAAATTATCAATGTAATTTATACATATGTCTATACTTGTTTTAACATTACCTTTTTAACCATAATATTTTTGATAAAATCTTGAAGGTCCTTTTTTAAAATTTTATGTATTCTGTTTATCATTATGATGCATTCACATTCTTTTATTAATAGTTTTAATCTAGATTTATATAACTATAATGTTTTAGATATCTTGTCCACCAGAGTTGGTGATGTTTGCATAATTGTTTTATATTTTTAAGTCTGATTAATCTTCTTCTGCTTCTTCATCTTTTTCTTCTTCTTCTTCTCATTGTTGTTGTTATTGTTATTACTATTGTTATTATTATTTGTAACATTATTATGTTTCAACAATATACTTTATTGACCAAAAGATGTGCTACATAGGTTTTACAAATATTTTTTACAGGATTACAAAGGCATTTCAAGTATAATGATTGTTTATTATTATATAAATTTTATTATCATTGCTGATGAACATTGGTAATTGTACATGATTGTTGTTAATGATACTCTTTTGTATAACATAGTATTAAATGTATAAAAAATGTTCATACTATTTGATTTAAAGTTCACTTGTCTTGAGCTTGACTAGCCTGGTTAGATAGCCTTCTGTGGGAGTGAACTATTAGAAAGCAGATGAAATGTCCAAGAAAGTTATTAGTACTGCCTATCCTTCTGTGGGAGTGAACTATTAGAAAGCAGATGAAATGTCCAAGAAAGTTATTAGTACTGCCTATGGTGATTATGGCAGCTTATAAGTTGGACTGCTCTCTAATAAGTGATCAGATGACCACAAAAATATCTGGGGGGCATGTTATTATCTCTTGCTTTTAGATGGCATAATTTATTAATAAATATAGAAGGATGCTTCATGGTAATGTTGCCTAACAAAAAGGTCCAATAAGTACACTAGAAGGCAAACAGAGTTAATGTGGCTTCACATGCTGCAAGAATGTGTAATCTTTGGAAGGACTGAATTACATAATGGATAAAAGTTTCAGGATGCCTGAATGCATTTAACATAATATACTGAGTGGAATTTAGTTTTCAGCAGTCATTGACTTCTCATCTTTGTGACATAGCCCTAGAATGAGTCAATATTTTGTACAGATGACAATACCATAAAAAAAATATTAGATGCATGTGCAGATTGAGACTAATTAAAAAATCAAAAGTGCCACTTCTAGTGCCCATTTCTGTTATTGGTGGAGGTAATGATTATTTTTTCAAAGCATGGGAAAGGGGAAGTCATTGCTGGCTTTAGATAATGCAGGTTATATATTTGCCAAAAAGGGTATTTGGAACTGGGGGAGAGGCTGATCTGGTTGGTGATACCTAGGATTGAGCAAATAAGATTTGTGAAATATGGCACTGAAGAAGGAAGTTTATCTGTAGGGGTTATTTTCACCAGGCACTACATTGGTAGTTCTAAATACATAAAATGTAACACAGTTATTAACATTGTTATCTACTGGATACATATAAAAATAATTAGAAATTCAAAAGTAGAGTGAACAGTAAATTTGTTTATGAATAGGAAAATAAGTAAGGCAGGCCATTGTTAATTGGATATATATGTATAATGTAAAGTTCATTAGTTATAGCTTTAGAAACACTAATAGCAGCAAGTCTTGTGTAAATATAGATAATATAATATTTAAAAAGTTTTTTAGCAAAGTCGATAGGCAATTTAGTAATATACAGCTATGGATGTTGGTTGATTAAAGCATATTTTATGTAACTGTTGTGAAAAAATATATGCCATTGTAATGTTTATTATTTGTGAATAAGGTTGAATATGAGCTGGATTTATGGTACTATGGCAGGAGTTAGAGGCTAGGGCAGGGTTTTAAAAGTGACCACATATAGCTGCAAGAATGTCCAGGTGTGGATGATGTCTGTGTTGTTACTAAGGCAGAAATTACATTTTATACATCAAGATGCATAAAACTGAATGTAGCTTCATGGATAGCAAGTATAGAACTTCAATGGAGTGTTTCAATGATGCTATTGAGTGTATTTCTATTATGTCCATATGCTTTAAACAAGATCTTTCTTACTAGTGCTAAAGTGGGACCATTGTGAAGTAGATGGAACTGCATTTCCTTCAATCTGTGGCACAAGCTGCAG
Source organism: Epiperipatus broadwayi (assembly GCA_028023455.1). Classification (NCBI taxonomy): domain Eukaryota; kingdom Metazoa; phylum Onychophora; class Udeonychophora; order Euonychophora; family Peripatidae; genus Epiperipatus; species Epiperipatus broadwayi. The sequence continues at coordinate 2,830,223 of JAQFVV010006198.1, read as the reverse complement.
AAAGGGTCAATGTTAGTATATAGTCTACAATATCAGAGAAAGTGAGATATAGATAAGTCATAGAGGTGAACTTTAACAAGAAGTAGAAGAATTTGGTCTCTAATGATAATTTATTAAATCAGTAAAGCAATTGTTTGTTGTTAATTGTTATTATTGAGGAAAGATTATCAACAGATTGATTTAGGTATAGCATGTTATATATACTTAAATAGATCAATTTACTTGCACTAACAGGGAATATTTGAATATGAATATCTTTAAATTGGCTTATGAGAAATAATAGAAGTCCATATACTGAAGAATGATGATCTGTATGTGTTATATATAAGATATATTTAAGTTATGGAAAGCATTCTGTAATGGCTGCTGTTATTCTATGCTTTTTGATAATGAAACATTCTGATGTAATAAAGACCTAGTCTATTCTGGGTTGTTTGGAAAATTAGAGACCATTTCTCTGTGTCATAGCATCTTGGCTGCATAGTGAAGAGTTTGATGAAATAAATGTTTTAGTGAAATAAATCATTGGCAAAAAATTAGATATTTTTACAATTACTAACAAGTTGAAGAATCATACTTGGAGAGAGAAGAGGTTATCTGCTTAGCATTGCCTCTTAGCTTGTTTTGAATTTTTGTCTCATACTGGTAGTTCCCAAATAAAAAGGAAAACTGAGGAAAACAGTAAGCTTGTTTGCCTGTATAAAGAAACAAGAAGACATTTTATTGAAATTAAATTTGAAATACTATAATCATTAAGGATTTTTTGTAAGATAAGAAGTTTTTTTAGAGGAAAGAAAGATTATTATATTATAAGCTAGGCATGATATATATAGTTAAGTATGTAAGATTTATATGCTTGGAAGTTTTAGCTGTATTTCATTTATGAGGGGATTGATATAAATAATATGGCACTAAGTGATGGTGTTTGTGGTGTTGATTGACTGGAAACAACTGAAGATAATGATCTTCTGTTGAGAGTGATATGAATTTCCCAGTTTAGTGGTAATTGGTTAACAGATATAAGAAGGTATGAGGTATTCCTATGTTAGCAAGCATTTGGATTAAGATATTGACAGAGGCTAAATCAAATGCAGCTTCAATGTGAATTTAGACAGCCATTGAAGCATATTTTTTGATACACTAAATTCAATATTGGTTAAATAGAAGTGCAGCTTGGCCTACAGAAGTCCTTCTTTGCAATTTGAATAGGTGATGTTAATGAGATGAAATATGGTTTTATTTTGTCTTTCTGAATTTTTTACAAGAATTTTGATGCCAAGGGGATTCATAGAAATAGCACATAAGTTAGAGAGATTGAATATTAGATTGTTTTTATTGAATGGAACTAAAGAGATAGAATATTGATTGTTATTGTCATTGTATGTTGTAAAGTTTATCAAGTCACATAGGTATGTATTGATAAATCAGATTAAGTGTGAACAAATGTAGGTATTCCATGAGGCCTGGGATGAAAAGTGATATGTATAGTGGCTGTCTTCAGTGCAAAGTCAGTGGGGGAAAGGGATATCAGATTTAAGTTGTCCAAAAACATCAATAGGTGATCTGGAGATACTATGTGCTTGTAACATTTGAAATGTGGGTATATTGGATCTATCATATTATAACCAGCAGTGATCACTTCATAAATCTCTAGTGTTAAGGAAACTTTTACTGTGGATGGGTATCCCATGTCTGATTGAGCATACCCTCTTCTTCATATGTGCTATTGCATTAAGGGTATTTGCTTTTTTATTGACAGATATTCTTTTAAGGTGTTAAATGCATTGTTATAGTCTTCAGTAAATTTCTTGTGGTGTGTGCATATGTCAGAGTAGATTGATTGATAGTTATTTTCTTAGGCAACTAATCAGTTAAGGCTAGAAGTTTAGAGACTGTCTAACTCACATGATACGAGTGATGGTAAATTATAATATGCTTATAAATTATATATAATGTTGCACTGCACTGAGAGGCAGGTCTATAGAGTTTAAACAGCATGATATCCATTTCTGAGTATAGAAATTCAGTGGTTGAGGCAGGGAGAAGAATTTTCATTTTTTTGTGTAAGTGAATTGATAATGTACACATACCACTGAGATTAAGTAGAAGCATTTGAGCACCGTGATCAGAGAGCGGTGGAGCATAAAAGGTTAGATTGATTTGCTTATGAAGCATAGGAGAGTAAAAGCATAAATCTAAGAGGGAGATAAAATAATTGTTGTAAGATCAAATTGAGTTCTGTAGAAAAAATCCTTTAACATTTATAAGAGGAAATGCAATTTGATGTAACTATTTTTTGACAAAGACATGATAGATTATGTTAACACAATGAGAGCAGTGAGTTGATGTTGAGACTACTTATGATTACTGTAGAACCATGTAGTATGTAAATGAATACTAAGATTATTACAGTAGTGGTGAAATGAGACAATAAGCAAATTTGCATCTAAGTATATTATTCTAAATGATGAAAAAGGGCACTTTCAAGTTTTGATTAATATGGTACCACCTGATGGCAATGATAATTCTTTTGAATAGACACAGAAACCTTGTATTCTCAGATAGGATAAAGAATCAATCTGAGATCCATTATATATTTTCAACTATAGAAGACCAAGTATATATAGTTGAATAATTTGAATTCACTTATATAGATAGTGGATTTTTGGGATTGAGGTTTCAATCCTCTAACATTGAAAGCTCCTATTTTTAGTTGCATATCAGATTATGTATAAGGAAAATGCTTATTATAGAAGGTTCTGATGTGAGTGATAGATATGACAGCTATTAGTAATTAGTTAGTATTTAATTCCTATAGCTCAATGCTATTTTTAAGGCTGTTAATTTGAATTCATCAGTAGTAGTATTTTCAGCATACATATGATGTTGTGGCATCTATTGTATAATACTATTTCTAGATGATAACTCAGGATTTGAACTTAGTTTATTATAAAGATGGTTGGTTGATGAGTATGTGTGATTCTACTCAGAATTAGTGATATCTATAATATTGCATCATCTTGTGAGGCTCAGGTTAGGCTAGCATTGTTATTGTGTGTTTTTGATTTTTGGTTTCCTGGTTTTTTCATCAGTTACCAGGTTTTCTTTTAATAGAACCAGAACAGGAATCCCTGTCAATAGGTAGAAGTTATATATATATATATAGTATAAAAGGAACGAGCAAACTTGGCAGGTAGAAGGGGACATATTACAAGAATAAGATAACAAACAATAATAGAATATGAAAGAAAAGGATACTTTTTTCCATCCAGACCACATTTAAATGTAAGTTTATTTTAGGAAAATAAAAATGTCTAAATTAGAGTCTAATCTAAAAATTTTAATAATCAAAATTATATAAATATTTGTAAGAGAAAGTTGTTATAATTTAAATAAGCATTTAATTTTCTGTATTTAATATGACTATATATACTCATTTGTAATGTATGTAACCTGTGCGTGTTTCGACACTACTATTAAAATTTATCATTTGGGTGTCTGACTAAACTAGATATTACATAACAATTATTATGTCCCTCCTTCATTTATCATACACACTAGAGCAATATTTCAGGGTTCTACTATGCATAATGCAAAATATTTATATCTATGCAAAAATAGTTTATTTTTTAAGTATAAAATATGAAGTCAAATTATTTAAATTAAACATATATTTATTACAAAATCAGAAAAAAAAAAATTAGATTTAATAAATTGAAGCAAAATGATAAAGTTCTGAACTTTTTATATTATTTACTTAGACCTTATTAAGATACACAATTAGATGCAAATAAATTAATCCTAAATTGACATTTTATTTTCAAAATATAATAAAATGTAAAAAAATAATTGTGTGTGTGTGTGAATAAATCTAGTGATATCAAATTATCTTGCATAAGAAATTACATTTGCTAAATTTGGCTGAATGTATAATTTATCCTTGTTTGCAACAGGGATGTTTGAGACATACTGATAGGAATAATGAGTCAATGATTACTAAAATAGTATAAATATTTTTTCCATACACAAATAAACAAATCCTCTAGATATTTGAAGATAATGGCCACAGTTTTGTCTCCAGTCCAATTCTTTTTTGTCATGCAAAAATATAAGTACAATATTTAATAACCTTTATTTTATTTCACCTATAAATATATTGAAGGGTCTTCTGCCTTATATAATATTTTGTGTGATTTCCCTTTTGCTAGGGTTCACTTAAAAGCCATATATTTAAATAATTATAAGACTAGACATACATATTTCTTATGTAGTCAATATTTAATAAAAACAATATCCTATAAACTAAAAGAACATAGTATTCCATAATAAATACTATTTAAAAGTTGGCAAACTAATAACAAAAATAATGGCCAAAATACTTTTATATTAAAAGACAATTGCACTTTTGAATGGTATTTTTACATAAATATGTATTATACATATACACACATTTTGACTTCAGTTTAAATAAATATATTGTGATATATCATGTTAATAATTCTGAACAATTTTTAGACTGTTGTGTATGTAGGGTCAAGTTTTATAATAAAAAATAATAATATAATATATAGTAGTAATCAATATACCTTGTCATGTTCTTATGTTTCTAACTTTATTTTACACTTTGAGAGCTAACAAATAATCAATTTATTATCATTTAACAATAAAAAATATTAACCATGCAAATAAAATATTTTTAAAACTAATAATAAATAGTCTTTTTCTTTCTTTTTAATGGTCAATTCCTGATAATAATAATGATTTTCATTTTTTCTTGTCTATGAATACATTTACATGCAGATAATGTAGATAAATAATGAAGCACGTTCCTTTGGAAACTGTTAAAATTCATCTTAATGACCTAACAAAACATTAATAAATGAAACATCTATTTGATGCATATCAAATAGCTTACTTATTTTGTACAGTTGAATGTCATTATTAATTAGAGTACTATAAATTAAGTTTTTATAGATTAAAAATTCAAAACATATTTTTGGGAGTTAATTTTTTTTACTTTTAATATAATTTACTTATGAATATTTGATAATTGTTTGACACTTTGTTTAGCTGTCAGGGGATTAAATTGTTGTTGACTCTTATGAAGCATGGCAATTCTTAGATAATAATTTGATGATGATGCAAATGATTTTAAATTTCAGAAAAACTGATTTTAATAGTTTTTGTTCTATTCCTAGATCAATTTCTTTATTAAAAAGCCTGATAATAAAAGAATGACAAAGTGAATAATAATAGAAAATAGTAAATGAATAACATCTGAAAAAATAATGATGTTATAACATTTGATTAGGTCATTTGCATCATGTCATAAAATAAACAAGGTATAAGTTTCAAATGTAAATTAATAATAAGTTTTGGTACACAATTTTTTCATTTTATAATTTTAATTAAAAAAGTTTTCCACTTATCTTAAAACATTTTTTTTATATTTATAATAAATACATAGCCTCTAAACCATAATTACTTAAATCCTTTCAAACATGTTTAAATTTTAAATGACAATTATATATCACATATACCAAAATTAATATATTTACAATAACTCATTCTTTTCTTTATTTTATGTAATACTATTTATTGTCTTTTATTAAAAGTAGTTTTATTTTAGTTAGAATCTTTATGTATTTACTTGGATAAAATTGTAACATTGTGATTTAAGATATTTATATCCAGTATAATTCATTCAATTTTTATACATCTTTTAAAATTGAAATAAAAACAAATCTTCATTTCTTTTGATTATATGTATATTTTTTAAAAAGTATAAAAAAATTTTATTATTATAAAACTTGATTTTTTATAAATGCTTCCCAAATAGGAAAAACTATATTGTAAATAATATTAAATATGCATTATTTTACTTTCAATATTAAGCTGACATTTGAAATAATTGTAAATATATCCAAATACTAAAAATTTAAAAATAATATATAAAAAAGATTTATAGTAAGCACTTTTATTTATTGTTGAAGAAAAAGTTTAAAAATGATTATTTTTTTAAACACAATTGGGATTTTTATATTTAATTTGAAATAAATGTATTCAATCCTTACTTTTTATAATCAGAGATTGGATTAGTTAACTAATTGTAGACCCCATTTCACAATTTCAAGGTAATACAAGAAACCCAATTGTGGTTGAAGAAACAATTATTTTTAAATATTTTAAGTGTCAGTAAATAAAAGTGTTTATTATAAATATTTTCTATATATATATATATATTACTTCAGTTAAAAATGTTAGCTAAAAATGAACTTAATACTTTAGAAATAATAAGATAACCTTGCAAGCAGTATTAAATTGTTATTACTATTACATTATAAGTCTATGTTTTATTCTAACTATTTATCTATCTAATTAAATGTGTTTAGACATGCACGCTTTTCATTTACATAAATGTATTAATAAAATATGTTTGAGTAAAGTAAACATTTTAACATGGTAAAAATATTGATATGTCATTAAAATAAAATAAAGTTTTTAATGGAAAAAATTAGTTTCCTCTATTAGATTTAATGTATAGCTTGTCAGATAGTTAAACAGTTATTTTTAAGGTAAAATTTATATATAATAATAACTCAAAGCTAAATAATTATTTTATTCATAAATACTTGGAGCTAACCTATCACTTATAATATATATAGAGAGAGGGAGGGGGAGAGAGGGGGGAGGGAGAGAGGGAGGAGGAGGGAGAGGAAGAAAAAGAGAGGGAGGGAGAGAGACAAGGAGGGAGAGAGAGGGAGGGGAGAGAGAGGGGGAGGGAGAGAGGAGGGAGAGAGATGTTTTGTAATAGTATGAATAAAATGTATTAATGTGGCATTGAAAATGTATTCAAACCTGCAAAAATTTGTAAGATGATAATAATGAGCCCTATGCTCATAATTTTTGCTTGTAATTTATAATTTATGGATGCGCATCTCTTATGGCCTGTTTAAAATGTGAAAGTACATGATATGAAGGTTTAAAGATTTATATTAACATCTTAAAATAAGAGCAACATAATGAATAGATTCAACAAACCTGTTGCAACACCCATTACTGACAGATTTTGCATTATTTAAAAAATAATGCAGAGGCATAAATAAAATTTTGAGATCAAGGATATGACAATTAATGCTAACTTTATTATACATAATAATATGTAATTCACTTATTCATTTAGCATTCTTAATGGTTATTATAGTAAATAGAGTGATTTGAACATATAGACTAAAAATCCTAAGTTCAAATCTCTTTATTTACTATAATATACAATGTGTACATGACAATCAAAGTATTAAAGAAATAATAATAAATATAATAAATTACATTATTTTTAATAAAGAAATTTTATAACCTTGAACAAAATATTTCATTTATATTAAAATATAAAGTTATGCATTATTATAAAATACTACTATTTCAAATCCATTTTATCATATTTTATTATTATACAATAACTGCAATAACCACACATATTTATTTAACTTTTTTGATTTAAATTATTTTTAATTTAGATATTAGAATCATGAAGTGAAGCAGAAATATATTAATCAAGTGGTAACAATACTTAAATCTTGCCATGTGTTGTAAAGAAACTAAAGATCGGTAAATGAAAAGCAGAGCTGATTTTCAATAGTCTGAGAAGAATTTTTTTTTTTTTTCTCTAGGAATTTTAAATTAAATAAAAGTCTATGTATTTTTTTTAAAGAATTAAAAATCTCAGATCAAAATTATATAACATAGAAACAAAAGTGTGTTTGTACTTATTCAAAATTATAATGTATCAGTATAAAGAGGGAAGGGGTTTTTGTCTTGCGGGCACAAGAAAACTTTAAATCAGATTATTTCATAAAAATTTAAATGTAAAATTAGATAAATAATATTTTAAAAAGTGAAAGTCAATATTGCGGTTAGAAATTTAACTTGCTGATTGTAGCGATTGCTTAGTATCTAATTATATGGGGGGGGGGGATATCTCTTAAAATTTTAAAAATTATGAAATGTTTAATCTTATTGAAATTCGCTACAACTACCTCGCGAATTATTATTATTTATATGTGCATGCATGCATGTGTGTGTGATACATGGGATTTTAATTACAGAGATAATCTTAAGGTTTTATATATCATACAATATACCATTTAATAGTAATTTGAAAGAACAATTTATTTTATGCCATTTTTAGAGAAATCAATCATCATCTTCATTCATAAATCTTAATCAAAATTTTAGTCTATTTTTATTGAAAAGATTTTTCTCTCAAAATTTTCCGACATTATTTTTTATTATTATTATTAAACGCGGGAAAATATCTCAAGCACGTGGTATCAGACAAAGTTGTAATTAATGTCAAAATTAGGGCTGATAAACCAATTAAATCTAAATAACATGGATCAAAGATCAAATAGATAGAGCAGAACATTATTGACAGGTGGAATATATAAAATTAAAGATATATTTGGGGCAAGGTCTTCTCTAAAAATTTGGTGTCACATGAACACTGTCAGATCTGCTTCTCAATTATCGTCTGATCAAAATTTTTTTTTTTAAAAAAAAGTGTATATTTTGTTCTTTTGTAAAATGGATCATCATCATCATCAACCATTATCAATCCACTGCAGGATGAAGGTCTCTCCAAGTTTAATCCATCTTCTCCGATCTTTAGCTTCTCTTCTCCACAACACCCCTGCACATTTTCTTATTTCATCCATCCATCTCACATGTGGTCTCTTTCTGGGTCTTTTACAATCTCTTGGAATCCAGTTTAAAATTTCAATTGTCCATCTATTATCATCTCTTCTAGCAATATGTCCAGCCCAACTCCATTTCAATCTTTTAATTTTTTCAATAAGATCAGTAACACCTGTTTGTTGTCTTACCCATACAATGCGTTTTCGATCTCTTCTTGTTACTCCCAACATACATCTCTCCATACTCCTTTGAGTGGTCTGAAGTCTCTGTATTGCTCTTCTATTAAGTGTCCAAGTCTCAGATCCATAAGTAAGAACTGGTAAAACACATTTGTTAAAAACCATCCTTTTCAAACACATAGGCATATTTCCTTTTAGTATCAAGTTATTTCTACCAAAAGCACTCCAACCAAGTTTAATTCTATGATTAATTTCCTCCATTATGTTTCCATCTGTATTAATAATCTGACCAAGGTATTTGTAACTGTTAACTTCTTCTAATTCTTCATAATCAATCTTTATTTCCATATTTTGAGCAAATCGATTAAACATTACTTTAGTCTTTTTAACATTTATCTTTAGTCCTACTTTTCTACTTTCAACTGCTAACTCCTGCAACATTTCCTGCAGCTCTGAAGCATTATTTGCAAAAACAACTACATCATCTGCAAAATCTAAATGACTTAAATACTCTCCATTTACTTTCACTCCTTTAGTTTTCCATTTTAATCCACAAAATACTTCTTGCAGCACTGCTGTAAAGAGTTTTGGAGATATGGAGTCACCTTGTCTTACACCTTTCTCAATGTTGATTTTTCCAGTATCATTATGTAATCTAATTGTTGCTGTTGCATTTTTATAAATATTCTTTAAAATATGACAATATCCTGGATCTATACCTTGATGATCCAATGCTTTAATCACTGAAGAAATGTGTATAGAATCGAATGCCTTTTCATAATCTACAAATCCAAAACATAATGACAACTCATATTCGTTTGTCCTTTCTATGACTTCTCTCAATACCTGGATATGATCTATTGTACTAAAACCACTTTTAAATCCAGCTTGTTCTCTTGGTTGGTGGAAATCCAAAGTTCTCTGTAGACGAGTTGTAATTATCTTGGTAAAAATTTTATATAAAACTGATAAAAGGCTGATAGGTCTGTAATTTCTAATATCTTCTTTATCACCTTTTTTAAATATTAATATTATTACTGCATTCTTCCAATCTTCCGGTACATCTTTATCATTTAGACATTTGGTATATAACTTTGCTAAAATTGTTTCTATTTCTTCACCTGCTTCTTTTAATATATCAATTATAATTCCATCATTTCCTGGAGCCTTTCCTTTCTTTATACACTTAATTGCATGTCTCACTTCTTCATTTAAAATTCTGGGCAATTCAGAAGATGTAATAGATATAGGAGGTACTTGTTCTTTATTACTATATAATTCTTGATAAAAATCTTCTACCAATTTCATGATGTCATCTCTCTTTTTAGTAATAATTCCATCTTTTTTTCTTATTGCAGATATAAATTTCCTACCAATACCAAAATGTTGTTTAACATTTTTGAGACTTTTATTTTCTTCTACAGCTTTCCTTGCTATTTCACAGTTATACTTTCTTATATCATTTTCAACTCTTTTCCGTACCATTTTACAAAATTCGAGATATTCAATTCTTTTTAATACATCATTTTTGTATATCTTCATATTCCTTCTTTTCTTCATAAATTCTCTAGTCTCAGTAGAAATTTTATTAGTCAATTGCTGCTTTTTTCTACCAGCTATGTTTGTTGCAGTTTTTAAAAGTGTATCAGTTATTTTCATATTAATTTCATTCAAATCTGAATCATGTAAAATCTCCTAACACTTGAAACCTATTTGTAAGTTCTAATTTAAATTCATTAGAATGTTTCTGAAGATTAGGAATATCAACTGTAAATATTGTTTTTCTTAATAATTTTTGTCTCTCTAGTTTTACATTAACACGTAACTTACACCTTACTAATCGATGATCACTTCCTGTGTTAAATTTATTAAGAACATTACAATCTTGAAATATGTATTTTCTGTTAGTCAAAATATAATCCAATTCTGCTGTACCTTCATTTGGATGCTTCCATGTCCATTTCCTTTTAACATTTTTCTCAAAAAATGAATTCATAATATAAAGTTTTTCTTTTTCTGCAAACTCCACAAGTCTATGTCCTCTCTCATTTCTATTACCATAACCAAAATTACCTACAGCAATTTCATCTTTCATTTGTCTACCAATTCTAGCATTAAAGTCTCCCATAACAATTTTAAAATGTTGTTTACTCTGATCAAAAGCCTTTTGTACATCCATATAAAAATCTTCTACTACTTCATCACTATGAGAACTTGTTGGGGCATAAACCTGAATTATCTGCATTTGATATCTGCTATTAAGTTGTATAACTAATCTTGCCACTCTGTCCGATACACCATCAATCTCCACAATATTGTTCTTCCACTTTTAATTTATAATGAATCCTACTCCACTTGTATTTCCAATATGTGTGCCTTTATAATAGAGTATATGTCCACTTTTTAAATCAATTGTTTCTTCTCCTTTTCTTCTAACTTCACAAAGTCCAATAATGTCCCATTTAATATAAGACAGTTCTTCTTCTAATTCTTGCAATCTTCCTTCACTTGAAAGTGATCTGCAGTTGTAAGTACCTAAATAAAAAGTCGTCATCAAATGGCAGCCTGGGTCCGCATTCAGGGGATTCTTAGCACCCTCCGCCTTCGGCCACCAACCGCTGCCTTGGTTGGTGACTTTACAGCCTCCTGGGAATAAGGGCCATGCTTTATTTTTGTCTGTCATAATTGTATATATGTATTGGAAAAATATTTATCATTTACACAAACATTCATTCTGCCTTATCAGGCACTGAGAAGAAAGACCATGGTGTTTCTTGATCTTAAACTCAGAGGTAAAAAGACAATAAACTCACCACGCTGGCTAATGCGTGTTGGTGAGCAGCCCATCCATGTTCGTATACTATATGAATAATCACATAGTAATAACAGCTGCAACGACAAGAACGTATGGAGTGGACATTAGGAATTTGCCCTGCTTGGTTCCTTTAAGGCCTCCAAGAGGAATCAAAGGGTCTCCTTTCAGTTAATAGCAAACTCCTTTGATCTCCTTCCAAAATCAATTGCTGCCAAAAATTTGCCAATTCAACAAGATTAATTAATACACCATGCTTACTTCAACAGTCAGCTTGGAAGTCCAATCTACACTTCAGACAATGTTTCAGGGAAAGACTTTTATTACAAACTTTTCTTGACATTTTATTCTATCTTAAAGAATTTACTTTTTATATTTGGATGGATGATTCTATTACAAACTTTTAGTGATATTTTATTCTATTTCAAATATTTAATTTCTAATACTTGAATGGATGAATTTATTTATAAAATACAAAAGAGATTGAAAGAACACCAGCTGAATTGTAAAATTGTGTTATATTATAAGAAAGACATAATAAAGTCTAAGCAATAATTCATATTTCTTTTAATTGTTATTACTTAAAATAAACTTTTGCGTTCTCCTGGGAGAAAAACTTTAGCAGAAAGTTTGAAATATCTAGAGAATAACCTATTAAATTTGAAAATGAAAGGAATATTGACTTATTAAATAATTCTAGCAAAATCTCTGGTTCAAAAAAATATTATATAAAACATTTATTAAATAATTTCATAGGTTTATTATAGTGAGCATCTGTTTCAGCTAAACCTTGGAAACGAAAGAAATTTTACATAAATCTTCCTTAAATAATTTTAGAAGTATTATGGTGAGCATCTGTTCTAATTGAATCTCAAAATAAGGGAAAAGTGAACCTAAAGAATGACTTAGTGCATAAAGCAAGGAAAAACTAAATTAAGTATATTATGATTCGTAAGGAAATAAGTGATGTTATGAAGATTAAAATTGCCCTAATAATTTATTAATAAAAGTGCAAGAATCCTGTTAATAGAAGTAGCTACTATTATGAAATGTGCATCTTTAAATTCGATTTTGTGCTGATTGACATTAATCTTTGGACAACTTCGAGATCATTGTGCCATGGTCATGCATTTTCATTTAGGATGTGTTTTTTTTTTTGTTGTTTTCTCTTTGGATAATTTTACATTACAATCGAGAACTATCGCCAAGATCGCTGTGTGCCAAAAAGAGACTATGTAAAAAAAATTTTTATTATATTTATTGTTATATTATATGTTAGATTTATTCTATTACATATTTTAATTAAGTGTTATAAGTTTGACCCACAATATCTTTTATTCTTATCAGAAGTATATTCTCTTATTTTTCTCCTTCACTTTTTTTGCATATCTTCATATAATCATATATATTATTTATAATACTTCACTCATATACACTTTAATGCAATTAATTTTCTTAATAACTTCTTTATTTTCTTACAGTTTCGACTGTCCAGCAGTCTTCTTCAGAGCTACAAGATTTGAATAATACAAATACATAATTATCATTTCACATAGATATGTATAAATCTTATATAAATCAAATATATATATATATATATCTCCATCATTTTACACACATATATAAACCACACACATATATACATATATATCAAAATATACACATATATTTTCTTCATATATATATATACATATAAATCTATATCACCCCTAGACATATATATAATCCATATCTACATCTATATATATATATATGCATCTATATATATATGTCTAGGTATTGGATATGCATATATATATAGATGTAGATATGGATTATATATATGTTTAGGGGTGATATAGATTTATATGTGTATATATATATGAAGAAAATATATGTGTATATGTTGACATATATGTATATATGTGTGTGTTTTATATATGTATGTAAAATGATGGAGATATATATATTTTTGATTTATACATATATATGTGAAATGATAATTATGCATTTGTATTATTCAAATCTTGTAGCTCTGAAGAAGACTGCTGGACAGTCGAAACTGTAAGAAAATAAAGAAGTTTTTAAGAAAATTAATTGCATTAAAGTGTATATGAGTGAAGCATTATAAATAATATATAATATCTTTTATTCATTATACAATTGCTTGAGTCAGTATTTTATTATAAATGCTAGGAAAGTGTGTAGTATGAAAAGGTTTTTAAAATATTACTATACTAATAATTTTAAATAAATGTTTTCATGTTTATTAATTCTCATATATTTAGTATTTTATTGCTATGCCCTAGAGGGTGATCGAGTTAGAGTGTGTATTTTAAAATAAATAATGTCTATTTCGTAGCCTATAGAATTAACCTTTAAATAAAATTATTCTTAGTCATATTAGACTGTTTCATGCATCAATAATATGATACTCCTTATGCTATGTGAGAGTGCAAATGACCTTTGTTTGTTTGAGGTGAGTGTAGTTTTATCCACCTCAAAGATTGAGATGGAGCATATTGATATTTGAAGGTATTTTAGGAGATCGGGAATTTATTCCCAGCTCCATTCTTATTTGTATGTCTTGTAAGTAGAAATATTTTTATATGGTTATAGAATGTAGTGTTTTTAGCATGCCTCTTACATATGTGCAGCAACGAGTTCTTCACATACTTTATAGCTTCAAGGAAAAGGCACTCTTAGGTCTATGCTATCACCAAGAAGTTATTATTAATTTATTCTCTCTTAAGAAATTATTATTATTATCATTACCCAGGAGTGAATAACAGATTATTGTTTACTGTTTGTTAAGTCATTGCATATTATAGAGTAGTTATTTGTTTAGGGAATAATTTATACTATCATATTTTATAAATTGTTGCACGGAATAGCTGAGCTTAGCTCTAACTTGTGAGCAACAATGCTTATTCTAAATTTATAGTTAAGAATTTAAATTCAGGCAAGCAATATGCAACATATCAGATTCATGCAGGGGCAAGTCATCATTGAACTAATAAGAAAATGGTAGAAAACTCATGTTGGGGCTAGAGTATTAAATACATTTTTTTTATTTTAAGTAATAAAGTATTAAATACATATATGTGTGTGTAGACTAGTTTATTAAACTATCAAGCAAATATCAAACATACATTAAGTATTAAGTTATGAGAAGTATTAGCTTGCAAAATGTATTATAAACTGAAATATTAAAATTAGAGTAAGTTTATTATCTTTTAAAATATGAATTCCTTAGTGAAATGAATAAATATTGCTATAAAATTTAGATGGGCTATAAGCTAATTAATAATCATAACCGTAGTTATATTTGTTATAATGATGCTGAAGCACAGCTTCAGATAGAGTATAATGAAATTTTAAAGTGATATATTATGAGTCAACATAATTGATAGAACCATTTGTATTATAGAATAGTTATTTGTCCCAAAATATTTGTATCTAAATGTCATTGTTGGGACGGGGCTATAAAGCAGATAGAATAAGCCTTGTGAGAATTTCTAATCATAGCCAGTAGAGTTTCCTTGTAAAAAGTTTGTAATTATTATTTCATTTTTTTTTTTTTTTCATTTGGGTTCGCTATGATGTTTATTTTGATGTTGTAATATTTAGCGTTATTGTATTAATAAATATTTTGGTTTTAAAATTTAAACTTGTGTCTGGTGTGTCAATGCTTGGGTATTCATGAATTCACAATATTCACTAATTCACAATATCCATTAATTTCTAAAATCCACTAATTACTATATATACTAAAATCCATTAATTTTAAAGACATGACATAAAAGAATTATAGGAAATATTTTATGGAAATATATTTCCAATACAGATTGATCATGAAATATCTTTATTAGATCTTATTGCTAAATTAATATATTTTTCATTTACTAAGGTTTGGAGAATTAAACTGATAAACTTATGTGTGTAACATGTGTTAAATATAAGGATCATATGGAAAACAGTTGAGAGAATGGTTTAATTGTATATTTAATATTTAATTATTCAATTCATTGCACTTTGACTAATGTCAGGAATGAATGTAAAAGCTCTTTTCCACTCCTAATATTTGGATGCATTCCCAGTTGCTAAAATTATATTCAAAATTTATTAGATTTAAATATTCATTTATTTAATTATTTAGCAGTTAATAAGATTTATTATTATGATTCATATTGTTAGCTTTAATTAGAGTAGACATTAGCTTTAAATGAGCATATGTCTATTCAATTTGTATTCACTGGGATAGTGTCCAGAGGTTTGCAATGAATTCGAAAGTAATTATATGTTGCTCCTCACCACAGGTCAAGACTCTGAGAATGAGAGTATTTAGACTTCTAAATTTTTAATAACAAGATTATCATTGTTAGTGTGCTATAACAGTCAAGAGTTGAGTTAATAGATTGTACACTCCACTCCTGTGTGTGTACAAGAAATGGTATTGAAGATCCATGTTTCTGGGAGAGGTGACTGAAAACATAAACACAAACATTTAAGAGTAAATAATTGTAACAGTGGAGGGTGATCAATGCAAAGAATGAAAAGATAATTAATTTGTTTGAAAGAGAGGGGGTGAATGGAAATTTCTCCTCTTCTTTTATTTAAGTAATAAGACTAATTTTTTTTTATTAGTCTAATTCTCTGGTTTCTTTGCATAGATTATCAATTCATTTCCATTAATCTAAACATCAGTAATAAAGATATGATGTTATTGTAGTTGCCACTGGAGATGATATAACTGTGGAGGAATTGTGCTTTCAGTTTTAATAATTTGTCATTAAGTAATTTATGTAATAATTACTGAGTTAAAAAATAAGAATTAAGAACTTAACATACTATTCATAATTTAAAATATTGGAAAATTTTAAAACTTGCTTCCTTCATGGACTTACAAATTATTAAGTGATGATGATCCTGGGTGAACACTACAGATAATTGATACTGTTGCAACTTGGAATCCGGGTAGACACCTCATTACATATCTATCTATCTCTGTCACTTTTTATCTATCTTCACATAAGATTATAACTATATATATGCATGTATTATCTCAGTTCTCAGTTAAACCTATTTAATGCATAGTAAAAGTTAATATTTATAATGACATTTATTTATTAAATATTTTATATGTTTATCATATGAATAAAAATAAAAATTGAAATAAAGTAATATGTGTCCCTCAACTTTATAACAGTTTTATATATGCACATATCAATCATTAATTAATATATATTTTTTAAAATTAATATTTGTTAAATAAAAAGTGTTATTATTATAATGTTTTTATAAAGAATGCTTTGAGAAGTTTTTTTTTTTTTTTATAAAATAAAGACTAATAATATTATCATTTTTATTTATTTAATCTGAATTTTATGATAGCCTTGAAAATTATTATGTTTATTATTTAAGTAATATATTGGGTGCAATTTGAAAATTATATTGCAGTTTGAATGTTATAACTGATTATTTATTAGTCTAAATTCAGAACAGTGTACAATTACCTATTTAAGAAGATTAAACTTCTTTGTATCAAAACTTTTAGTCTCTCTGGTCAAGTTGCAATCTTTAATGTTTATATAAATATATTGGACCATTAAAACGTGGGATTCCATTTTTATTGTTATATGGTTATTTTGACAAGAGATTGAGATTGCTGATTGCTAGTGATATTGGAATTGTCTAAGTGTTAATTCATTTTAATGAATAATAATTGTATAATAAATGCTTTTTCTGGTTAAGCATTTATCACAAAGCTTGTTGAGCAATTGGCAATGCTCATTGTTTATATCTTACAAGCTTAAGAGAATTGGATCATGTGATTTATGACTCTTATTTTGACTATTTATAGTCTCTGCCTTAAGTCTTATGTGGTTATATTGCTAAGACTACTAATGTATGGTATAGCTGAAGATCTCTCAGTCCTATATACCTATTTGAGTTGGATAGCTGGGTTTGAAGACATGTAGCTGTCTGAAAATTTCAGATTTTCCACTCTAATAGATAACTTTTAGATAAATGCTGGCTTTGGGTTGGTATTTTTAGATCTAGTGTCTGAAGCTACTCTAGTACTTCTCTGAGGAGTGCCAAAGCATGAAACCATGGTCAGGTGTTTGGGGGGGGGGGGTTTCTGGAAGAGATATTTTAAATGCTTTCTCTGGCTAAACATTTATCACAAAGCTTGCTGAGCAATTGGCAATGCTCATTGTTTAATAATTGTATATTGTTTGAGTGTCTCTCCTTACTTGTCTCTTCAGGCTTCTAAATAATCCTTGTTGAAGTTTGCAATATGATAATTGAATGGAAATATTATTATTAGCCATTAGCATTGAATATCCAATTTGTTTTTTAACAATAATTTTTGTGTATCCTTTTTGCTTTTTAATTGATTAATAAATATTATAGATATAAGATATTCATTAACATTAAGAAGATATTTGTGTTAATACAATTCACTTATTTCTTATTAAGCTTTTCATCCAATTCCTTAGAAAAATATAGTTGTAAATGAGAGATAAATCTCTTCCTCAAACTTATTATCTTAGCAAGGCATATTTTTGATATCTGAGTTATTAGTATATAATAAATCATGAAATTTGATGATAATTTTTTCAGTTATATTACTCAGTTTAATGTCTGCTTTTTTAAAAAATTTTTTATTAAAAAATCAGCCATTTACCAGTCAGGCAATCATTTTATAAATTTTTTATTATTCCTTTTTTTTAAGTCTGTCTAGCACTCATTCTTTTAAAATAAACTCATTTGCATAAATAAAATATAAATAATATTTTATAGATTATAATAATAATTATTAACATTAAATCATATTACTCCTTTCTTATTATTTATTTAATCAATAACCAATGAAAATATTAATAATTTATATAAATTATTTTAATATTGATATGTGTAATTTTTATTTAACTTTTTATTTATTATATGTGCACACACATATCATGTATTGAACAGGTTGCTTATCTAAGTTCAATGTAAATCATAATCTCTCTATTGGCAATTAAAGATATTGTTTGACTATTATAAATTTCAAGGTGCATATGATTCAGGTCAAAGCCTGTCTTAAAAGTATTTACATATACTTCCTGTGTGCTTAATAAATAATTACAACTTTATAAGTCTCTTAAGTAATAATAATAGAACTTTTGTTTTTTAATACTTTTTAGCCTTCGTAAGTTCCTCCTAATTCACTTTCCCTTCATTCTATATATATATATACTGGTTTATTTCAATGTTTTCTTTTATTATATTGTCCAATTATCCATTAATCTCTCTATACTAAATATTTTAAGTATTTTTAACTCTAAAAATAAAGATTAATCCCACAAGTAAAATTCCATAAATATTTTCTTTAAAAAAATCTATATTATTTTAATTTTTATATTTTAGGTAAAAAAATTCAATATAATACAGCATTTGTAACTATTTATATTTAACCTTATATTTTATATTAATAACTCTATCTAAACCAATATTCAGATTATCAAACTCAACAGTATTACAATTTTATGTCTGAATAAAATAATTTAATTTCTAAGTTATCATAACTATATACACTAAACATGTATTATTAACTCTAATATCATTGCATATAAAATGATATGAAACAAACTTTCTCACTATATTTGATTTGCCTTCTAATATTTTTCACGCATCATGTTTTCTAGTATTAAAATTTTTCTCATCAGTAATAAATTTGGCATAGTTTAAACTCATCCAAAATTATCTTATTATGATTTTTATCTCCTTTATTAAATCTAAAATATTTTTCTTTCTTCAATTTAATATCATATGTAATTATTTTCTTTTTACAACTCAAAATATATTAATGTAATTCGTTTTAATAAATAAGTCAAAACTAGCTGTGATACTCAGGTTTAATCACTTGTTAACTTTACCAACATTATTATTAAATATTTTTAAATGTACTTGTCATTTTTAAAAATACTTTATTCATTATTTCTCCAAATGGTTATTTTCTGCATTATCACTGCTATCATTAGTAACCCCTATACGTTTTTCTAATTCAGTTTTAGATTCCATTTAGATTTTATTAATGTTAGTTCTTAAATTAATAAATGTATCTATATCAGCTTTTATCATCTCTTTAAAGTCATCCAATTTAGCATTCCAATAACTTTCAGATTTTTCATTTTTTAAATTAATGAATGTGTCAAACTTATTTATCAACTCATTAAATAGGAACCTTCTCTTAAAATAATTATAAAACACACCATAACCAGGTATAAAAGCGTCATTATATTTTTTATATTTAGTAGCTGAGTCAACTCGTTTTTTAACTTTGACAATCAACTGATCCACTTGACTTTTCAAAATGTCCAATTGTTTATGTAATTTTTCATTTGGTTGGTATAATATAATCACTAATTCTTGAACTTCTATTATGGCTCTATATACCATATCAAACTAAATATCTACCTTTAATGTTAGTCTTTCTTTAAAATTTTTTTGAGTAATGGATAAATTTTTCATTTAAATAGTTATTTACTTTTATTTCTTTTTGAATGGCTAATAAATCTTTTTCCTTTTTTTATGATCCTTCTCTAGACATTCAACTCTTTTTTCAATTGTAATAACTTGCTGAAAATTTTCCCATAACTTTTCTCAGTTTATTTTAAATCTTTTTGGAATTTTTGGCAATATAATAAATCTTTTTCTAATATGATTCTTTATTATATTTCATCTGTTTTTTTTGTCCATCTCCATTATTTTATTATCAATTTTATTTCATTCTTTTCTGAATTCAATTGCTAAATTCTGACATTTTTGTTTGCAACTTTGTTGAAGTCTTTCTTCTAAATCTACAATTTGTTTGTCCATTCTATCATTTATATTTGTAAAATTTACTTCTCATTTCTTATTATTTTCTTCTATTTTTTTTTTTTTGTAATCCTTTTAATTTGAATTCAAAATTCTATATATAGTACCCTTGTCTTCTAACTTGGAGTCTATTTTTATTTATTTACATCTTGACACTATTTTCTTTGAATTTGTAATTTATCTCTTCTTTCATTTTAAAACTATTTTCTTTCAATTTGAAATCCATCTTTTGCAATAAGAGTTCAAACATTTTTTTCTATAATCAATAAAAGTTTCGATTTTTCCATCAATGATTTTATAGTTTTTTCTTTCAGTTTTAAATAAGATTTGTTGATGATCAATAACTTAACACAAGGAAGAAATAGAAATCTATTCCTTCATAAACTATAAATTCCACCAAGAACCAATGGAATATATTTAAAAATAAACAACTCTTACAATTTTTTATACTTACATATTTTCAATATTATCTGTTATTTATTAGTTTATTTTTTTAATTTTTTTAAAAGACCGTCCCAAATAAAAAATATTATTATATAGTATAGTCTCTTGTTTCTTTTCACTTTTTTATTTCTGAGTTTGTTTCATAAGTTACTACAATTTCTTTTTTTCACATGTTTACCACCATCTTTTACAAAATTAGACCCAAAAAATATCATATCATGTTCACTACTAGTGATGCCAACAATAAAAATATTCAATTTCTTTGTCAAACTCTTTACTTAAAATATAACAATGAGCACACCATCCATATTTAATCTTTTAATGATATTACAAAAATAACTAACCATCAACTGCATTTACTGATGCAATTTTCTAAATAGAAACAATGGGTGTTTTATATTTAGTAAATACAAATATAAATATGGACCACCAAAAGTTGCACTTCTGATATAATTCACCGTATAGTAAAACTGGGTACTCTATCCCTAGTTCATGAATAGGAAAAACAGAAATTACACCTATAGCTTTTATACTTTATTAACAAGTCCAGGTACTTTTCATTCGACACATAAAATACATACCCAATGTATCATTTTATTCTAATAACTTTTGCATATAAAAATGCACTTACATCCATTTACATATGAATTTATTTCACTTATAATATAGAATATTCATAGAAATTTAGCTTTACTCCCAATTTAGTACCATGTTTGCTGTCACCATCAACAGAATAAATAACTTTACAATACTGAATTTCTGATTGGGTCATTAAATTTATTTAATTTCTTTCATATTATGCAACCACTTCTTATATGTTCCATTTTTAAAGTATAAAATATCAATTCAATTAATATAAATTTCAAATACATATTCTACCTTCCAAGAATATTATTTTATAAAATCCATCCTTCTTTCAAAAGTTGAAAAGTCAAAAATTATAAATACATGCTTTTATGATATACTTTTTTCATAATATAAACTTAATGAAATCTCTAATTTGAGAAAGTCAAAATTGTAATAATTCGTACTTTTCTCTCAAGATAAGAGTTAATCTATTAAAGCACCTACAATTGAGCTGCCAAAATTGTAAAAATATTAAGGTATGTTATTCTTCTTTCTCTCAGTAAATAAGTTTATTTTCTTCTTCTTCCACAGCTTGATTAATCCCACATCAAGTGGGGTCGCTGGTGCGGATCAATCTTCTCCAGGCTACTTGATCTAAAGTCATTTCCTCCCTAAGTGACCTCTCCTGCAAGTCCTTTCTCACTCAATCAATCCATCTGATCTTAGGTCTATCCCTGGGTCTTTTCCCCGGTGGTTCCATCTCCAAAATCTTCCTTCCAATGTAATTTTCTTCTCTTCTCTTAACATGACCAAACCACCTCAACCTTGATTCTTTCATTTTTTCACTGATCATTCTCACTCTCATATTTTCTCGAATTACTTCATTTTTCACTTTGTCCTTTCTAGTGAGGCCCGAGGCAAACCTAAGCATTCTCATTTCTGTTACACATTGCTTGTCTTCTATTTTCTTAGTGATCGGCCATGTTTCTGCACCATACATCAGTGCCGGACGCACCACAGTTTTATATACTTTTCCTTTCAACCTTGCACCTATTCTCCTATCGCAGAGTATCCCAGAGACCCTTCTCCAATTATTCCAACCAGCTTGAGTTCTCCCAACAACTTCTCCATCCAGTGATCCATCTTTATTCATCCAGGCCCCGAGATATTTAAATTTTTCAGCCTCAGGCAACTTCTTTCCCCCTAACAAAATGCTTCCTCCACCATTACCACAGAAGAGCACTTCAGTTTTATTTCTGCTAATTCTCATTCCTCCTTCCTCCAGTGCTTTCCTCCACTCTTCTATCCTATCCTGAGCTTCCTTGATGTTTTGAGTTGCAATCACTATATCATCGGCATACATCATGTTCCAGGGTGCTTCCCTACGAATATCCTCTGTTAGAACATCAATAACGATATTAAATAGTAGGGGACTCAGGGCTGATCCCTGATGCACACCCACTTTCACCTGAAATGAGTCTGTTTCTCCTGAACTACATCTCACACTGGTTTGACAGCCTTGATACATATCTTGAATCAGACAAATGTATTTTTCCTGAACCAGCTTTTTCCTTAGGCATCTCCAAAGTTCACCTCTAGGTACTCTATCAAATGCTTTTTCCAAATCAATGAATATTAGAACAATTTCTTGGTTGACTTCTTTATGTTTTTCTATAAGTTGCCGCAGTGCAAAAATTGCATCTGTGGTTCCTCTACCTGGCATAAAACCAAACTGTTCTTCACTGATGTCTATTTCCTGCCGTAGCCTATTTGCTATTATTCTCTCCCATATTTTCATTGTGTGGCTCATCAGCTTTATTCCTCGATAATTACTACATTCTAGAATATCTCCCTTATTCTTATAGATTGGAACCAAAATGCTTCTCCTCCATTCATCTGGCATTTTCTCCGTGATCATGATGTTATTAAAAAGTTTGGTCAGAAAGGTGATTCCCTCTTCTCCCATTACCTTCCATACCTCTACAGGGATGTTATCTGGACCCACCGATTTCCCACATTTCATTCTTCTGATTGCTTGTCTAACTTCTTCCCTACTGATCTTTAAAGCTGGGCCCAAATTTGGAGTCCCAAATCCCTTGTCAATCCGAAAGTTTTCTTCATTTAGTAGGTGCTCATAATATTGCTGCCATCTAGCTATGATTTCATTCTTGCCACACAACACCTTATTGTTAGAGTCTTTTATTCTATTTGCTTGGTAAGTATCTTTACCACTCTTATCTCGTTGTTTTGCAATACGCAAAATCTTCTTAACTCCTTCTTTCTCTAAACTTTCATATAAATCTGAGTATGCGTCAAACTTGGCTTTGGCAACAGCTTTCTTTGCTTCTTTCTTTGCTATATTATATTTGACCCTACTACTTTCCCCTCCGTCTTTGTCCCACTCCTTTTTGGCTATTTTCTTATTCCCAATTTTTTTCTGCACTTCTGCATTCCACCACCAAGTCTCTTTATTCTCTTTTATCACACCCGACGTTTGGCCAAGAACTTGATCCCCAATTACACAGATGTTGTTTGCAGTACTTGTCCAAAGATCTTCCCCTTCTTCTTTGTCTTCAACCTTCATCAATTCATCAACAAATTGCTTTCTGTAGGCATCAACCTCAAGTTTCCACCATTTGGTCTTGATGATACCTCTTCTAGGATTTATTTTAATTCCTGTAAGATTAGCATGACATAGTAAAAGTCTGTGCTGTTGACCCATAGCTTCTACTGGAATAACCTTGCAATCCTGTATATCTTTTAGGCCAATTCGTCTATACATAATATAGTCAATTTGGGATTCTCGTCCCCCACTCATGTAAGTTATCTTTTGATTTGGGGGTTTCTTGAAGAAGGTGTTCAATAATGCCATATCCATTGAAACAGCAAAATCAATTATTCTATCTCCCTCTTTATTTCTTTCCCCAATTCCCTGATTTCCCAGGATTCTTTCCAACCCACCATTTTCTCTGCCCACATGTCCATTCAAATCTCCACAGAGGAAGACCTTATCTGTTTGTTTGAATTGAGCCCCAAATATCATCCATCTCACCCCAAAACTTATCTTTCTCATCCTCATCACATCCTGACTGTGGAGCATATGCACTAATCACAGTAATCACACAACTCTCCAAGTCAATTCTAATTGAGATAATCCTGTCATTATACCGAGTAACTTCCAATACCCTATGTTTCAAATTTGAGCTCAGTATAATTCCAACCCCATTTCTTTTAGAATCACTACCACAAAAGAACAACTTGAAGCCATTTCCCAGTTCCCTTGCCTTTTGGCCTTTCCACCTTGTTTCCTGAACTGCCACAATGTCCACTTTTCTTCTTATCATCATGTCCACAAGCTCACTACCTTTCCCAGTCATGGTGCCAACATTGAGAGTACCGACAGTCAACCTGACCGAACAACCCCTCATCCTTCCTTCACTACTCAACCTCCTTTTCCTTTGAGCAATCTTCTTTAACCATATCCGCTCACGATATGGTAGCCCTTGTCCGCTTCTCGGTGGAGTCAGGCGAGGCCCCAACGCGTCGCTTACAGGGTACGCCCTAGCAAGATCTCTATCTGAATTTTTCCGCATCATGTAGTTTGAGTGGCAAGGTCCTGGTTTTATAGCCGCATGCCCTTGCTGCCACCAACCCATCATGGGCAACCCCAGATGGGAAACCAGCATCTTTCTAGGTATTTGCAGTGCTATGGCCATTAAAGATGCTGCATCCATGCCCATAGATCTCTGGAACCAAGCCATTCCGATATCTTCATCTTCTGCCTTGGGCCAGTAATGATAATGCTGCTTTCTCCATTACCATGGCCATGGCCTCTGGGTATGGCACCAGAAACTCGCCTTGGCACAATGTTATCATTGGGTTTATGTGGTATTTAGCTGGAAACATAAGGAGCCACCCTTATGATCCCCCACACCCTATTAACATTGCCGCTGTTGGTTCAGGACTGCTTATTTGCCTAAATGCTTATTCACAGCTGACCCCCATATCTGGGGGCCATTCCCCTATCCACCACCTGGGGACCTGCCTGGTAGCAGTTACAGCTCTGCCTCAGAAGTAAATAAGTTTATCTAAGCCCCTAAAATTGGAAAACCAAAAATAGCAATGGTATGAATAAAATGCATTGTCTATGGCATCAAAAGCATATTCTAACCTGCAATAATTTGTAAGTTGAAAATGATGAGAACTATGCAAGCTAGTTGTTCTATCTATAATTTATAATCTGTGAAGACCATGACATGAATGCTTAACATTTATATTAAAATCCTAAATAAGAGCAATATAATGAATAGATGCAACAACCCTTATGTAACATCATCACTGCATTATTCTCAAAATAAAGAGGCATAAATAAAATTTTGAGATGGCAATTGATACAATACTAACTTTATTATGCACAATATACAATATGAACATGACAACCAAAATATGAAAAAAATAAAAATAATAAATTAATACTTATGCACTAATTCTTTATTTTTAATAAAGAAATTTTACAATCTTAAACAAAATATTTCACTTATGTTAAAATTTAAAGTTATGTAATATAAAATATTATTTTTTCAACCCTTTTTATTAAATAATTGCAATAACCACACATATTTATTTACCATTTTTAATTTAAATTATTTTAATTTAAATATTAGATTCATGAAATGGAATAAAAATATATCTATCAGGTGTTAACAATATTTAAGTCTCTCCATATATAGTAAAAACAAAGATATATATATATATTGTAACCTAAATAAGGAAACCATACTGCCAACTAAAAAAAAATCTGTACCCTAAAATAAATGGAGAAGAAACAATTTCTCACAAAAAACCAAATTAAAACAAGCAGACAACACTATTGGTAAATAATATTAATATTGGCTAAAAAAAATTGTAACCTAAAAAAAGAAGATGGTGCAACAAATGAGAAAATCGACAAAGAAAGTAAATAATGATAATGATCCGATAAACAAAATTGTAATAATAAAAATAAATAATAATAAATAAACATTATTAAAATAAAGGTAATATGTTAGAAAAATTAATAGGAGACTTCTCTTACTCTCTGTTTTAAGTATATGTCATTAAAGAGTTGGGTTATTTCAACTACTCTATTCACAACACATCTTCCAAATACAACACATCTTACAACCATAATGATTATTTTATTGTCATGATCAGCATCAACATTAAATTTATAAAATGGAAGCATGTATTTTTATGTTTTGCCAGATTAACCTCTTTAAAGTAATTTTATTCCTAAATTAAATAATCTCTTTAGTAATCTTATATGTAAAATGGATATCTCACAGGTCATATAATGAATATTTTAATAATTATAATCTATTAAACAAAGAATAAGATCCTAGTAAACAAAGCAATGAGACATACTTTTACTCTTAAGACAATGTTTTACTAAATAATAATAATAATAATAATAATAATAATAATAATAATAATAATAATAATAATAATAATAATAATAATAATAATAATAATAATAATAATAATAATAATAATAATAATAATAATAATAATAATAATAATAATAATAATAATAATAATAATAATAATAATAATAATAATAATAATAATAATAATAATAATAATAATAATAATAATAATAATAATAATAATAATAATAATAATAATAATAATAACAACAACAACAACAACAACAACAACAATATTTTTCATCTACAAAAGTTAAGGAACTCAATAATCACAATACTTGCCAAATACCCAAAAATTAACCACTTGCTAGAAGTTACTCCAACAGACAGACCACTTCCAAAAGGTTCCTTTTTCACCAACATTATATACCAATGCAAAACCACAGACAAGATTCCAGAACAGTATTTGCATAAGTATTCATACTGGGATATTTATGGTTTAATAAACAGAGAAGCAGATACTAATGTTATACAACCTATGCTAGGAATTAACAACAAGAGACTACTCAAGGAATATAAAAAATGGGCTCTAGAGCCCAAATACTTTGATTTTATCATGAAAATCAATCTCATTGCCTTGCCAACAACCCACTTTCTTTATCATAAAAGAATGTATATATATCTATTGACCCCCTTCTGTGGACTCTGCCATCGAGCAGAAGAGACACTGGACCACTTTATTTATCAATGTGTAGCACTTAACCAAACACGACAGATGATGTGTAACACCTACAGAAAACCGGGTACAATCATTAATCACATAATAGCTGCTTTTCAGGGAAGATCAATACCTAGCATTAGGGCAGCCACATTTGTTCTATATGCATACTGGTGCACCCGATGTACTTTCTTAATTGGCAATAACACCAGACGACACCCAGCTCCATTTAGCAACAAACTGCTACACATTCGAAATAGAGATAAAATAATAACCAACCCCCACGTATATGCAGCAACATGGTCATTGTTAAAACAACCATCAATGCTGTGAATGCTGCAAAAAAAACTATCATACAACTAACATTCAAAGTGATATGCGGACAAAACTAAATAAGCTCCTCAAACTTTAGAACTCGGATTATTTTTGTTTTTTTATTTTTTATATTGTTATAGTCCATTAACCACAAAGTGTAACCACTAAATTCATTTATATGTGTTTACCCTAATATTATTCATTGTATGTTAAATTTCAAATTTTCTAGATGTAAACTTATGTAAACCATCGAGATCAATAAAGCCTTTATTGAAACGTAATAATAATAATAATAATAATAATAATAATAATAATAATAATTATTATTATTATTATTATTATTATTATTATTATTATTATTATTATTATTATTATTATTATTTAAACTAAACATGAAATATTCTTAATTTAGAATAAATATAATATATTAGGATAGCAATTATGATATAATGAGTAGATAAGGGATTTTTTGGCCACTTAAAATATTACAATAAATTTACTTTAAATATTTTTCTGAAGTAAAACCAAGCAATTCTATCATCTGAATTTAAAATGAATAAACAAAGTAAATTTCTAAATAGAACTAAGTGATCTTTTAATAATGCAAAGTGATTTTTAAACCAAGCACAGTGATTGTTTACATAAATGTAATTGACTAAAATGATCTTCTAAATAATGAATAAATAATTATAATTATTTTAATAAATAACCTATTTTTTGAATGTTTTTAACATCAGAGATGCAATTTTTAAAAAAGTGCTTGTCATGTTAATTCTTAATATTCATGTACTCTCAATGCATAACAAGTGAATATAATTGTGTGATAAACTTTATGATACTTAAATTTCTGAAAGTATGCAGATGATGATATACAGGCAAAAAAACTAAGTTAACAATAAAAATAACATTTATTAAACA
Source organism: Epiperipatus broadwayi (assembly GCA_028023455.1). Classification (NCBI taxonomy): domain Eukaryota; kingdom Metazoa; phylum Onychophora; class Udeonychophora; order Euonychophora; family Peripatidae; genus Epiperipatus; species Epiperipatus broadwayi. The sequence continues at coordinate 2,801,324 of JAQFVV010006198.1, read as the reverse complement.
TTTAAAAGACAAACAACTTTGCCATTTAATATTATTGTCAAGATGAATTCTTAAGATACAATAAACAAAATATAATAGAGGGAAATTATGACTTTCATTTTTAAAATGTGTTAATACAAAATAAATAATATGATGGTTAATGAAACTTCACACAGTATTGATATTTTGAGTAAGTTCTCTCATTTGACAAAACAATCATTCTATTAAATGTCACTAAAGAATGTATTTAATCCCTTTATAAAATATAAACTCACCATTCCATATGGTGTCATGAATGCTGAAGGAGATGTATTTGATTTACTAAAGCCACATATACAATTTTAATATTAAATATCAGATTTACATCTTGGGGTGCTGGAAAGTGCAGCTACAAGATTTATACATCAAGACAAACAAACTAGGACTCAAATAGATTAAGAGTACAACTGAAGGTAATGGTGGCATTCCTCAATACCTACAAAAATATATCAACTGCCATGATAAAGTCATGATGGTACACTACATATGGCTTTATGCCAAAATACATCATAAACAAAATTCATATTAGGGATAATTAGACCAAGGAAAAATAAAAGATGTCATGAACTCAAGAAAAAACACATTTGTCTGAGGGCAATAAATAAACTAGGACTTTATTACTAGTCATAATGATAATGAGAATGCATAATTAATAAAGAACAACAATAATAAAGGGGTTTGCCCAAATAAAGCATTATAATACAAGATAAATAAATTATATAATTCACAAGAAAAAATAACAATACATGAGATAAACTAAGCTACAATCTCTTTAAAATATACTCTGACAAGATAAAATATATACCCAATACAAGAGGAAGACTAACACTATAATCCCTTTTAAAAATAACAACAACTAACTGATATATAAAACTGATAAATTAATAAGTAATGCTAGATATAGCTTAATAAAAATTATGGCATAAAGTATCAGCCTCTACCTCTGTCAACATTTGCATATACACTCAAAATGAATAACTTTATAATAGAGACAAAAATAACATATTTAAAATATAGCATTATCAAGATATTAATAGTCTGAGAATTTATGATAAATATACTTCATTAATGATTGATAAAAAAAATATGCCAAATAAAATGCATAATGTAATAATAATACCTTATATATTAGAATAGCAAGAATATTTAAACTTAATAACTATTCTCTTTATCAAAAAAAAAATGGAAGTAACTTCATTTTGGTATTCCTTCCATTCACCAGGATATAGTTACTGAAATACAGCTCTGAAATATCTTGCATACTTCCAGGATATTGCAATATAACATATTTAACTTACACATACAATATTTCACAAATAGGAATAAGCAAAAATATTTAAAAATGCTAGCACAGATACATATGGTCATTCAAATTGATAAAATATATTTTATGAATAAATATGATGCATCTTTAATATTTCAGTAAAATGTCTTATTAAACTTTGTATATATTTTGAAAGCACATATTAATGATAAGCCTTAAGGAGCAATTTTTTCTCAAAAGTCACATATTATAATGGAGAATAATTGTAATAATAATAATAAAGAAGAGCAGATGTTTTAGAATAAACAGAGGATAATAAATTCAGAGAGAGACTTTCATATTAATATTTCAGGATCATTCATATTTTAATTATATAGTCTATAACATATATATGTGCTTTGCACACAGATAATGAAGTTTGTAAAAGCAAATAATACTCTGCAATTTAATCAGCTGAGCACTTTCAGAAGGCTTTATGCTTCCATAACCATATTTAATTATTGTAGTATAATCTAGTTATACTATTGCTGAAGATTAATAATTTTGAAAAATGGAAATAATAAATTCAAAAGAAAATTTCCATGAATATTTCAGGAATATATCATATTTAAAAGCACATATTATAATGATAACAAATTTCCATAAAACGTGTGCAAGTCAATAAGCTATGAACTCAATGCATTGGAGAAAATATATTTCCTCGTTTTAGCTTAAGGTAGACATAACATTGATATTTTGTGAGTAAATCACTTTCACATTGCTGTTAATGATAATAATTGTCATTAAACAGTAACTTCTTAAATAAATTAGCCTTTTAATAAATGAATGTTATTTTTAAGTAAACATTCTGTAATAAGAATAATGCATATTATATAAATTTAAAATCATTAATTCATAATGCACTCTTTAAAAATACATATGTGTTGAAATAATGGGTTCTATAATAAAAACTACTACATATGAAAGATTTTGAAATAAATAAATAATTTCCTAATTGACACATTTATTAATTCAAATAAGGCATTTATGGAATATTCCATAATTAAAACTCAAGTTCTGCAATTTGGATTTAAAGTGTTTTAATTTAAAATGAAATTATTCCAAAGAAGATCTTTTAATACACAAAAAATTTAAAACATTCTTCAAATAAAACTTGCTTAAAGAATAGTTACAATAATTAGAAAGTATTTAATGGTCTCAACACTTTCAACATGTCTTAGAAATTTACATTTATAATATTATCTTCCTATAATATGGAAAATAGAATTAATAAAAGTCCTTACATAACAACAATGATAATGATACTTTTTCCTAAAATTTGTTAAAGTACTAATTTAATGTCACATAAATACTTTATACAGACATGCTAAAAACAACATAGAATATAAATCTATTTCTCAGAATCACTAAAAATAGTTTGGTTTTTGCTTTGACTTATATCCAATCAATGTTGTGTATATGGGGTGAAATGACAGAAAAAGAATGTTTGAGAACATGTGGTTTATTACCAATCATGGAAGTGTAATAAATAGAAAATAAAACAGCATACAATTATCTAACACAGAATATTTCAATGGAGTAATTAAATTAAAATGCATACATAATTATATTACAGTATAAATAAAGCAGCAATAATGATTAATTTAAGAGAGTTATGATTATGGAAAACTTCACTGGAAATGCATTCAGCTTTAGGTTATAAAGAAGAAAGGAAATGACTTCTTTATGCAGTTAAATAAACATATGAAATTTTGAATTACAAATACAAATGAAGAGAAAAATCATGACTAATCACAATTACTTAAAATGGTGATAAAAATATATAAGACAAATTCAAAATTACAAGATCATTTAATGTTTTTGGAAAACTTCTTAAGCAGCAAAATTTGTCCCACCTGCTATTCTACAAATCTTAACAGATCAATACATCAGCATGATAAAGCAATTGTATATATGAAAACACAATTATTAAAATAAACAAGTTGCAAAAAATCTTTGAAAAATAACACATGAAGAAAAAAAATAATAATATGGCATTATGACATACCACTATGAATAACAGAATGTTATAATGATTTACCAAAATATTTAAGCCTTAAGTACAAACAGACATTAGAGTTTTTGAAAACAAACAAGATGTAAGAATAAACACAAGCTTAGATGAATGTATTTGTCAATATAACAAAAATTCATTTTCCAGTAAAAATAAACACTTTAATAGAGTGGGATTTAAAATATATATGAGGTACATGGAAAAATCCACATTTAGAAACCACTACAGAACTAAATTTGAATGCCGTCAACAAAGATGCCATATTTTAAAAGTAGAGCAGAATATTCAAAAATATATCTGTCTGCTGCAATATCTCCATGGTTGTTCTCTAATATACAATTGCATAAAGAAAAATACCCATTACATTTAATGATGGGATTTGGAGGCATGTACTACTTTAGGGCCACAACTAACCAAGGTGGAATGATCAATGTACCTATTAGGTTTAGGAAAGTATATTATTGAATCATATTTGAAGTAGTATATTCTGTAAGCAGTGTCTATAATAAAGAACACTATAAATTAACCTTGTATTTATATATTTGACTATTTCCATAATTTAATATCAAGTATTGAATTTATTTAGAAAAATTTAACTTATTTAAATTTTTTTAATACATTCAACAATTAATAATATGCACAATGTTTTGAGAAGTATAATTCTTCTTTCTTCTTAAGGTGTTGTTGGCATGAGCAGTGACAGTACCAGCATGTAATTGAATCTAGTTCCATAGATTCTTGAATATTGAGTTGTAAGGTCAATTTTTGAATATTGAATTTTAAGATAACACATTATCTTAAAATCTAATATTTAAGAATCTAAGAGTCTAGATTTGATTCCCATGGTATTATTGTTGCTGGTTAGGCCTGCAACACCTGAAGAAGAGGAGAGAATAATACCTCTTACAACATTGTGTATATACTAATCTTTGTGCTATTACTACCAGTTGGATATAAATGGAAAATTTAAATAAAGTTACAATTTCTAAAGACATTTAATACTTAATATTAAATGATGGAAATAGTACAAATACAACTAAAATACCATCTTCAAAAACCTTCAAGAAAACACTATAAGTTTTGTCACTAGACTTTATTGAGCTATATGACTCTGAGATTTGTTCATTAATATTGTAAAATCTAGTGGAAAATAGCAGACACAACTCTCAAAAATGTGCTTTTATTATAAATGTGCTCAACTGGATTGACAAAGATAGAATAGCAAAATATAACAAGTTCTATAGAATGGAAAACACATGGCAATGGGAGTTCCTACAGCAGTATTGTATGCAGCTTGATAATGGTTAACATGGAAGACAAAATTGAACTGGCATTCATGGAAAAAGAGTATATCATATATAATCAATATAGTGATAACATTCTTATATGTGCTCAGGAAACAAATTATGATTAAAATGTGAGAATTACTGGTAAAGAAATCAACCTTAATGTGAAGTATTGAATTTAAAAATAATACACTTACATCAAAGTATTTAGACATGACAATCCAAAAAAATAAAAAAATAGGTTAGATTATAAAATGGTGGTAAACCACTTAAAATTAGTGACACTATTTATCCATAATCTAAACATCAATGATTCATAAATTAGCAGGATTTAAAGCATTTCTTAAAATAAATCTAATGTTTTATGAATACAAAGCAGGCAGAAAAACCAATACATATAAATATATAAAAGATCTATGTAGTATAAGTTATAATAAAAACATTCTGATTAATATTTTAAAACAATTCTATAGAAATATAAAGCAAACATTAAAACAACAAGGTGAAAATAAACCACGGATTAGCATGTCTTATATTCAGAGATTATCAAACAAAATAAAAAATACCTCAGAGCCAACATTGAAAGTTAGTTTATGTACTTGACTAATTTTAGTGGATTGATTGATAACATTGGAAAAAAATTACAAAAGGAGAATGCACAACAGATTATATATGAGATTACATGCAAAAGTTCAGGCTGTACATCTTTAGACTATGGGAAATATAGAGCTAATATCTCAAGCAGATTAGCACAGCACAAATACTTATATAGGCACACTAAAAACATCCTGGAATAAGTCTAATTTTTGAGACTATGAAAAATAATTTGGTTATAGCTTTGACCCACAAAGAGTCAATCAAGTGTGTATAAAGTGAAATGACAGAAAAAAGAAAGATCAAGAGAGAATGGTTTATTGCCAACCATAGAAATGTAATAAACAAGAGAAAACAGTATACAATTATTTAACAAATGAAATATTTAAATGGACTAATTTTAAAATATTCATGCATAAATGCATTACAGTTTAAATAAAGCAGCAACAATAATTAATTTTAGAGAGCTATGATTGTAGTAAACTTCACTGAAAATGCACTTAGCTTTAAGTTATAAAGAAGAAAGAAACCACTCTGTTTATGCAGATGAACAAAGTATGCAAATTTGATACAATATACATATTTGAATATGTATAAATTAAATTTATAGTTGTATAAATGTAATAAAATATACATTCACAAAGATTTATAAAATTTTGTATATGCATAGTATGCTGATGTATAAAACAAAATTATATATTTTTTGTAACCTTGCTTAAATTTGAGTTAAAATTAAAACCTATCAAAAAGAGGAGGGGATCAAAAAATCCAAAAACTAATTTAAGATCCAATGATAAAGTTTAAATAATGTTGAACTTCAATTAAACATCCTGTAATTATGGTAATTAAAAAATTCAAACTAAGATTTAATGTAAATCATTAGAAAAAAAACGACAAGAATAAAACAGTGAAAGTTGCTTTTGCCCGAAAAAACGCTATAAAAAAAAATGAAAAAAAAAACATATGTGAAGAAGCAAGAATTCAATTGTAGCTTTGGAAGTTTTATACCCTGTCTCAGAAAACCATTATGATAGTACTTTTCAGTACAAAATGAAACAAGATAGAATGTCTAAATTCTTTGAAGTAAAAATAATAAACATTATTTAGTAAGCCCACTTAAATTGTGCCAGTTAGTATCTGAGTAATGAATTTTTTCAACAGAAGAAATGATCAAAAGTCTAGAGACAGGAGAGATATGAATACAGTTTTTGCCCATGAAAAAAAATATACTGCATATTTAAAAACAGGTAAATCAGAAACAACTAGAATCAAACAACTGAATCTTTACCATACTTCAGCTTGGAACCTATCCATGAGGGGTAAGCTTACTAAACTGTTTAGAGAATCTGTGATAAAATTTTAAAGTTATATATATATGAGGCATTTTAAAAGCATAAATATCAATTTAATAACTGTATTTTGTTAAATGTATATACTGTTTAATTTTTTTTCTGTTTATCATTAACGAATTATATTATAAACAAATATATATGTGAATTAAATGTGCCTATATACTTATAATTAATTAATCTCTGATATTTTTATAATGTGTTTATTATATTGTTATTCAAGTTATTTAATTGTCATGTGTTATTCCTTTAATATTCTTATCTCCAATGGTACATAATTTTTTTTGATTGACTCTGGGCATATATAATTTGAAATAAGCAATAATTATCACCATGATAATTGTGATGATGATGCCAGAGGGTTAAAAATCCATATGTGGTTTTCTTAGAAGACAGTGGTACCACAAATATGGGTGAATGAAATTCACCCTGTATAGTCAAATAAATCCTTATTAATAAATATTAAGTGAGACCTTCTGAGATAGAATTTGTTATATGATGACCAAAAAATAAAAATATGATACATTATACAAAAATTTATAAAATGGACAGATTTGCTGATCATCATCTTGATTTATTTTTAATTAAGATTCAAATGTCTATTAATCTTTAGGTAAACTGAAAAAAATACATATTTTAGAATAATTCATTTAGTCATTGAAATCATTATTTTTGTGTGTTGCCTTGACAACAGTATGAGATTTTTGATTGTTATTGATACTAAGATTGTTTAAGCATTGAGTGGTTTTAATGATTTATATACATATGTAAGTCATTAGTATAAATAGCATTAGCAGCAGCAGCAAAAAGTGTTCATATACAATTTTTATCACATTTCCAAATTTTTTATTTTTTATTTAATGTATTCCTATTGCCTTAATCCTCACAATACATGCATATTAAAATTTCCTTCCACTTCTCCTTCTTATTTGTATTGCTGAATTATACATAATATAATATACCCTATACTCCACAATTTACACTTCATAATGCACTTTTAATATATGATTTATTTTATCTCCTCTTGCTTACAGAGCTCTTATAAACTTCACCTCTCCTAGAGCTCTGATGATGACTACTGGACAGTTGAAACTGTAAGCAAAAGGTGATAAAATAAATCATAAGTTAAAAGTGCATTGTGAAATACAAATTGTGGAGTATATGATAAATACGTGTATATGTAAGTCAAATAAAATATTCATTAAGATTAATTATTGGAATAATAATATAAAACAATGAAGTATTAATGAGAATAATAAATATTAACTATTATAAATATGGAAGTGTTTTCAATTATTAGTATTTTTATTTTCAGCTGGAAACCTTTTATATTTGGCAGAAGTACTTCTGTATTTTATAATAGTTATTAGTAATATTTATTTTCATTACTAATACTTTATTGATTTTTTACTACTATATATATATAAGTATAAAGTTAAGTTATGAAATATATAATAAATTCCATTTTGTATCTGAAATAAAATTAACATTGCTAACTAGTAAACAATATGCAAAACACATTTTATATATTTATTAACACAAATATTAGTATAAAAATAATGTCTTTGTAAAGCAAATAAATTTACAGCGTTTCTATGCAAACTATTTTAAAAGAAAAACAGAAAAAATATTTAAATATACATTAATTCTTTATTTCAGTATATGTTCTTGAAACATGTAAATAAAAATTTCTACAGAGATAACTTACAAGACTCAGTCATCACAGCCACAGATCACAATCTGTTAGAGATTAGTTTATTTATCTAAAGTGTGATGGCAAATAAATGATTATAAGAAATATGATACTTGCAATTCAAATTGTGGAGCTTGAAATATACTTATTAACAATACAGTATTTTAATCATAATATATAGTATGTAAAAATTCAACATTGTCAATTTTTAAAAATCTATATAAATAAAAATGTAAATGTTCATTTGTTCAAAATCTTAAATCTCAAAAAGTTCTTCACCGATTGCTTTAAAATTATGACACAAGGTTGCATTCGAATCTGTATGTGTTTTTATATATCTACTATTATAAACCTGTGACAGGTAAAAACATGCTTTTTTTGAAAAACAGTGCTATCTGTTGGAAGCTTAAGCAACACATGCTATACTAAATATTTTAATAGCGCTATCTGTTGGATGTAAAAGCAACACACACTATACTAAATATTTTATGATTCCATTTCAATGTTTCCGATTGCATTGTTAAATTGAATTTTTATAGATTTTGATTTATTTTTATTTTGTTTTAATTATTTTGTGTGAGAGATTGCAATTACCAATTTGATTGGCATTTGCAATCACCATCAATAAAGCTCAGGGTCAATCTTTAGAATTGTGCAGTTTAGATCTAGACACGGATTGCTTCTCACATGGACAATTATATGTTGCATGTTCTAGACTCGGCAAACCAGACAATCTCTATATCTGCATAGACAATGGAACAACAAAAAATATTGTATACTCACAAGCATTGTGAAATTAAACATGTTAGAAACATGCACTTTCTCTTTTCTTTCTTTTCCATTTAGCCGGGTATGGCTAGTGTAAAATAAAATTGCCCTCTTCAATAAATATAAATACATTTATATATAATCAATTATCTGTTGGTCAGGAAAATGATAATCAAATACTGGAACAGTTTTTATTATATAAATCTAGTTTAACAATAGCTCTGACTGTATCACATTTTATTAGTCAATAATTTTAGAAATGTTAAATGCATTAATAAATATTAATATTAAAATATGAATAATATTCATATTATATCTTTACAATGAACAAAATATTTATTTACTTAATGCTTATACTAATATTTTTATAAAATTATGTAATATTTAATATCATATATTATTACATCATATATGATATTAAAATTACATAATTTTATAAAAATATTAGTATAAGCATTAAGTAAATAAATATTTTGTTCATTGTATAGATATAATATGAATATTTAATAACATATATTATTATAGCAGCTGCAGAAAGAAGTTTGCTATTAACTGAAAGGAGACCCTTAGGTTTCTCTTGGAGGCCTTAAAGAAACCAAACAGGGAGAATTCCTAATGTCCACTCCATATGTTCTTGTTGTTGCAGCTGTTATTACTATGTGATTACTCATATAGTATACAAACATGAACGAGCTGCTCACCAATATACATTAGCCAGTGTGGTGAGTTTATTGGCTTTTGCCTCTGAGTTTTAGATCAAGAAACACCATGGTCTTTCTTCTCAGTTGCCTGATAAGGCAGAATGAATGTTTGTGTAAATGATAAAAAAAATTTCAATATATACAATTATGTAGACAAAAATAAATCATGGCCCTTATTCTCAGGAGGCTATAAAGTCACCAACCAAGGTAGCAGTTGGTGGCCAAAGGCAGAGGGTGCTAAGAATCCCCTGATTGCAGACTCAGGCTGCCATTTGATGATGACATTTTATTTAGGTATTTACAATTGCAGATCACTTTCAAGTGAAGAAAGATTACAATAATTAAAAGAACTGTTTCTTGGACTTGTGAAGTTAGAAAAAAAGGTGAAGAGACAATTGATTTAAAAAGTGAACATGTACTCTATTATAAAGATACAAATATTGGAAATACAAGTAGAGTAGGGTTCATTATAAATAAAAATGAAAGAACAACATTGTGGAGATTGATGGTGTATCAGACGAGTGGCAAGATTAGTTATACAACTTAACAGCAGATACCAAATGCAGATCATTCAGGTTTATGTCCCAACAAGTTCTCATAGCGATGAAGTAACAAAAGATTTTTATATGGATATACAAAAGGCTTTTGATCAGAGTCAACAACATTTTAAAATTGTTATGGGAGACTTTAATGCTAGAATTGGTAAACAAATGAAAGACGAAAGTGCTGTATGTAATTTTGGTTATGATAATAGAAATGAAAGAGGACATAGACTTGTGAAGTTTTCAGAAAAAGAAAAACTTTATATTATGAATTTTTTTTTAGAAAGATGTGAAAAGGAGATGGACATGGAAGCAGCCAAATGAAGGTACAGCAGAATTGGATTATATTTTGACTAACAGAAAATATGTATTTCAAGATTGTAATATTCTTAATAAATTTAACACAGGAAGTGATCATTAATTAGTAAGATGTAAGATATGTGTTAATGCAAAACTAGAGGCAAAAATTATTAAGAAAAACAATATTTACAGTTGATATTCCTAATCTTCAAAAACATTTTAATGAATTTAAATTAGAACTTACAAATTGATTTAAAGTATTAGTGGATTTTGAACATGATTCTGATTTGAATGAAATTAATATGAAAATAACTGATATACTTTTAAAAACTGCAACAAAGATAGCTGGTAGAAAGAAGCAGCAAGTGACCAATAAAATTTCTACTGAGACTAGATAATTTATGACGAAAAGAAGGAATATGAAGATATACAAAAATGATGCACTAAAAAGGATTAAATACTTCAAATTCTGTAAAATGGTGCAGAAAAGAATTGAAAATGATATAAGAAAGTATAACTGTGAACTAGCAAGGAAAGCTGTAGAAGAGAATAAAAATCTCAAGAGTGTAAAACAACATTTTGATATTGGCAGGAAATTTATATCTGCAATAAGGAAAAAAGCTGAAACTATTACTAAAAAAAAAGATGACATCATGAAATGGGTAGAAGACTTCTGTCAAGAATTATATAGTAATAAAGAACAAGTACCTCATATCTATTACATCTTCCAAATTTTCCAGAATTTTAAATGAAGAAATGAGACATCCAATTAAATGTATAAAGAAAAAAAAGGCTCCGGGTAATGATGGAATTATAATTGATATATTAAAAGAAGCAGGTGAAGAAATGGAATTTTTTTTAGCAAAGTTATATACCAAGTGTCTAAATGATAAAGATGTACCAGATTATTGGAAGAATGAAGTAGTAATATTAATATTTAAAAAAGGTGATAAAGAAGATATTAGAAATTACAGACCTATCAGCCTTTTATCAGTTTTATACAAAAATTTTACCAAGATAATTACAGCTCATCTACAGAGAACATTGGATTTCCACCAACCAAGAAAACAAGCTGGATTTAAAAGTGGTTTTAGTACAGTAGATCATATTCAGGTATTGAGAGAAGTTATAATAAAGACAAATAAATATGAGTTGACATTATGTTTTGGATTTGTAGATTATGAAAAGGCATTTGCTTCTATAAACATTTCTTAAGTGATTAAAGCATTGGATCATCAAGTGTAGATCCAGGATATTGTCATATTTTAAGGAATATTTATTACATTCAAATATCAGCCTTTCAAGCTAATTGTGCATACGCTTTTGCGACTGTTAATAATAATAAATGAATACTTTCTCTCCAATACAAGATATAGTATTTATGCAGAAATAAAATGAATCCACCTATTCCTGCACCTCAAATGCTTATATATGAGCAAATCTGAAGGAATATTTATGAAAATGCAACAGCAACAATTAGATTACATAATAATAATAAGAGAGTCAACATTGAGAAAGATGTAAGATAGGGTGATTCCATATCTCCAAAACTTTTTACAGCAGTGCTGCAAGAAATATGTTGTGAATTAAAATGAGAAGCTAAAGGAATGAAAGTAAATGGAGATTATTTAAGTCATTTAGATTTTGCTGATGATATAGTTGTTTTTGCAAATAATGTTTCAGAGCTGCAGGAAATGTTGCAGGAGTTATCAGATGAAAGTAGAAAAGCAGGATTAAAGATAAATGTTAAAAAGACTAAAGTAATGCTTAATGGATTTACTCAAAGTATGAAAGTAAAAATTGATTACGATGAGTTAGAAGAAGCTAACAGTTACAAATACCTTGATCAGATTATTAATATAGATGGAAATATAATGGATGAAATTAATCATAGAATTAAACTTGGTTGGACTGCTTTTGGTAGAAATAACTTGATACTAAAAGGAAATATGCCTATGTGTTTGAAAAGGAAGGTTTTTAACAAATGTGTTTTACCAGTTCTTACTTATGGATCTGAGACTTGGATACTTAATAGAAGGCAATATAGAGACCTCAGACCACTCAAAGAAGTATGAAAGATGCATGTTGAAAGTAACAAGAAGAGATCGAAAATGCGATGTATGGGTAAGAGAACAAACAGGTTTTACTGACCTCATTGAAAAAATTAAAAGACTGAAGTGGAGTTGAGTTGGACATGAATGAAAAATCATTTGAAATGTTATCATATGGCAATAGGTAAGCCTAATGCATAATGTTTCCTTCTTCAAGTTTGCTCTGAGTAACTATTGACAGACTTCTGCTGGAAAGTGGGCTACTTAAAAGCCTTACAGTGGGCTACTATATGGCTGTTACCTTTTTACTTATGTAGTTTATTATAGTATCAGTAAATATAGTAAATAAAATTTAATATTATTCACTCTAATAAATAAACAATTAATATATTGACATTTTATAATACCATATATGAACATTATTTATGCTTCTTTATTAACATTAGTCTTTTATGATTTAAATATATCCAAGGCTACTGATGAATTGTGAGTACAAATACATCTATTCTAAACTCTCATTTGCCTGAGTTAGATGACGGAGCAGATTTTTCCCCACTATATTCTAATTATATTGTAAAACAAAAAATATAACAATAAAAACAAGAAATCTAGCACTGTTAATGGTGTATCCATTTATAATTGCATTGTTCTTAATAAGTAAATTGCATTTAAAAATTTTGATGATTATTAAATTGGAGAATGAAAATAAAAAAAATGGAAAGCAGCAGAAACTTCTGAAGCTAATTGTGAAGAAGATGGCTTGGAAACTTGGTATATGGACTATGTCCACCTAGATAGTGAGTTATACAATCAAATAAAGTATGAAGGCATTAATAAAATAGTAAAAGGGCTGATAATACTATAATATCCTCACAATTAGATATAGTGCAGATGACTAACACATCATTTACACAGTTGGAATTGACAATAGAGCAAATAACCCAAACTATGGAAAATAGTCTAAATGATAATCAAAAGGAGATGAAGCACAATCAAGAGAAAATGAACCAAACTATAAAAGATAATAAAAATGGTGGGACATAACCAAAAGTAGATAGAATCAAGATTAATGCATAACCAACAACAAATGGAATTGAGATTGATAGAGTTCATAAACTGAACTATATAAAATAATCAAAAATGGATGAAACAATTTTAGAAACAAATGGAATCAAAACTAGAAATGTTAGACCAGAAGAATCAGGATAAGATAAATGAATAAATTGAGAAAGTTCAAACTCAAAAAGAAGCTATGAAGCAAATCATGGATAATGAACAGGATCAATTGCTTTTAAAATCAGAGCATGAACCAAAAATATAGAATAAACTTTTGATTGAATCAGAACTTGAAGTAGAATATAAACAGGCTCAAATAAAAGAACAAATAGCAACAGTTGAATCTATTGAACTAAAACAAACAAAATGATAATGAACTATAATTACTGAAGAAAATTGAAAGCAAACAAGCTATCGAAATATATGAGGATAAGCCTGAAAACTCACAACAAAATGAAAATAGATCAAAAGAATATGGTATACTATATCAAGTGCCAGCCATATAATGTCACAGCTGTATAAACAAATACAAATTAAAATAAAGCAAAGTTTACTTTCTCCCAAAATTAAATGAAGAATTGCCTCTCATGCTGATTAATTTATTGGATAAAGAAATCCAACAGCATTAAAAAAACATTAAATCTGTATGTTATACAGATGTATTGCATTTATACAAAGTTATGCACAACAAGAATTTCACCGATTGTCAACTTTACTTAAAACTGGATAAAAGAAATAAAACACAATTTTCTCGATCACCAATTGCTTCTTTTCCAAAGAACAGAAAAGAAAAAGCCTCCAGATAGACTTTATTATCAAACAACACCTGAACAATCTTATATTGACCAATGTCTGTATAAACAGCTTGTAAAATGGCCAATGAACTTTAAAATAACTTTTATTAAGTACAATCATTTTTTTATTTGTTTTTATGTTTGAGAATTTGAAATGAAAAATTGTTTTTTTTTTCTTCAAAGCAAAATGATATGCAAATTTGGTTTTAAAAAAAACAACTAAAATGAGGTTCAAAAAAGAAACTAACTTTCAAAATAAAAACAGTTTTTCCTTTCTCTTGACCAAAAGGGAATGTTACTTTATTCAAATCTCAGGATTTTCATGATGCCTTATGAATAAAAAGGAAGGATCCTACTAACAGTTAGCTAGATCTAATCTGGAACACTTTTGAATAGTACTTTGAATAACTCCAGCTGAAATGAAGAAATAAGTTTATTTAAGTGACACCTAAAATTACAAAACTATATTTGGACTTTTAATATTTGTCAGTAAAGAAGTAAATGACAATTATTTTGTTTTGGTGAGTCTTATATTTAAAGACTGATTTGTATTTTGTTATAAATAATTTGAATTTGTAAATAATGCTTGCTACATATATTATTTTGAAAGAAATTATCAGATTAAAATTACAAAAATATAAATAAATGAATTTGTAAAAACTTTTCTTTATTTGTTAAAATTATTTTTTTTTAAAAAAATAATTTGTTAAAAATTTTTTTTTTTTAAAAAATAATTATTATATATCACATATGTATGCTAAGCTTATGAATTATATATATGTTATTAATAAGAGGAAGAGGTAAAGAAATAATAATAATAATGTAAATCAATGTACACATATAAATTGCCTAAGTCTCAAATAATCATAGTTAACCAAATAATTATTTCCAGTAGTCTCATTTGTTAGTAGTTAATCTTATATGTGAGTACTGAAAATTGGATTTTATGTAGATGGATATATATATATGTTAATTCTAATGTTTTTTAGATGTTTTGATTGAAAGAAGGGAAGATGGTTCTTTATCCCACGGTATATATAAAAAGCCAACACACACTGGGAGATATCTGCATTTTTCCTCTCATCACCATCCTGCACAACTATTTTCAGTGGCAAAGACATTATTGGATAGAACAAAGAGACTTTCTGATGATAGCCATTTTCACCGGGACCTTTTTGCTACTAATAAAATGCTTCTTCATAATGGTTTTAATTACAAAATTATTAATAGGGCTTATACATATCAAAAGAAAAAAGATTTTGATACTTCAAAGATTAAGACAATTTTTCCATATATTAAAGGAGTAACTGATAGAATTGGTAACATTTTAAAGAATAATAATATTCACACAATTTACACTACTTATAAAAAAAATAGTGAAATATTTCCTCTTCCTAAAGATAAAATTGCTTTGGAGTGTCATGATGTGTATGAAATTCCATGTAGGGTCTGTCCACATACATATATAGGACAGACTAATCGTAGAATAAATATTAGAAAGGAAGAACACATTCTGGCAGTGAGAGAAAAATCCAATTCATCAGCTATTTATTCTCATATTAAATTAACAAATCATGATATCAATTTTGAAAAAACAAATATTTTAGCAAAAATTGAACAATATGACCAGAGATTGCTAAGAGAAGCTATAGAGATTTTTAAAAGGCCCAAGAGCATAAATGAAAGGTGTGAGTTAAAGAAGATTAACAATATTTTGAAGAAACTAATGGAAGAGAAAATAAATTTTAAAACTTCTCAACCAATAGAATTTAAATATGAGGAGAAAGAAAACGATAAAAACGATTTTAAATCTCACATGCATTCTTATGATTTGAGAAAGAGGACGCTCTGAGGAAGGTACTTGATATTGTACTGAAACATCAGCATTTAGCTTTTTCACTACACGGAATATCCCGCAAATAGTAATAATAATATGACATATATATATATTCAGTTGTTTACTCATTGTTTAATAGTTTATATATGTTCACAATCATATAGAAAAATACATTCCTATCAGTTTAATTAGTTAGGGACTGATCTCAGAATGAATTATCCCTGTATAAATTGGGATTAAAACCAAAAGACTATCCCTTTTTAATTATTATGATATAAGAGGTTATTTTTAGGGTTATGATCTAAAAAAAAGAACAATTCCTTATGATAATTGTGATAAAAATAGTTTTAATGTCTATACCATATACAGCATATATATATGTAAGTACTAGGAGATATGCGAATCAAAGAAATATTATATATATAAAATCATACATGCAGTAGAATTATATTTAAGTTTATTAAAATCAAGGTTAAATGTACAATGAATGTGTTACATTTTCTATGAATATATTGACACTGTGAAGTATAATGGTTAAAGAATTTTATTAAAGAAATAAATGGCATGCTAGTTAATAATTATACTTTGTAAATAAATTACTGTTACATAATTTGTTAATTTTATTAAAAAAAAAAAAATTATAGATTAATTAATGATTACACTTGTTAACTAACATGACTTGTTACTTTGTTTATGTAAGATTGTGTGATCTACCACCAGTTATTCATTGGGAGTAACTTATGATCTCTGCAATTTAGCCCAGCATTACAAATGGGACTGTCTAATTGTTTTATGTGTACAAGTATTGATTTATTTTCTGATGCTTAAAAATAAGTCGCACCCGTGCCACTTATGTAAATAAATAAATAATTAGAGAAAATATAAAATGTTTTGAAATATACTTAGTCTGACCATTACATAGTAATACCAGCTGTAAAATCATTTGATCTAGTGGGCTAATCATATTTTTCTTATTAATAATTTATTTTTTTAGTCAGTGCATTTCCAATACAAATAACGTCGAATTTGTAATATATATATGTGTAATCTTTTTTTTTCAACTTTGTTAGTTGTTTTTCTTTTTTAATTAAATCCGTTTTTTTATTTTTTAATAAAATATTTTAATTTCTATATAATATTAAAATTGATTATAAACTAAAATCTTTAAAAAAATGTTTAAACAAAAATTCTATTTACCAAAGTGCTTTTAATAATAAATAAAATATATTTTAAATTTTAGTAAACACCTTTTAAGATATTTTGAGTTCAGTAATCTGTAAATATATTTAAAGAATCTCATTTCATTTTCTACATTTCTAAAAGCTTTATTTGTAAGTGATCAGTCGGTGGAAGTTATAATGCTTTGCATAACTATTGTAATGTGAAAAAAGATATTACGCTCTTTTGAAAATGCCAATGAAATTCTGTCGGGAGGGGAATGCGTTTCATTTATTAACATTATATAACCTTATGCAGTTGAGCTGTAGAAACTTGAATGCTTTCAGCACTGGTATCAAACTATTTAATTCATGTAGTAAACCACTGATAAATATTTCGTTTTAAGTTTTCAACTGAGTCACATAAAATAAACTTGTTAATTAATTAATTGTAAATAATTTTCTTTTATTTATGATTTCTAATTAAAAGTTAAAATCATTTTTCTTGCTTATACAAGAAATAAATTTTGATGCTTTCTATTTTTTATATCATTTAGACTTTCTCAAATACACAGTAGACAAGAATTCGCAGAAAATGTTTCCGTTTTTAATTTTCAAAATGATATATATCTAATCATAAAAAATGTAAAAAAATACACATCTACTTCCACACTCATATACATATAATAATTTTGAATTTGCAAAATAATATATATATATGTAATCGTAAAAAATGGTTTAAAAGCGTATTTACTTACATACCAATACATATAATGATTTTGAAAAATGAAAAATCAAATGGATATATTTTTTTATTTGTCAGAGCACTATCACAAGTAGAACATGAGTTATCTATATTTATATTGACAAATGAAAGTAGGAAAGTAGGACTAAAGATAAATGTTAAAAAGACTAAAGTAATGTTTAATCGATTTGCTCAAAATATGAAAATAAAGATTGATTATGATGAATTAGAAGAAGTTAACAGTTACAAATACCTTGGTCAGATTATTAATACAGATGGAAACATAATGGAGGAAATTAATCATAGAATTAAACTTGGTTGGAGTGCTTTTGGTAGAAATAACTTGATACTAAAAGGAAATATGCCTATGTGTTTGAAAAGGAAGGTTTTTAACAAATGTGTTTTACCAGTTCTTACTTATGGATCTGAGACTTGGACACTTAATAGAAGAGCAATACAGAGACTTCAGACCACTCAAAGAAGTATGGAGAGATGTATGTTGGGAGTAACAAGAAGAGATCGAAAATGCAATGTATGGGTAAAAGAACAAACAAGTGTTACTGACCTCATTGAAAAATTTAAAAGATTGAAGTGGGGTTGAGTTGGACTTATTGCTAGAAAAGATGATAATAGATGGACAATTGAAATTTTAAACTGGATTCCAAGAGATTGTAAAAGACCCAGAAAGAGACCACATGTGAGATGGATGGATGAAATAAGAAAGTGTGCAGGAGTGATGTGGAGAAGAGAAGCTAAAGATCATAGAAGATGGATTAAACTTGGAGAGACCTTCATCCTGCAGTGGATTGATAATGGTTGATGATGATGATGATGGTATTGATGAGTAAATTCAATGATTTGATTACATATAGTAATAGAATCTAACAAGCCGAGATTTTAACTCAGATTTTCAAGCTCCCTATAGCTATCCACTCTATCTTATATAACTGATAAACATGTCCACATACATGTGAAAAAAATAAATGATCTCCAATATATATATATATTGTGCTGAACCAGCTCTCATAAGTTGGACAAGATCATTATCTCCCACACACACATATAATCAGTACTCAGTTTATATTAAGATAGCAAATCTTCAAATTTTAACAGACAGGTTTTGATCTTTTTGCTATCTTAATATAAACTGAGCACTGATTATATACATGTGTGGGAATTGATGATCTGGATCCATTTATGAGTGTTGGTTCAATATGAAGTATGTATATTGGAGATCATGTATCTATTTTACATGTACGTGGTCATTGTGTATTGGTTGTATATGATTGAGTGAATGGCTGTAGGAAGCTTGAAAGTCAGAGTTCAAATCTCTTCTAATTACATTAAGTTTAGTGTAGACAATATATTTATATACAAATATTACATAATAGACTGATATAAAAATCTTTAGTTACTTGAAAAATAAATTGGGCTTGATTCATACCACAGACTGTAGATAGCAGCCTGCTGTCTGTATAATCTGGGATTGGAATCCAGACTGAAGTCAATTTTTGTTAAGAGTTTTAGAATTTTTGTTTTAGTTAATTTGCCTATAGCAAACCCAGATAATTCATTAACATAGATAATTAATAGAGAATTTTCCTATTCTTAATTAGACAGTAAAACAAAGATGAAACCTATTCAAATTCTCACTACCCAGCAATTGTCAAATCTTTATGAATATGGTGTTTAGATGTTTTTAGAGGGCCTTTTTATTGCAATGAGATATTTGTTATAAAGTTTATTTTAACTTATTTTAAAACTATATCTTAAATTTGTTTTGAATAGAACTGTACTAAAGATTTTCTTTCAATTCACAAATTGATGAATTTTTATAATTTTTACAAAGAAAATATGCTAATGAATTTAGTATTATAAATAAAGTTTAAAACAAATGATAATTATTATTCCACAACATTTTTTTGTTGTTGTTTGTGTAACCTTGTTTCTGTAAATAGGATTTACATATATGCACTAATATTAATTATTTGAGAGAATATATTTCCTAAGGAAAAAAAAGGCAAAACAAACAGATGATTCTTTTCTGGTTCTTCATATTATTTTTGATAAGAACTTTTGATAGAATATATAATAAAACATGGAAAGTTGTTTAGTTAGTGAAATACTAGTTGAATGCAGAGAACAGAAAAGGGAGAATAATGTATATTAGGTTCTATTTCTTAGAAAAGAAAGAATGTATCTAATAGGATTAACAAAAGAGATAAAAAATTATTGTTGTAAGATCTATGGCATATGCATTAGGAGTTTGATGTTGCCGATAGTAAAGCAGTCTCTTAGAGCAGTTGTTAAAACTAATTTTCTCTATCTTTGATATTTACAACTGCAACAGAACTAATTATCTCCAAAAATAGCTTAAATAAGAATCATCAATAAAATTTATACAAATAATCATTAGTAAGAAAATGTTCTATCAATTGCTCCATTTTAAACTCTGAAATATCATACCAGTATAAGCTATTTTTATGTTAGCTATCATTACAAAACTCCATTAGAGAGAAGTAGACAAAAAGAAAAGAAATTTATAAATGCTTTTATCAATAAATTAGAATCTGGAAAAGGTTATAAATAATTAAGTCTGTTAATCTTCTGCTATATCATTTACTTGACTAATTTTTATTATTTTTACATACAGGTGAGATATGTAATGTTTAATTTTACTTTTAACAAACATTATTTTTTTAAATAACTGCAAATGTTTATCCATTATGAGAAAAAAAAAATATCCAAATGTCACTACAATTATAAATTTTTTAAATTTTTGATATCATTAAAAGTTTTAAAAGTCTTAAATTTTTGTATCAATATTCTGATATTAATTTCATTTTTAATTAAAAGCATGCATACTATATATATATATATTCATAAATGAAAAAAAAATTACTTATGGACCAATTATTGTTAGTTTATTACTTAATTGATTAAATATTATTTTATTTAATTCATGGTGGATTTTTTGGTTGAAATATTCTAAAATATGCTTAGTCCTAAGATATTGTTAAATTGTGTGTATGCATGATTGTTTTTTTTTCTGTAAATCATCTGCCAGCATTATATCTCTATCCACATTACAAAATAGATTATATTCTTTCTGTATAAAAATAAAACTAGTTATAATATTTATGGAAAGTAATGTCGGATCATCAATACCATTATATCTATAGATGCAAAGTAAATATTTCTTATTGTCTCTACTCAAGAGAGAAAATAGATAAAAAGAGAGAAAATTGCATAAGTATTCATGCCTATAAGTCATAACCAGAAGGTTTGGACTAGCAAATATAGATGATGAATAATTGAATTTCTCTCATAATCTTTTCTTACATTATTTATTTAATATGCATTACAAATTTCTTGTCTTTTAGAAGCTGACCAGTGTAGTATGGACATTGATCAGACATATCATGACAAAATGTAAACAATCATAGTTGATTATTATATTTGGGATCTTAAACAGGTGTAAAAAAAAATAATTAGTAATAAAAAAGTAATGCCAAAATAATCCATAGTATTAACTGATTTTAGGCAGAAGATGAAATTGGGATTGTGCAATAGGAATTATGAAGAAGATAGAAAACAATCCAACAATAATGATATAATAATATTGACTTAATAAGAATATATTTAATCTTGTCAAAAGAAAACATTCAGATAGTCAAAATTAACAATTTGAATGTTTTGTTGTGGCAAGATTTAATATTGTAAGTAAGTAAATATTATGTTAATATTATTGGAGTAGTCATTTTTTATTACCCTATAATTTTTATTACACATCTCTAAGTTTAATTATCTTTTGCATAATGTCAGTTAAAACTATAATTTATTTTGCTATTCTCTCCTTATTACTGAACAGTTTTTTTTTTGGTTCATATTTCTAGACATATGATCAATTATGCTGAGTCACATATGTCTGGTCAAAGTATGTCTGATCATACAATTGTTGTTAAAGAAGAAAAAATTTGAAATGCACATAAAATAAATTATTTAAGGATTGATTAATAGAGAATCAATTATTCATAATCTATATTGATAGTTTAAATCTACAGATTGAAATTTAAAACACTAAACATCACATGATCACTATCTCATACTAGCACATAATTGTTATTAAACAATTCAAAACAAAGCAAAACTCTCCATATAGTAGTGCCATCTTGTGCTAACAAGAGCAATCAATGGATGCCAGAAGGCTTGTGCATAAAATCCCTATCTGGTGCCTACTCATCCAATATCCTAAGATCCTAAGATCTAGGTGCAGTGCTCTCAGATCCAAGGCTCCTCACTGATGAAGGACACAAGCCAGAAACTAGTCTGGGGATATTGGATGAGTAGGCACCAGATAGGGATTTTATGCACAAGCCTTCTGGCATCCATTGATTGCTCTTGTTAGCACAAGATGGCACTACTATATGGAGATTGAAATTTATGGACAGGAATATTTATACAATTTTGTATATAAAATACTCAATCAGATAATTGATATAATTACTATACTGCAGTTGGTAATAAATACAAGAATAAAAAAAGTTGATGGTAGTATTAGAAAAATAAAAAAAAAAGTACAGATGATAAGATAATGAAGAAATGTTCAGGAAATGAGAAAAAAACTTTTAAGAAAATAGAGAAGAAAATAGAAAGAACCAGGGAAAATTGCATCAAGAGTCTACAAAACAAGATAACATAGACAAAATGTTTAATGAATATTTTTTTATTTAAAAATCATATGAAAAAAAAAAGAAAGATATGAGAAATAAGTATCAAAGAAAAATAAAAGAATCATATGAAAATTACAAGATCAAGTTCAGAATATGAGAAACAAGTATCAAAGAAAATAAAAAAAATCAAGTAGGAATTACAAGCTCAAGGTAACAATTGTATACCAATTAATTTAAAGAGATGAAAGTTAGAAAAGAGTAGCAACAACTTAAGGAGACATCAAGTCATACTGAAAAAAATCTTTGGATAAAAAAATGCAAGCTATGAAAGAAAACATACTAAAATTGAAAAAAACTAAAGGAAAAAATAAAGGACAAACAATATTTAAAGAAATGTTTTTGTTTTAAATGAAGATAATATGAAGAGAATCTAGAGAAACCATTTCAAGCTATTAGATAGCAAATATTATAAATAATGTACAATTAATAAATACTTATATTTTTATTGAAGTGATAATTCATTAATTTGTTGTGTGCTGTTATATACAGAAAAGATCAAATCCAAATGAAAGAGATAACCATCTTATCTTTTACAGATAATGTACTTTATAAAGAAACAAATATTCGATAACATATAATGGAAAAGAATATGGACTAAATTCAGACATCTTTTATTTGAATACTTTTTTACCTCAGAAATAATAATTTCAATTGTGATAATATGTTGTACTATTTCCATCATCTATGATCAAATGTTAAATGTATAAAAAATTATAAACTTTATTTAAACTTATCAAATATAAACAACATGTCAGTAATAACACAAGTAAATGACACAAGTTAGTAATTATGCAACATTTCAAATGGTATTATTCTCCACACTTCTTCAGATGTTGCTAACCTGACCAGTAGCAATATTAGCCTAGAAGTCAAGCTTACATCTTTAGATTCTCAAATATCAAATTTTAAGGCAATGCTCCAATCAACTGAGCTATTCTACCAAGAGTCAGTATTGCCTTAAAATTCAATATTTGAGAATCTAAAGATGTAAGCTTGACTTCTAGGCTAATATTGTTACTGGTCAGGCCAGCAACACCTGAAGAAGAATGGAGAATAATACTATTTGAAATGTTATGTAATTACTAACTTGTATTATCTATTTGTGGGTTATTACTAACATGTTGTTTGTATTTGAAAAGTTTAAATAAAATTTAAAATTTTCTATACATTCAACATTTGATGATAGATGATGGAAATAGTACAATATACTATCACATCTAATATAGCATCACCACTAATCTTTAAAAAAATAATAATCTCAGTGTCCCCTTGATACTGAATGCAAATTTAGTACATAGAAGAAATGATCAGATAATAATTGATATGAAAATATAGTTTAAAATCTTATGTAGGAAATGGTAAAATATATTAATAACACACCATAAAAAGAAAAAAATATCAATAAAATCCTTAAGATTATTATTATTAAGATCTGACCAAATATTTTAGAAAATTTCTTGCTAGGAAAAAAAATAGTTATATTGTAAATGTATTACTACTATTTATGTATATGTAAGATTCTATTTATTCATTTACATTCTCTTAAAAACTTATGTTACAATAATAAAACTGCAATAAATTTTATTCCTGATCATACGTTGAATAGGATTTTATTTAGTGCATCATATTTTCTGCTTTGAAAATAGTGATAATGCTGATATTGATGCCAGGACTATAGAATTTGAAGTTGTTTTTTATTATTATCCCAGGTCTTAGATACAATAAAACATTGCTGAATGGTATGAAATATAATGATATAATCTAATAATAAAGCCCAAGCATTTTTAGAGAAGAGTATTGTTGATATAAATTTTAACATTCACAAGTTGAAATTTTTGAAAATAAAGCATAGATTATATAGCATAATCATTTTATGAATAAAAAAAAACTTTTTAAAAATTAAAATAATAAATAAAATATAATCCCCCCCCCCCTACGAAAGAAGGTTCAATGAAGGTATTGGTATCATGTGATAGTTTTTAAGCAAATTTAATGAAATGATTGCATATAATAAAAATGATATAGATATAAATGGATGTGAATAATATTGTATTATATTAGATTTTTTAAAGATCTTAGATATGTATGTGGTTTTATATTTTTTTAAAGAGATTACACTATTACATTTGTAATTACAATCAATATATAAATAAGATTTTGCATAAGTAATGTTTACTATGTTTACTTGTTTGCCATTTCTCTTCCTGTATTTGTAAGATTATTTTTATAAATAGGATTTGAGTGAATGTTTCATATTAACTAACATTGATTAATTAAATAAATTCTCTTGTTTGTAAATGTCAAGAAGCATATTTACACATACCTGATTATTAATATTTTTTATGTATTTTGGAAGTCTATATAAAGAAAAACATAGTTTATTTAGTTGATTATTAATTAAATATAAAGCAAGCATGCAGACTAAGAGAAATATACTAACTTATAGCAATAAAAATAAAAATAGAGAACTCCACCTAAAAAGATCAGCATAGAAGACAAATTTTTGTAAAACAACCTGAAAATCTACAAATTTTTCATACACCCTAGGGGCCATAGATTTTAAATGATGCTTGATCAGTTGGGAAATATGAGTTCTTCACTTTTGCTAAATATAATCTCAACAAAATTAATCATTTTTTTATATTATTTAAATTGAAAACTTCAATAAAATTTTTATAAAATATCATGCAAAAAAAATCCATTAAATTCATTGTTAAATTCTGAAATATCATACAATCCTAAGCATAATTACTTAATATGAATAAAAAAATGAATAAAAATATATAAATGTATTCACAAATAAATTACAACCTAGAAGTTACTTTAACAAATAAAAGTGAAGACTATTTGAACCTATTAATCTTCTATTAACATCACAATTTTTTGTTGGATAGAAAACTGGCATGTATAATCTTGTTTTTATGCTTTAAATATCTATTATAAAAGTAAATATTATATCCAATTATATTCAAGTTTTTTGTTATTATCCTCATCACATTATGATTATCTCCCAGTGCAGAAACTCATGCTAACTTCACTTACTATGCATGCCTTTTCTAAATAACCTTATATGTCAAGTAAATTAGAAGTATCAAATATATGAATCATTACAACTATGAGTCCATTTAATTTTTGGTATTATTAAAATTCTTAGATAATAGTATAAAGATTAAGATAATTATACCAAGATTAAAATATTCTGAGAATAATTTCAGATTTTATTTATATTTAAAATCTATGTTGCAAATAGTTAATTCATGTTTCAATTATTGTTACCCTATTAGTTAATTAATTATATTATTTTATTCCATTTGTGGAATTTTTGTTTTCACATACCCCAAAATCTTGACTATTCCTGTGATCACTGTGAACATACATTTCTATGCTAACTGTGTATGTATGATTGAGTACTTTCTATATGTTACCAGTTAGTATTATTATACTGCTGTGCAATATATAAAATAGAATATGGCTGATTATAATATATGTCTAAAGTAACAATAGGACATCAACACCACTATATTTGGAATTTCAAGCTGAATATTTATGTTGTAACATATATATTTAATTTTTTGGAATAAAATTTATTCATCTTGATCATTAGAAGATATTCTAAGATATATATATAAAATGTTTGCTAATAATTTATATAAACAAATCTGCTTATTTGGAAACCAGATAACATTAATTTATTTCTTTATTATATTGCATTATAAAGTTTAAAAGCTATCATTTTTAATTACTGTTAATAATAATTAATGACCTGTTTAATGTAATGAACTGTTGAAAATGGTAAATTCAAAACATAAAGCTGAAAAAGGTAAAAAAAATGAATCTCAGAACTTAAAATTTAATGAAACTAGAATCACTCATCTTTAAAATTTAAATTCCATTAACTTTTACATGTAGAGATTTATAATGCAAATCTTAAATTGCAATATAGAATAAATTATACTACAAAAATAGGTCAAGGCAAACTATCACCAATGATGATTAGGGTTATCAAATGATTATAAATATTCTTGTCTACTTAATTAGCCCATGCTTAGGCAAAAAATATAATTTACATATATAGATCTCAAATTGGCATGAACACCATTTGATTTTTCATGAAACTACCTATATGATTACTAGTTATTGAATAATGATGTAGTAATATTATTGCTATAAAGTTTTATTATAAAATATTAAAGTGGCTAATATTGGTAGTATTATCTTCTGCTTTACTATAAATAATTAATAACTTACAAACCAAAATAATTTAGTTCTATTTAAAAGTTACACATAAAAATAATTGTAATTTTTTTTTATCTTTTTTAAAACTTATTTATATAAGTGTGTGTGATTAACTTTTCAATTTTTAAAATAAACATATATATAAATGCAGGCAATCACAACCTATATATATATAAAGTCAGACGTCATATGACTTATATATATATAGCTTGCATTTATAAATATGTAAAATTAAAAAACTATTGTAATAACAATAAAAATAATAAATATAACGGTATTTAACTATTATATATAGCATCCTATGTAATCATCCAACTAGTAATTGCTGTTAATCCTCAATTAGCATTTACCAGTATGTATGATAAGGAGGCAGACCTAGTGAACAACTTTCTTACTAAGTTATTGCAGATTACAAAGAAAATTGGTTCACTTTCTTATTAGACATATTGTCGAATGCTAGGGGGGGGGGTTATATCATTTACTATACCAGCACTTCCTATTTAACTGATTATATATATATTATAACAATGCAGAAAAAACGTTTAATAAAACATTCTTAAACTGCCATGTGCATGTGTACATATATATTAAATGTAATATACACATCTTAAGTATATCAGTATAAAAAACTAAAAAGGGAAATAGCTCTATAGAATTAATCATATTATTAAGTATATAAAAAAGGTACTATGTAAAATTACTAACAATAAAATTATAACTCATATTATGTAAAGGAAGAAAGAAAATTTAGTCTTAGTGCTGCATATATGATTTTGAAATGTATAGTTTATGAAACTATATAATATTTTGTGACTTTTCAGATTTTTCTACCAGATGAAGTTTTTAAAAAGTATAAATTGAATGGCAAATCTAAATACATTTTTGAAAATTATGAGATATTAAAATTAAGAAAGTTATAGATAATTTTTAAAAGTTAATCATGATTATTTTTCTTTCTTCCTATCACTCCCATAAATAAAGAAAAAAAAAACTATATATATATAGTCGTTTATAAAATAATTATATAATGTAAACATATATATAAAAGTATTGTTTTTAAAACAAGTTGTGAAATGAATATTTATTCTTGCAATTAGATCCTGATAAAGATATTTTTGTATAAATATGATAAAGATCTTTTTTGGAAAACATCCTTGATTATATGGTAGGTTTAAAAAAAAAAAACATGTTGTGAGGTGTGAAAGGTCTGACAAGAAATCATGATTCAAGAAGCAGTGCAGAGTGATTCTAAAAAGATAGGAGAAACTGATGATTAAAATAGTTTCCCACACCCATACCTTGCTGATTGTTTTAAACTATTTTTCAATATTCCATTCATTGCAACCAATAAGATGGTGTTAGCTAATAGAAGATGATTTAAGCGATTGGATCCAGAAATATACATTGAAGTTCCATAAAACATAATTTTCCTGTTTTAATGAAGCATGCTGTAAAGCAAGAAATGGACTCTGCTGTGAGATCTTTCAAGACCTACTCTACTCACTACCTAATATCATTAATATTCAAAGAGGACAATCACCACCAGGGATAGATTACTAAAACTTATTCATATATATATATATATATTCTAAAACCATGATATTTTCAGAAAACCATGGTTTAAAACATTACAAATTTATGACTGTTGATAAAATCTTATTATTATAGTTATCAATACAATCTTAAAATTTAATATTTATAATTATTTTTTTTTTCAACATTTTATATTATGTTTGTTTTGTAGCAATTACAAATATATAAGCAATGATTTCATATTTTATTGATTCTAAATAAATTGTTAGCTTTTTTTTTTTATTATTATTACTAACCAATTTATGTGTTTGCTTTTCAAACTCATTCTAAACATATGATAATAATATTCATAGATCCTGAGAAATCTTGCAATCCACTGGTGATACATGCAGGGACAATGATAATAATTTATAAGGGATGATGATCAGTCACATTATAATTTCCAAAACAAATAAACTTTCTGTTCAGGTAGTTTGATACCTTAAGATTCATTTTAAATTGAACCTAAAAAGACAGATTACAAATATTTTGGGAATAATTACACTTAATATTTCAGTTTATTGCTACATTATAAGATCAAATCATCATCATCAACATAGATCGTTGGTTAATATTATTGAATATATTTATCTATTTTATTTGCACTCTATATCTAATATATCGTTTTGTATTTGAATTTATATTATCCATCATTAATTATTTATGATTGTTTTTTGTTTATCTATATTTACTTTCTTATTATACATATTATCAAATGTTAAATGGGGGTGTATGCTATTTACTATATCAGCATTTACTCTTTAAGTGATTATATAAAGCAATATACATATACAAAGCATTTTTAAAAATAATAAACTGAATACATATACATATATTGGAGCAGTATAACTTCATGCATAATGTAGCATATATCATAAAATTGATAATTATATAACATTAGAAAATGTTGGCTGCAATTTATTATAAATTACGTTATAGAATTTTCTATATGTAGAGAAGTATGTGTTCGTGGTTATATTTGTTAGTTTTTAATGTTGTACTTTAAAAATCAGAAATAGAAGAACTCTTATTTTTTAAACCATTTTTTTTATTACAATCTATCATTTTATATAACATCTATTTTTTTAAATAACTTAATTGAGATAGGGATAATTTAAGAGTTTCCAATTTTATTTTGTGTTTAAGAGTAGAAACTTATTATCTTTTTACTTTTAAATGATCATTGCTTATAAAAGTTTTAATGTTCCTGTAATACTTAAGATTATATTTTAAATTTTACATTTATCAGATTAACTTACACATTTGTAAATTAAAAAATTCAGAAAACCACAGTCAAATTTTTAATTAAGTACTGCATCTAGTCACATAAAAAAAGAGAAACACATGAGAAAGTTGTTTTATTCATTTATTATTATTTTTATTCACAATGGAGGTTTTTTTTTTTTAATTTTAACAAACAACAAACTCATTTATTGCATAGCTTAGCTAACAATGTTTAAAGAAAATATGTGTAAATTGTGTAAGCACCTTGCTTATTAACGTTTTTGTAAACTTCTTCAATTATACATAACTGGATTATCTAATTTAATAGTTAATTTACATAATCTTCTACAAGATTTACGATTTATCACCACTTTCTCCAACTATGAAATAATGTGCTCAGGTGCCAATAAATTGCTTTTTCATTGATATATCTTTATTTTCATCTAGCAAGTTTGCTTGCCTACACAAAATATTCTGAACTTAGTTTTGGATAACCTTCTAGAGATAAACTTTCTAACTTGTTATAATATTTGAAAGGTATCAATTGTTTTCAAATAATCATTTTAATTAACACTTTAAAAGTAAATTTGACAAGTAAAATGAAAGAAGTTTCCTTTATTCATTCAAATATATTTTCCAAGATAAATAAGGGAAAATGGATTAAAATACAGACTATTATAGTTCTTGCTAATATAGTTTAGACTGCATATTCTATTTTTAAATAGTAATAATAAAAATTAACATTAAATTTTAAAAATGTTTTTACTTTTGAAAAATGTAACTGTTTTAATGCTCACTATTTGGATCATGATTATGGTTGTAAGTAAAAAAAATAATTATAGTTTAAAAAATTGTGTAGATTCTATTATATTCATTGAATTATTAGGGCCAACAATTTTTTCTGTAATATCATTGTATATCTCTTTTGTGAATAATTTCCTATTTAATTTAATATATATTTAGTATCTATAAACTTTGTATTATTTAAATACTTTAATCATGCATCTTTATTAGTATTCTTTCTTTACTTTCAGTATAACTTTATTTCTGAAATCTTGTTAATAAATTCGGTATAATGTTACTTCTGATATGGAATTCCGAGGCATGAACAGTAGTCTCATGTATATGTCCTATTACTTTATTTTACATTTGTCACTCTCTAAAAAAATAATTAAGTCAGTAATAATGGGGTTTAAGAATTTTGATCAGTAGTATTACTTCATATGTCAGTAATTATTATCACAAAGAGCATTAAATATGTTTGCCTAGAATCTTCATTCTGAATTACTATATATTTTTATAAAGCTTTATTACCATTACATAAAATGATATACTAATGTTGGCCAAAGTCTTGATAACTAAACATTATATAAATTGTTTGTGTAATGTGTGGTACATTAATACTTACACATGGCATTAAGAATGGCATTGAATATGGATCATAACAAATAATCCAGAGCAGTAAATATTATAGGACCATTACATAAAATTGTTGCATCTATGCATTGTTAACTTGATTAGAAAGTAGCAGCCACAAGAATATCAATCCAATAATCATAATATGTTGAATCATCATGAGAGAGATAATCTATAACAATATACTATTTGGATTGGAAAAAGAAAAAAACCAGGAATAAAGATAACAAGCAGAGAGAATAATGAATAAAAATAGTAATGTTTTATAAATTAGGATATATAAAAGTATATAAGGTATTATTATAAATAATTAGAAGATGAATTAGACATTGATCTTAGATGAAAAAGCAATTAGCTCTGTATATATTTATGAATCTTTAGATAGTTTTAGAAAATATGTTAAAGTTTGAAAGCTTCATTTTGAGCTTAAATTTTATACAAATTGTTAAAAATTAAATGTAAAGGAAGTGACAATCATGTAATTGTGAAAATTAATAAATGGTAAAAATCAAAGAAATCAGAAACTTTTAAAATAAAATTTAACAAAAAACAATGAAGAACAGAAAGAATAAATGATGAAGATATAAAAAAATAGATACAAAATGAGAGATGATAATATAAAAAAGTAAGGAAAGAGAGAAAAAAAAAATAAAAAGTCAAAGTCAGAACTGGAAAAAAACTATAAAAAAAATAGCTGATGGATGAATTTAAAATTCAATTGGAATCAATTTTTTCAGATAGAAACAGTATGTTTAATGAAATAAGTAATATTAAAGGCAATATTCAAACTAAATTATTTAATGATTCTTAGAACATTTTGTCAGTAATCATTACATCAGAATATGATATACAAAAGGGAAAAAATAATCTGAAAAATAATGATGAATATAAAATAAATGTAGAATATACAAGTAATACAAATATTGGTGTTAATGCCATGAAAAAATATAATATTGACATAGAGACTGTGAGTAATAATAACATCATTATAGTAGACATAGAGAAGGTAAATTAATTACTTAAAGCTTTTGATATTCTCAAAAGTGGATGATAACACTGAAGATATATTTGAAAATTAATTCAATGTAAGTTGAAAATTGTACATCAATTTTATGGATTGATAAATAAATTAAAGCAAATTTAGACAACAAAGAAACATTTAAAATAAAATTTGTGACAATGAATTAATATAAAATTTAATTAAAAAACTGAAAAAGTAGCAAGTAATGCAAAAAAGTTTAAAAGGCAGAAACTATTAATATGTCAGAAGATGAAGGTAAGGAGGTTGAACTAATGTAGAGATAACAAAGAAAATTTAAAAAATCACTGTATGAATAAAAGTTTTGTGAGTGTTTATAACATCAAGAAGATTTGTAAGTCTGTCAATTATAAAAAAAATTGTGATGGATTAAATACTACCCATAAGTTATTGGTATTACTGAGGATTTGTATATGTTATTGACTACATGCCATAGAATTGAACATCTTAAATATTACAAAAGTTTCTACAGCATCCACAATATTTGCTTTTTAATGAAACATCATTGCATTTCTTGTAAGATGAACATCATAAAATATATAAAGATTCATATAATGCTCTCAGCATTTGTTATAAAATTCAGCATAATAAATATTTTCTAAGTTTATACAAGTCATAAAGTAAAGGTCTTTTTAGTAAATATTATTTTTGTTCCAAAGAAAGGAGAGAAGTGATTTTATGGTCATGCTTTAAAGTAAGTTTTTTTTAAAAATGATAGTCATGATTAATATTTTATTCGCTATATTAAAGAATAGTCCTCTGTCCTATGGACAGATTCACAGAACATCCATCAATCTAATTTCCTCAATTTCTCCATTGCCTAAATGTTCAATTTTACATCTCTTTCCATCTAAATATCAACTAGAAATGTCAATCTTCTTCATATTTTCTTCTTGGTTCCATTCATTATTACCACAAAAACACATCTCTTTAAACTATTCTTTCTTTTTAATATATGTTCATTCCAGTTCTTTATTCTATCTTTAATTTCCTCAATCAATCTTCTTATATTCTTTACTCTTTTCAAAACTTATCTCGTCATTTTGCTTATTCAACTATTTTTTTTCCATTTGCTTCTTTGATCATTACAACCACATAAAAATATTCTCCACCCATAGTGCTTAATCTTTTCCTTAATTCTCTTTTCAAACATTCACAAAATATTTTTCTCTTAACTAATTCTCATTTGCCTATGATAGTTTTCTTTTAACTTCATTTTTTCCATCCTTACTCACCTAACTATCCAAACTATTCACTGTGAATTATATTATCATGAATATTAATTTGTATTTTTGTGTTCCTTCCTATTCATAAACACTAGGTTTTCTAAACACTAATCTTTATTCTATATCCCATACATCATTCTTCTAATTCGTTCAACATATTCTGATGATTTTTTTCATCTTCAACAAATCATATTCAATTTACTATTCTACCATAACCTTACACAGTATAAATATTTTTATTTATCATTTCCTCTAAATAAAAATTAAAAAGCATACAAAGCATGCAGGAACCCTGTCTAACACCTCTTTTTATATTCATTTCATCATTATCATTATTTTTTAGTATGATTCTTATATTCATCCAATATACTTATTGCAAATTAACCTTTTCTCTTTCCAATCTGCATTTTAATTTTTATTCCAGATTATTCCATCAAATGCTTTTTTCAAATCCACAAAACATGTATCAATTTTATATAAAGAGCTCACAAATAAGCTCTTAACAAACTTTGTTTATCTTTTCACTATAACTTTTTGCAATTGTTCTAATAACATCAAAACAATCTCTTATACTCTTCCCACTCTGAAAAATATACTGTACTTCTCCAATATAATGTTTCCTTCTTCCCACAAATTCTTTGAGTTTAAATTTTTCAATATGCAAACTTAATTGTTATATACTCTTCATATATAACAGTTCTCTTCTTTTTAATAACTGAAATCATTATAGTTCTCAAGAAATTTTTAGGGAAAACTCTAAACTGCACAATCCAAGAATTTCCTTCATACTAATTTTTTATATTCCTTTCAACAATTCTATAGGTATTGTATCAAAACTGACAGAGTTACAAGTTTTGTTTTCTTAATTGATTTACTTATTTTTTTCTGTCAAAATAATCATATCTTATTATTTACTTCAAGATCTTCGCTTAAAATTTTTTTGAAGATATTCTTTCCAGATTTTCATTATATCATTTCTATCACTTAGCTTCTTTTTGTTCTTATAAAATAATTTTACTCACTAACTATTTCTTGTTTTCTCAAGTAACACTTCTATTTCTATGAAATACCAGATCATATCATTTTACTTGTTGAAACACTTCTATCTCTCTGCATTCTCATTCCAATCATTTATTTTTTGACAAATCTGTTTCTTTCTCTTTAGTTCATTATTAATTTTTTTTGTTGTTTATTCTTCCTCAATATTGTCATTTTATATTTTTTTTATATTTCCATCATTTTTAATATATTTTCTGTATACTTTCCTTAAGTGCATAGTTTCTATCATATTTTTTGCCATTTTTAATATTTCCTCTTTAAGCCTACATTAACATTTATCAGATCATTCCTATCAATTCTCTTTGTTATTGTTTTATATATGAAATCAAACCTTCTTTTCTTAATTTCTTCCAATTTATCTAAGTTTCATTTCACATATTTTTCCATTTTTTCATCTTTATTAGATTTAACTTTAATTTAGCTATTATCCATATCATGATTAGAGTTTATATCAGGACTAAGTAAAGCATGTAAACCTTTAATAGTATTTTATATCTATCTTGTACAATCTTCTTGGATGATTTTTAAATCAAGTACCTGCAACAAAAATTATTTCCTTTACAAAATTTTACAAGTGGACAACCTTTTTCATTTCAATTTCCAATACAAAAATTTCAACAATTTTTTTTCTTTACTATTTCACCCAACAGTATTACATATGAATTTTTATTTTTCTTATTGTATTATTGCTTCATTTTTTCATATTATTCTTCTATTTTTATATCATTGTAACTAATATTTGGCTTATAAGTTTGTATGAATATCAAATCCTTAGAACTTGTGATTATCATCATTATCATAAGATTTTCATCAACACAACCTATCTTTACAATGAAATTTGAAATTTTTTTTCCAACAGTAATGCCCATTCTATTTACTGCTCTATCATAACCAAATTAAAACAATTTAACATCCCTACTATTTACTTCTAAATAGTCATTTCATCTCTGTTCATTTAATCCTCTAACATCAATATTATTTATTTTCATTTCTTTTTAAGTTTTCAAATTTCCTAACATCTTTCTATGATCTGACATTCTGTATATTAACTTTCAATATCTCATATTTTAATGCACTATCTTTATGAGTATTTTGCAGGTTTATGACCTAAGTTTCCACATGTCTACCTCTACTGAAAAACACTAAAGCTTTTTTCAACTAAAGGCTCAACACTAATATGAATTAATCTTGTATTCATATAAAATAAAAACAAGGCAATTATAATACAAAGTGATTTCATCTTTCCTTCTCTGTCTAGCAATAACATTAAGCTTAATGAGCTAACTATTATTCATAAAAAATCCATCCATTACTTTTCTCTTCACTGTTGTTACCTATAGATTTCTCTGATAACTTGGAGGATGCTGATGTTATCACAGCACACAGCAGGGGTTTTAACTTACTTATTGGTAGTCAATACTTACTCAATATCATAGTAATTGTGGCATTTTATAAAAGTATATACACCACTGTCCCCATCACCATTTTCTGATAGCAAATCTGTCCCAATATCAGGGATTTCCTAATTGGATTTTCTTTATTTGCAACTAACCTTCATTTGTAAAGACAATTTTCTTGTTTGCAACATAGGGATATTCAGAGTAGCATGGCTTCATGCATAGTAATGTTATATTCTATATATTATATGCTGTTCCCCGTGTAACTTTGCTCATATTAATAGAATAAAAGAATGTAATGCAATATGTAGCTATTCCTTTGTCTTATATATTTATATACATGAAATAATAATCCATGAATTATCAATAGTAGTATTGCAAAAAATTTAACTTTTTTGAGCAGTTACATTTCTGAATTTAATCAACTTTTAGGATTTTAGTTTAAATATATTTTCACAAAATAAAGTAATTTTTAATAATAGCTATGAAATGTTAATGTCTTGGTATTTTATTTATGTTCCACTTACAAAAGAGTAATTAAATACGTGGTACAAATGAAATGTAATTAAAATATATTTACATAAAAAAATATATTTACATTATCAAATTTTACGTCACTTTACTAAAAACTATAATTCTATCCATCTCTGTAATATGTATTTACAATATACTGGCCACTTATTTATTTAAATTTTTTTCCAAAGTCGATGTTGATGTGATGTGATGTATTTGGCTTCTCCTTAAACGAAGTCAAGTTCCATTCTCCACTCTAAGTCTTCCCATATGTGCTGCCCTCTATTTTGCATTTTAGAAGTCATTTAAAAATGATTATAATTTCAATACATATCACAAATTACCAAAATGTTTAAAACAATTAATTACCATAAATCAAAAATCCCTAACTTATATTATTTTCAAAAAATGTATGTTGAGTTATAAAGTAATAAGCAAATTTTTACATTTAAATAGTAATAAGGATACATTTGATAATGATATAACGATAGTAAAGAACAGCTAAAATTTATTATAAAGTTTGTTATACGGTTTTATATTTTTTGCAAATGTGCTTAATAGCCTCTAATCTCCCGAACATTTTAGAAATATTTGAAAGAAAACACCTTAAAAGACAAATGACTTCTGATATGCACTTTGCGTTGAACCAGCTCTTATCAATTGGTCAAAATGCCAATCTATCGTGTATATCTTTATCATATGTTCAATATTTATCAAAAGTAAATTGTTATATTTTGATTTGCAAGTATCAAATTTACTGCATGCATGACTTTGATACAATATACTTTATTCATTAATGATTATCACTAATCATTTATTAACATTAGCCCTAATTTAATAAGTAATCCCTAATATATTTATCTATAGTGGATCATGTCAATGTTGTGGGCGGAGTAAGTTTGACATTTGCAAATCAAGTGTAATATTCTTATATATATTGAAAAGTATACATTAGTAGTTATATTTATTTTTAATGTTTTACTTTAAAACTAGAAATGAAAAAATATTATTATTACGTGAACTCATTTTTTTTTTTTTGCAATCTATATTTATGCAAACATGATAATTAAAAATAAAATTTAATTGAAATATAGATCATTTCGGATTTCCAATTATATTTTATTTAGTTTTTAAATTAAGAAATAAAACATAATCATTTTTATTACGTTTAATTTTTGTTGTTTATAAAAGTTTCAATGTAATTTTAATAATTAAAGTTCTGATTTAATAATTCTGTTTATTAAACTAATTTACTTTGGCTTTCTGACATTAAAAGATTGTTTTACTTTTGTAAATTAGCTAAACTTGAACGACACAATCAAAATTTTAATTATTAGTTGCACTTGGGAAAAATTAAATAAATGATACGAACAAATTGGTTTATTTATGATTTATTTTTATTTTGACGTTTTGGTTGTTTGATAAAAGAACATACTTATTTAGCTGTCAAATGACAATTTCTTAACCTAACCAACAGTCTTCAAGAACAATCTACATGAATCTTATAAACACAATATTTATTAAAATTTTATGTTAGAGTTTTTTCAATTAGCACTGATAGACTCTGATCGATTCCAGAATTCTATAGAATAATATACCCAGATGTCAATAAGAAATATCTTTTAATACAATGCATTGATTATTATCTTATAAATTTACTATTACAAAAGATTCTAAAGTTAATTTTATTCAAAGATATAGAAAATTGTTTAACTTATTTTAATATATAAAAATGAAATTATTTTAAAGTATGATATACTAAATCAATAATTTTGAAGCAATTGTTCTATTTTAATCTTTACTAGTAATTTGATTAAATAATGTATGAATAAACTTCTTTTATTTAATCAAAGACATTTTCTAGAACTAAAGGAAAAAAATTGACTAAAATACTAACATTTATTTGTAGATAAAAAATCATGAGTGAAATAGATAGAAATGATAAAATAATTATTACATTGTTAAGGTTTAATAGAATTACTTTTTTTGCAAATTTTGTTTAAACTTTATACTTTACTTTTAAGTAGTAAGATATATGTTTAATTAATTATATTCATAATTAATTTTTATATAAATAATTTTGTAATACAATATTACAAGCATGTGCACTAAAATGAACTTATTCCATTTAGATTGATAATATTGTGTTATATATAAATGTATTTTACCAGTTCTTACTTATGGATTTGAAACTTGGACACTTAACATAAAATTTAGTACAAAGACTTCAAATCACTCAACAAAGCAGGGACAGGTGCATGTTAAGATTGAAAAGAAGAGATCAAAAATGAAACAACATGGGTGAAAGAATAAATAGGTGTTACCATCATTATTAAAAATAAATAAGAGACTGAAGTGGAGTTGGACTTGACATATTGCTAGAAGAGGTGATAATAGATGAATAGTTGAAATTTTAAATTGGAATCAAAGAGATTGCAAAAGATTTAGAAAGAGACTGCATGTGAGATAGATAGATAAAATAAAGAAAAGGTCTTGAGATGATGTAAAAAAGAAATATTAAAGATCAGAGAAGATGGATTGAACTTGAAGAGATCTTCATCATGTGACACATCAATAATGGTTGAAAATGACAATGATGTATACAAATGTAGTTTCATATGTTACAATTCCAAATGCAATTATACCAAATACAATTATAAAGTTTGCAAGAGATATGATAATGTAATATTTGTTACTAATTTAAATAGTATTTTATTACTTATTACTTAGGATATGTTCATGTTGGTAAGTAAAATGAAATGATTTCAAGATACACAAAAAGATATGTGTATTTCATTATATTCATTGAAATGGAATAGCCTACTTTTATTTTATTAAAACAGGCAAAACTCTATACATTTTGCCACTCAATGCAAGTCAGAGTAATCCATGGTTGCCAGAAGGCTTGTGCCTAAAATCCCCATCTAGTGCCTACTCACCCAATATCTCCAGACTAGTTTCTGGTTTGTGGCCTTTGTCAATGAGGAGCCTTGGATCTGAGAGCACTGCATCTAGATCTTAGGATCTAATGCAACCCTCCAGAAGCCATATTTTATCTCTACTTAACTACAAAACTATGAGTCTTAAATTAAAAACACTATATTTTTAATCCAAGCTCATTAGCTTATATAGTCATATAGGTCTGAACTCAGTCCAGTACCCATATATTTTGGTTACTTTGGTTCTTTAATAACCATAGCCACCACTATCTTATTAGGCAGGATTGGTTTTAAGCCAATAAAGATAACATCCTGCCTAATAGGATAGTGGTGGCTATGGTTATTAAAGAACCAAAGTCACCAAAATGTATGGGTACTGAACTGAGTTCAGACCTATATGACTATAAAATAATGAGCTTGGATTGAAAATATTATAGTGTTTTCAATTTAAGATTTATAGTTTTGTAGTTAAGAAGAGATAAAAGGTGACTGCTGGATGGTTGCATTAGATCCTAAGATCTAGATGCAGTGCTCTCAGATCCAAGGTTCCTCACTGGTGAAGGCCACAAGCCAGAAATTAGTCTGGGGATATTGGATGAGTAGGCACTAGATGGGGATTTTATGCACAAGTCTTCTGGCATCCATTGATTACTCTGGCTTGCACTGAGTAGCAATACATATAGAGAGTTTTGCCTGTTTTAATAACAGTTGTGAGCAAGCATAGGAAATAGTGATCATGTGATATTTATTACTTTTATTTTATTATATGCATTTATTTTGTGATTTTTTTTTTATGTTTATCTACTTTTCTAAGCCAATAAAATGTCACCTGACTTCATCACATGGTTTTAGATTACATACCACTATTTTTTACCATCTCTATGCTATTTACTTTTAATAAGTAATAATAGATGAAAAATGATAGTTGCTATTAAATCCTTGTTCTGTGTTATCCTATCCAATATCCTCAAACTATTTCAAGCTTATTGCTTTTATCAATGAGGAATTTTGAACCTTGAACCAATGTATTTAATTCTTTCGGATTTAATGATTTCTTCCTCCTTCCAGTACCTATTATTTATTTCTCTGTTAAATTATCAAACTATCAGTACAAACTAAAAAAACAATATATAAATATTTTCAATCTAAGCCAACTTGCTTGCATAAACATATATATCTGAAACCATTTCAGTTTCTATAGATTATGGTATACTGTATTTAGATTTTTCATAACTTTGGACACTGGTCCAAGATCCAAAGCTTCTCACTGATGAACACCTTAACGATGAATCTGATTTGGGGATATTTGATAGGACATTTCAGGAAAGGGATTTAATAAGTACTGTATCTTCCATTTATTAGTAACTATTAAAGCTTATAGTAAATGGTATAGAGATACCAAAAAATTATGCTTCTATAACATATATACTTATGTTTACAGTTAAATCACTAACCAAAATTAAATTTAAAAAATCATTACCAGTAGTTTTTCTACCAAAGCAAATTTTTCAGTCTAATGTGATGTAACACAAAACAAATATATACTGTATTATCTTACTTTCCCATAGTTTCAACTCACATTCCATTTGTTTTTAATATCAGAAAACTAGAAATTTTTTAAATATATTAATAGCTGTAAAATCTTAAATCTTTATTAATAAGGTTCTTACATTTTGCTCTCCTTTTCATTCCTCTCAAAGAAGGTAATCAATCTTATCACAATTCATTATGATAGTGATTTAATTGTGAGTTGATGTACTTGGTTTACTATTTTGATTAGTTTAACTATTGAAATTGATATTATATATATATCTGTATGGGTTTGTATGTATTATTTCTATAGCATACTTTCTATTACTGTTTTGAAAATATTCCTTTTTTTATTTTGTAGTTTTTATTATTAAATTTCCAATATTTTTACTTCTTTATATGAAGGTCTTCTTCCATGTTTTAATATATATGCATATTGAAATGATATAATCTACAAATTAAACAAATAAATTAAAACAATGTGAATATTAAAGATTATATTTTTATTATTTCTTCTACAAACATCACCATGCACATTCATATTTTATGCACTTTACATATATGCAGTTATTATTATAATATTATTGTATTATCAATTTTATCATATTTTTTTATATATTTATTAAATACAAAATAACTGAAACACATAGGCTTATTATATACCTGTGTTTATATATGTAATATGTAGGGTATATAAGCACAGACTTTCACACAACCCACCACTCTCCACACTATCTCATAACACTGATACACTTGAACACATATATGTTGAAAAGAGATAGTGTGGAGAACGGTGGGTTGTGTGAAAGTCTGTGCTCATATATCCTATATATTACATATATAAACACAGGTATATAATAAGCCTGTGTGTTTCAGTTATTACATAGTAGAGATGTCTGCCCATCCCTTGTATATGTATTAAATAGATTGTGTCCTGTACATAAGGGGTAAGATTGACCTTAGGTCAACATGGATGTGACAAGAATCTCAGCCTCAGGGTGGCCTTTCAGCATTCCATCATCAGATTTTCAATTGAATGGTTGGTTGAAGAGTTGGAGTGGGGGGTAAATTGAAGCCTGTCCATTAAAGTATGAGGATTGGCTATCTTAATATATATCTGAGCACTAATCTGGACCAACTGATGATTGCTGGTTTAACATGAAATATGTATATTTGTGATTATTTATCTTTTCAACATATATGTGTTCAAGTGTATCAGTGTTATGAGATAGTGTGGAGAGTGGTGGATCGTGTGAAAATCTGTGCTCATATACCCTATATATTAAATTACAAAATAATAATTTATTTCTATTTTATGTTTAATGATAAAATTAAATAAAGCAATCACTATTCTTATTTAAAACATCCTAATTGTTATATACAGTATATGTATTTTTTGTTAATTTTTTTTTCCCCACGTGTCAAAGCATCTGCCGAGAAGCGAACCCGGAACAATTGCTTTAGTAAGGCCGGTGTGCTGACCACTCGAGCACCAATCCATGACTTAAATCCATCTTTACTAGTATTTTATAAACACTACTCCCTTTTGACATTTTAAAATTTTATTATTAATTATCGTTTTATATATGTAATAATTTTTAAACTTATTATTCACCGTAAATTACATCAGAATTTTTAAACTTATTATTTAAATAAATCATTTTCTCTGCCATTTTTATTTGTTGAAATCACAATTAAAAAAAAAAATTGTAAAAAGATAATTACTAATATTATTATAAATTGTCAAATTAGGGTAGGATAGGCATTTAAGATAAATATAACATATCGGCATGTTCAAACATTTTTCAGTTAAAATGTTTTAAACAAGTGTATGATTTCTTTATTTTGTCTGGTTGATGAATTATTGTTGATTTAAAAGAATGTTATTTTAAGCTTGTAAAACGATTTTTTTATTTTAAGCTTGTAAAACGATTTTTTTGTTTCGAAAAAAAAAAAACGATTCTAGAAAGTTTGATTTGTAAATTGTATTTATGGTATACCCATTCGGAGTTTATTACTTATTAAATATTATATATCTGTGTACATATTTAATAGACATTATTTATTTATAGAGTTATTAAAATTATTAGAATACATATTCTAATAATTTTTAATAAATGTCTGACATTAATTATAATAAAAAAGAATGCATGTGTATCACTTCTGCAATCAAAGTTTAGAGATTAAACGTTGGTGGCCTAGTGGTTAGCATAGCTGCCTTCCAAGCAGCAGTCCTAGGTTCGCTTCTCAGTCAACGCATTTGACATATGAAAAAAATAGTTTAGAAATTAGCACATTTTGCTCAATGTTGATGGCGACCGTAATATAAAATAAACAGACTGTCTCTCATAGAGCATATGTTTACAGCAACAAATGAAATATAATTAAGCATTTAATTTTATAATTAGAATTTCTCATATATAACAGCTTAAAAATATATATTATTTTAAGATGTGATGTTTTTACATTTATATCTAAACCCTCACTTAGTATATAAAACAAGGCAATTATAATCTCATTAGAAATTATTCTTAATGCTAAATTATATTTGTAATTTGTAATAAATGCATTGAGATTAATTACAATCAATGAAAAGTTACTACTCTTATTACAATGCAAATTTTAATGTTTATAATTTTTTGAAGTTATTTAGATTTGCATGTCAAGCCGAGAGGTCAGCGCAACCGCCTTGCAAGCAAGCAGTTAGTTGCAGACAGTTGTTGCAGGCTCGCCTCCAGCCGATGCTATGGCATATGAGAAGAAAAAAACAATTAGCTTAACAAATTTGATGAAGTTCTTTGTTAAAATAAAATGGCAATTCTTGATGAAATATTTGCTGGCATTTAAAAATATTGTTATAGATTAATTTCGAAACTATTAAAATTATAAAAATATGTGGATTTATAAAACATATAAAAATGAAAGCTAAGGGAAACATTGCAATAATGATAATAGATTTAACATTGTTTTTCACTAACTATTTTAAAAATTTTATTAAATAGGCTATTTTCCACTGAGAAAAGAATTGCAGTAGGAAAAATTATGTACATGCTTTTTGTTAACTAGGGAATACAATAAAAGTTGATGGGAAGAAAGTGTGATTTATATATTAATTTTATTTATTTTGTTAAGATCACTCATTTAAGCAAAAATGTTTGTTGCAATATTTGAAGTTAGCTGCTCACCAGAACATTAATTACATAACTGAACTTCTATATGATAAGATAAAAGAAATTATTATTGCTATTGGAAAATATAACATTTAAAATGAAAGCTGTTACTAAACAAAAATATGAACTAGTTTCAATTTTGAGTTTCATTTTTAAGACAATGGCACTTATAGTTTTTCTGAAGGTTTGTGATGATGGTGTTCTAGCTGTATTTTTATATTGGACTATTTCCATCATCTAATATGTGTGTTGAATGTCTTTAGAAAAGTTTAATTTTAGTTAAATATTCCAAATGCATTCAACTGTTAGTAATATCACAGCAAACACGTTAATATATGCACCAACTAT
Organism: Epiperipatus broadwayi; assembly: GCA_028023455.1. Lineage (NCBI taxonomy): Eukaryota > Metazoa > Onychophora > Udeonychophora > Euonychophora > Peripatidae > Epiperipatus > Epiperipatus broadwayi. Next base: position 2,756,714 of record JAQFVV010006198.1, on the reverse strand, counting down.
TAGTAATATCACAGCAAACAATTTTTAGTAATATCACAGCAAACAGGTTAGTATATGCACAAGGTTTTGAGATGTATTTTTCTCCCCTCTTTTTCAGGTGTTGCTGGCCTGACCAGTGACAGCACTAGCATGGAATTCAAACCTGGGTTCTTAGATTCTTGATTATTGAAGTTTAAGGCAATGCTCTAACCAACTGAGCCATCCTGCCAAAGGCAACAGTATGTAGTAATTTCATATACTTATCTATGAGGTTCCTCCTGATTTCTCCACTTTTTCCTCAGAGCAAAGTTGATTAGTGGTTTCCATACATTATGTATAGTCACACTAGGTTGGCTTATGGGATTTTTTGCCATAGTCATGTGAGCAGCTTCTTTAAATTTTCTTCTTTGTGCCTTTTCTTTTTTTTTCCAATATTGTCTTTGGAAGGATGGCTCAGTTGGTTGGAGCATTAAACTTCAATAATCAAGAATCTAAGGACCCAGGTTCAAATCCCATGCTAGTCCTGTCACTGGTCAGGCCAGCAATACCTGAAGAAGAGGGGAAAAAATACCTCTTGAAATGTTGTGCATATTCTAACCTGTTTGCTGTGATATTACTAACAGTTGAATGCATTTGGAATATTTAACTAAAATTAAACTTTTCTAAAGACATTCAACACACATATTAGATTATGGAAATAGTCCAATATAAAAATACAGAATGGCACTTATAGTTTCACAAGCAGCTATGAAGGTAAGAGACAGGATTAATAGCTGAATCATTATATAGCAAAAAATAAAAACCTCACCTTACTAATATTTAGATTTATAGTACGCCAATAATTAGGCTATTCTTGCTATTTTAAAAGATGGAATTATAAAACATTTTTAAAGCTTTGAACTATAAAGCTATAAAACTTCCATTTAGTAATTCATGTTTAAAATGTTGAAACATTTTAAAGCCAGTGATGGAAGTAAATTTAAAAAAAACTTTTAACATGTATGAAAATGATCTTGGAACTGTCAATTAGTTTAAATATTTTGATAGCTTTTAAATAGAAACTCAGACATGAATAGTGAATTGTAACTCTCTCACTAATGTGTTACTGATGTATTCCTTTAGTTAAAAATGTATTTTTCTTACAGTAGTATAACTACTTCATTTAAAGTGCCTATGGACTATGACAAATTTATTATAAGAGAATAAGAAGATATATTATTAATAGAATATAAAGATACTGCAATTTTTTTTCAAGATGCTCTAATAATTACACTCTCCATATTTCTGCTTCTTGTGTGGTAATAATGAATATACTGGAATAAGGTTACATGTTTTGTGAATTATATATGTAAAGTAAATGAACAGTAAACTTTCTAAAACATTTTATGGAGAATGTAGCATTGTTAAAATAATGTCTGAGTATATTATACAAATTATGTCAAAGAAACTACAAAAATGCAGTATTGATAAATTTTATTGAAAATATTTATCTGATAGAACAATAGAGGGCAGAGCTACAATTATCCAATGCGTTGAAGTCTCAAAAAATAATTTGTTGAAGAAGAAAGTGAAAGATGGCATTGCAAAATGCTGAATAAATTAATTTGGGTAAATTTGTAGTCCATTGAATAACTTGTATTAGTTTTGCAGTATTTATTTTTACTGCTATTTATGTATTATACATTTAGTCAAAAATAATTAAATAAAAGGGAATATATACAGATATATGTAGGAAGGGAGTAAAAAAAAAAAAAATAGGGATTCCTTTTTTGTATTACATAAGATGTGAACTGTTTATTAGCAGAAAATAATGGATGTTTTATTATTTTGAACATATATATATATTACTTATAGATTGGACGATTTATAAAACATCATGAATTTTTTAAAGCTTGTAGCAAGAAAATGGTGCACATTTTTTCCCCCCTTTATTATCTTTGTTTGATTTCAATATATATTTTTTGTTATTATTATTATTTTTTGCTTATTAACTTTCTTTTGTGGTATATATGTTTACTTATGATTCTGAAAATGGTGGTGATAATATATAAAGTGGATAAAGAAACTATATGAATCATTGTAAAAATATTAATTTATATTTAAAAATATTTATGTATTTAAAAATATTAATTTATAATTACATTATAAATTTGTTTATTTTATATACTGTAATCATGGCTAGCATTATCTATAGTTGACACTTATGTCCAAATTAATTAAACAATGAGATTATATAATTCCATTTTTTTGCCTTACTTATTATATAATATATTTTTCTCTTTCTTTCTTTTATCTACTAGTTTTGCTTTGTTTTGAAACAGTAAGTTAGGTCAACTGTGCTTAACCTGAAAGTTAAAACCAACAATCAATTAAGTCAAGTTCAGTAAGATAAATAAAAACAAATAATTATTATTTGTTTTTCTTTTTAAATAATCCTAGGGATTATTTTGGTTTAATTAAAAGATTTATTTAATTTCTTTTGAATTAACTTATAAAATATGTAATTTTAAATCTTCTCATTCGATAATTTAATTTATAAACCAAATAAGCGTATGTCACGCTTGAATGTGAAGCTATAATAATATACAGGAATTAATATACGCTAAGCGCTTTCGAGGTCCTTTACCTCATATTCATAGCGATGCTGTGAGCTGCGAAATGTAAAAAATGGAGCGGGAGAAGTGGTATGCAAAGCATATGCAAATGGGCTAAATAGTCCAGCGTTTAGAGATGTCGAAGCAGGTGTCACGTCTATTGATAGAGTTGTTATTGTTATTGATGTAGTACGCTTCTCTGATCTTCCGCTTAATGTCGTTTTTCTCGATACAGACTATTTTAGGGTGGGAAGGTTCAAATAAATGTCCAGTCTTCTTGGAATGTTCCAAAAATGTTGATGAGTTATCGTTGTTTTTCATAGCTCTATTGTATGTGTATCTGTGTTGTGCTGTCCGGGTGATTGTGCCTGCCTTGGTTTCTCCAAAATAAATGGCGCGGCAACCGGGTTGTGGGCAAGTTATGCTGTAAACGACATGGGGGGTCTGAGAAGGTTCTATTTTGTCCTTGGAGTTATTGATGAGACGATTAGTACAAGGGGGTGTATGAAAGCTGATTTTAAATTTATTGTCTAAAATCTTGATTAGTTGGTGGGAGATTTTGGGTATGTGGGGAAGAGTGATATATGGAAGTTTAATGTTGTTTTTATTAAGGGTGATTTTTGTATGAAACTGTTTGATTTTGTTGTTGATAGTGTGGAGTTTATAGCCTGCCTGTAGTAGATCTTTGGTGTAGAGATGTATGTTGTTCTTTCGATCTGCCTCAAACTTGCACAGCTGCATGTTTCTGTGTAGGAATGCTTGTAGTCCTGCTAATTTGTGAGAGTTAGGAACGTTAGAATGTGGATGTATGAAGCCTCTGATTTCAAAAGGCTTTATAATCATTGAATAATTTATACATGGTTCATCGCGCGTTAACTTAAGATCCAGATAATTTAGGCTTTGGGATGCATCCTCAGATGTGGAATTAATGGTTAGATTAGTGCTGTGCGTTAGCTCTTGTATAATATTGTTTGTGGTGTGCTGATTGGCTAGAATAAGTATGTCGTCTACGTACCGCATGTATAAAGTGTGGGGGTTGTCAGCTTGGTGTTTAGGCACTATTAGTTTTTCATAGTAATTAAGAAAAATGCTAGTTATGATTCCGCTGAGAGGGAGGCCCATCGGCCATCCGCTTTTCATATTGTACCAAGCGTGCTCAAATGTTGTGTATATATGCTTATCCATCCAAGTTAAAAATGTAATGATGAAATTAATGCGTTCAGATGACATTGTATTGGTAAGTTCTTGTTGGATAATGTGAATAGATTGTTTTCTGTCCACAGATCCATACAACTCTTTGACGTCAAAGGTGGTCATTCGGAAGTTGTTACAGATCGTGGCTTTTTTGACTTTCTCCACGACCTGAAAGGATGAATTAACAGAAAAATTCCCAAAGCCCAGGCTGTCGATTAATAGTTGATTGACCATTGTTGCGGTTTGAAAATAATGGACTCCCCCAAAATCCATCATAAGACACAGAGGTTCACCTGGCTTGTGGAGTTTAATGTTGGCAAACACTCTAGGAGCTTTGGTGGAGGAAGGATAAACTCGGTAGTATTCTGTGGTAGAAATGCCTTTGTTTTTATAAGGACGAAGAATGGATGCAATAAACTTATCGCGGTTAAGCTTATTGTTGAATTGTGTGACAGGAGTGAGTTGTAGATTTGTGATTTGTTCTTTTATTTTATGCTTATAGTCTTGCGAGTTTAAGAGCACAAATCTGTTGCCTTTATCTTCTTTAAGGCAAATTAAATTATTATGATCAATGAACTGTTTCGTAACTTTAATGTCATTACTCCAGCTATAATCTTTTATATGTAGCTGTTTTTGTGAGATAGATTTAACTATATTTGTTATGATGCTATCTCTCTGTGGATTATTAATCAAATTTGCTTCGACATCTGCGATTAGTTCTAATTTAGGTTGTCTCCATTGGCCTCCTACAAATCTAGGTCCAAGGGATAGGACTCTTGCTATTCTATCGGGGGGAGTGAGGCCAATTCTATTGACAAATGAAGTTTGTAGTAAATCAATATTTATATTTTGTTTATTAGCTAAAAATTTAATTTTCAAAACGAAGCGTTTGCGGTGGTTTATTTCTGTAAAGTTAAGTTTATCGATAATCCATTGAGGGAGGGTGTTGTTTGCTGTAATTGTGCTCCATCTTTTTCTTTCTTTACGTAATGCGTTCTTACATCGGTTGGATAAGCATATATACACAACATTTGAGCACGCTTGGTACAATATGAAAAGCGGATGGCCGATGGGCCTCCCTCTCAGCGAAATCATAACTAGCATTTTTCTTAATTACTACGAAAAATTAATAGTGCCTAAACACCAAGCTGACAACCCCCATACTTTATACATGCGGTACGTCGACGACATACTTATCCTAGCCAATCAGCACACCACAAACAATATTATACAAGAGCTAACGCACAGCACTAATCTAACCATTAATTCCACATCTGAGGATGCATCCCAAAGCCTAAATTATCTGGATCTTAAGTTAACACGCGATGAACCATGTATAAATTATTCAATGATTATAAAGCCTTTGGAAATCAGAGGCTTCATACATCCACATTCTAACGTTCCTAACTCTCACAAATTAGCAGGACTACAAGCATTCCTACACAGAAACATGCAGCTGTGCAAGTTTGAGGCAGATCGAAAGAACAACATACATCTCTTCACCAAAGATCTACTACAGGCAGGCTATAAACTCCACACTATCAACAACAAAATCAAACAGTTTCATACAAAAATCACCCTTAATAAAAACAACATTAAACTTCCATATATCACCCTTCCCCACATATCCAAAATCTCCCACCAACTAATCAAGATTTTAGACAATAAATTTAAAATCAGCTTTCATACACCCCCTTGTACTAATCGTCTCATCAATAACTCCAAGGACAAAATAGAACCTCTCAGACCCCCCATGTCGTTTACAGCATAACTTGCCCACAACCCGGTTGCCGCGCCATTTATTTTGGAGAAACCAAGGCAGGCACAATCACCCGGACAGCACAACACAGATACACATACAATAGAGCTATGAAAAACAATGATAACTCATCAACATTTTTGGAATATTCCAAGAAGACTGGACATTTATTTGAACCTTCCCACCCTAAAATAGTCTGTATCGAGAAAAACGACATTAAGCGGAAGATCAGAGAAGCGTACTACATCAATAACAATAATAACTCTATCAATAGACGTGACACCTGCTTCGACATCTCTAAACGCTGGACTATTTAGCCCATTTGCATATGCTTTGCATACCACTTCTCCCGGCTCCATTTTTTACATTTCGCAGCTCACAGCATCGCTATGAATATGAGGTAAAGGACCTCGAAAGCGCTTAGCGTATATTAATTCCTGTATATTATTATAGCTTCACATTCAAGCGTGACATACGCTTATTTGGTTTATAAATTATAAAATATGATAAGATAAACACTTTTTTTTTTCATTTTTCATTTTTAACAGATATATAAATGAGAAGAAATTTAATTGGCTAAGAAATAAAATAGAGCTGCCAAAGAGAGATTTTTTTTTGAAGAACTGCTGTAGTAACAGCAAGTATAAAATAATTTTTTTTGTTATTATTTTTATTATTTTACTTTTAAACATATAACAAAAACTTCTCTTTTAAAAGAAAGGAGAAAACATAAAGTTAAAGAAGGAAGTTTAGTTAAAACTTTTCTTAAATAATTTAAGTTGCAATATTATCTGGCATTAATAGCAAAATGTATAGCTAAATCTTAACTAATCTTCCACAAGGTCTAGAAGTGAAATGCACAGGAATTATTGTTGACTGCAACAACAGGAATAACAGTTCTAAAAGGTGAGTCTATTTGAAAATTCTTGTTGTTTACAGACTATATTTAGCTTTTGGATAAAGTTTTACCTCCATAACTTTAACACATATAATAGTGTTATGCATGTGTGGAATGAAATACTATATTTAACATTGGATAAATTTTTGCTTTCATGACTTTAACATATAGTGTTATGTATCTGTATTTTTATATTGGACTATTTCCATCATCTAGTATGTATGTTGAATGTCTTTAGAAAAGTTTAATTTTATTTAAATAATCCAAATGCATTCAACTGTTAGTAATATCACAGCAAACAGGTTAATATCACAGCAAACAGGTTAGTAAATGCATCAACTGTTAGTAATATCACAGCAAACAACTGTTAGTAATATCACAGCAAACAGGTTAGTATATGCACTTACTGTTAATAATATCACAGCAAACAGGTTAGTATATGCACATTTCGAGAGGTATTTTTCTCCCTCTTTTTGTATGTGTGGAATAAGATATTATATTCAATCTTGGATAAAATTTTGTTTTCATGAACTTTAACACATGTGGGAGTGTTATATGTGTGCAAAACGAAATGCTGTTTTTAACATGGCTATGGTGATTTACTTTCATGATATGCAGAATGAAATGCTGTCTAACATTTTGTGTGCAAGTGTTTGAATGATGCAGAATTAATTATAATCACACTTTGAACTTAGATTAGAAACAACATTGTTAGTTATCTTATTAAAACTACAATATAATTGTTGAAAGTGATGACAGACAAACAGGATCTATTTGGGCTGTTATAGCACATATGGGATAATTATTTGCTTAAACTATCATTTTTTGTCCTTGACACTAATAAATGAAAGAAATAAATATTTTAATTTTGGAATAACACCTAAAATAAAGCCATGCAATTTCATTAACTTTTGCAGATAATATGACTAAAATGATACATATTCTACCTCTAAAAATATCTTGGATCTTCAGAACCTATGTGTAGATTAGCTACTTTATATATATTCCTTATAAATGGAAATGAAGAAGCATAAATCAACTTTTAAAATTCTATGTTATAATTAAACAAATATATTTAATTTATATTTGTCATTAAGTTTGAGAAATGTGCTATTAATTGATTGGCTAAAAACCAATAGATTTAAATAATATGTATATAAATCTAGTGTAGTACTTTAATGAACATGAATTTTATGTTTTATTTGTATTTTATATTCTCTTGTAAGTATGTTAAATTCACAGAATATATAATCTTGGGCGTTTTAAATAATTACTTGTTCATTTAGATATAGGGATTAAAGAGAATCAATGTAGGGAACAGCACTTTATAAAGATTTAATGATTAGTCCAATGTATCTATAATGCATCATCACCACATGACCTAATCCTAAACATCTTTCCAGGGATCTGTGCTTATACTCATTATGTAAGGCTCTTTCATGCCATCTGGTTTATGATCAGCTGTTATATCAATTGTTTCCTATAATAGAATTTTCTTACATCTTTTGGGTTTAGTTCACACTTGTAAAACTGCATGTGCCTTCCAATTTAGCAGATTGATGAGGGTAGTTTATTTTATTTTATTAAGAAAGTGAGTGTTAATACTATTTTAATGTTATATGGCTTTTTCTGTGCTGGTGGTTAATCCATAGAATAAAAGTTTGCTATTATTTTGTATATCCTTTAAGTTTGTTTCAGTGTTGGTGGTTAATCCGCTGAATGTTTTGTAGTTGTGCTAGTTGCTCTGATGATAGTTAGAAAACCCACAGGGTACTTACTGTTTGTTATTCCTTTGTGTTGATGAGCACACCCACAGGTATAACATTGCTCAGTTATATAAATGTATATTTGAACAGAGTCTCCATGCATTATTATGCATACATTTCCCCCTCATCTTAATATTTGCCTCACATGTTCTGTCATGAGCCATAAAAGGGCATTCAAGTAAATTATTGTCATAATTTATTATAGATCAATTATATGATAGTCCAATTGAGTTGGAGTTCAAATTCCCTCTTTGATTTCATATCTTATCATAGTCAATTTGCATACTTTTATTAATAGCAATTGTTGTCAGCATTATTATAATTTTGGAGTACAAGTGCTTTGGTTCTGGTTTTGATGTATTGGGATTGCCATTGACTGAGTATTTGAATCTATTCTCATCCCTATAAGGGCCTAAATCAGTACATTTGTAATAAAATCTTAGATTGTATTATCTGAAACTTGTGTGCAAATCCATGTACAGAACTAAATACATATGATGATATTTTATATTATTTTATTTTTTATTTATTTAATTAATGTACATTATCCATGTAGAATAATTGTATGTGTTGATATTTTATGTTATTTATTATTTATTTAATTTATGAATATTATTAACCAAATACTATTTAAATATTTATTGAGTCATAAATAGATGTTAATTTTATAACTTATTCTATCTGTGCCATTGATATTTAACACACATAGAATCACAAATTCAATGTAGTAAATAGATAATAAATATTAGAGCACATATTGCCCTGATGATGTATGCAAGATCTACTGAAACATTCAGAGAATGTTTTAATTCTTTGTTCTGGAATAATTAGTGATGTATAAGATACAATAAAATCTCATTTACCTTCTACATCACCTCTGCTTTGTTTTGTTAATTCTGGAATATAATCCAGAATCTGTTATCTCTATTAATATTTGCAACATTAATTTTTAAATTAATAATAAATGTGCTAGCCAGTATAACAGTTGAACTTATTCTCTAATACTATAACAGGTATTTTATTTATTCCACTCAGAGTTTGAGTTAATGAAGAAAGAACTTAAAGTTCATATTACTCACCTTCCATTGCAAAGCATTCCCTTATAAAACATTTCTGTACTTAGAGCATGAGGATATCTGAGCTACAGCCAATTACATTATGAATCTGATTAGATTTAGTACCATCTTATTAAATGGCCTATATTCACCATATAATGATTACCAATTGTATAGATTATGCCAGCTTATCCATGGTCAGCCATCGAATCTCAAGTAAATAAAATTGTAAATTAAGATTTGGGGATGTTGTTTTAAGATCCAGTTGTTAAGAAAATTATATTTAATTAAAGATTCATACATTTCATGTTAGATAATTTAACATATCTTTAAATAATTGTAACATTTAATTTTATCCTGTTACAGTTCAGGATATGACTTTTTGGTCACAGGTTTTGGCTTCCCACATGAGCTAATTTGCTGTTGACTAACTTTTTGGTTGCAATATATTTTAACCATTATAAAAATATTTTGTTTTTGAAGATTGATAGGTATGCTAACAATAGAGTTTATGTCAGTGTTTCATGAAGTGTAGGTTATATGCTATATTAATAGGGGATTATTATTGACAATTGTCATTAGAAGAAAAATAAATTTTATTATCATCAATTCTTTCATCTTTTACCTGATGTAATTGCAAAATGTTATCTGGATTTGATTCTAATAAAAACTGACTGAGTAGAAAAAAAGTTGCTATCTGGGGAATTTAATTCCTTCTTAGTCTTCTCAATAATTTCCATCTGTAGGAAGAAAGAGCAATCATTTTCAGGCATCCCTTTAAAGAGAAATCACTATGAAAATGAATAGCTATTCCCATCTTGGAAATCAAGAATTATCTAAAATATTTGAAATAACTATCTTGTATTAAATTGACTCATCTTGGCTTAACTAGAATAAAAAGATACTTCAAGAAAATCAACTTCAGGTGGTTTAAATTCACATATTCTCCATTAAAGGCCATCTGACATGTTAATAAAATTTATGCAAGGATGAATATTGATGCTTCAAAATTGTCAATTTTCAAAAGAAAGTATATTAAAAAAATGAAACTAAATGGTAATCAATCTGATTATAATTATTTGTTATTTATTAAAGTGCACACACTTAATTTTAATCTTGATTTATCATGATAAAACAATATTATATTAGATATCACTTATTTTTTTATTATTAATGTCTGTCTTCATGAAGATCATTTATATACACATATTACTATTATCATTGCAGTTCAATTAACTTCTTTTGATAAATAAGTTATAAGTTCAACGTGAAATACATTTAATCTAAAGATATGTTTGAAGGGATAAATTATTCCATCAATACTTTTTACATGATGTCTGCAAAGTTATATGTGTGTAACTCAAAAGCTGCTTTAAAAATATTAGAATCACTGTAGTTTGCTGATGACTTATCAATAAGATTTTCAAAATTAAATGTAACTTAGTTGAATATATTAATCTCTTAGACCATAATTGAGAATCTTGGAAGGGATCAATTTGAGAAGTTCATACTTAACATTTCAAAAGAGAGGTTAATTTAGAATATCTTAAACTGTATAAAAAATTTTAAAAAAAAGGTACAAATGTGTCTTGCAACTTGTGAGAAGAATATCAATACTTATTTATTTTGGTTACCTTGTCCTTGAAAATTTGATAAAATAATATTATTGATATTTTCATTATATTATTGCATTTTACTTAATTTTAAAAAGAACAAGTGGTCTTTATGCAGACATGAATGTATCATAATATATCTGATTAACTAATGTTAGGAATATAAATGATTTGAAGTCAAGTGAAAAACTTACAGACAATCAGATGGTGTCATTTGTTTTATTATTATTATTATTATTATTATTGGCATTCAAAAACAAAAGATAGGTAAATATTCAATCATAAATAAAAGATATACCACTTCTTGACTAAAAGTAACTTTGTGATTTATTTTCATTTTAATCACTTATCAGTACATGAGGACCTTGTGCCACGGGGCATTATTAACTTAATCATTTTTTATCAGAACATCTGAATGCTAATGATTGCTTGCACAGACATTAGTAAATTTAGACATGCTATCATTATTATCTGTAGTTAGGTGTTGGAAATATAAAGTAGATTTAGTAAAATATTCCCTTTATTTTTATTTTATATTTAGTAGGTAAATCATGTCTCGTGTTATTTTGTGAAAATCTCTGAGATTAGGCTATTTGAAACATTGAAAGAGAGAGTACAAAGTTATTCTATAGTACAAATCTTGAATCTGATTTATGTAGTTATAAGATGTTAATTCAAAAAGCTAGCTCATTACATATTAACTTTAGGGCTTATACTATGTAATGCCATTACATTTTGAACCCCAAATCTGTGGGGCATAAAAAAACCTTTACTTAATAAGGATGACCATACAAAACCCTAAATACCATAACATTTTGACATGACAAACTAAGAACCTGAAAAGTAGGCAATTATTAGATTAAGGTCATCTATTTTGATAGAGTGTATTATTATTATTTTTTGACTGGTACTAATATTTATTCTAATAATAGTGGTTTAATAAACATAGATCTAGAATTAATGTTTAAATTACAAAGTGAATAGATGAGTATCACTGCTATATAGTGAAAGTAAATTATATTGTCATATATATTTGGTCTACCTATACATGGACTCATATAACTTATATTAATGTTTTAAGCTTATTCCCATTATATATAATTATCATAGTTTGACATCTTAAACTTGAGTATCAAAATTTTTAGATTTCAGTATTTCTTGAGTGCAAATATATTATTATATTTTTTGTGACCTGAAAAGTGATTCACATGATTTGAAGTGTTGATAGAGTAATTTTTTTTACACGTGTGTCAATACTGACAAGGTTTGGACAATATTTTAAATTAATAAGGAAGAATATGACATTATTAGATTGAAGAGTTTAATCTTCAGGACAAATACAATTTTTTTAAGGTTAGAGTTGTCTACCTTCTCTATTTTATGGATGCTCTGTGTGATGATTTTTTTTGGATATAGGCAGGGGGTGACAAACTTCAGGTAGTATGTAAGTGCAGTTCAAAATATATGTTGAATTTTTTTTATATATTTCAAATATGTAGATTTGTAATGTACTAACTTTAGCATAAACCTTCTGAATAATACTAATGAAATGTTTGGTGGGTCTACATTTGTTTGTTTGATGTAATAAATATGATGAAAGAAATAAAAACATGGGTTGAAGACCTACTCTGCTGAATTAAAGGCAGTAAATACCAAATTAGATATTAATTCTGCCAAGATAGACTCTAATTCTGTTAAATTAAATGTGAAGGTATATGATAGTTCTGCTGAATTAAAGGTAGAAATAGATAAGAAGTCCAAGAAATCGAGAGCCAAGTTTGTAAAAGATTTATAAGAGTGTAGAAAAGAAATGTTGGTCATTAGAGAAGAATCTACAATGGAAGTTATTTCTCTGAGGGCAAAATATGATGGATCTAAAGATAAAATGTGATAGGTAACTCAAAATATATTGATAAAATTTGAAGAATCTATAAAGGAGTGCTGAAATTTGTTGAGGCAAATCATTGAGGGTAATAAGGTCTTAAGATATGAATTTCAAACTTTTAAATATGAGATGGAATGCTATATGCAGACTGTATATGCCAAGATAAAGGCTGAGGTTAAAATTTGCTGTTGACCTTCAAAAGGAAGAGCTTCTTCAGCTTAATAAAACGTATTGTAAGGAAGTAGGTCAACAGCTAATGATGATAAATGGCATGAGATGTATGAAAGAATGGAGGTTTTCTCTAGTGCAGTCTCCAGTCATTTTCAGGAAATAGATTACTAAGTTGGAAGATGTTTATTTGAAATTTGGACAGATTAGTGAATACACAAAAACCAATAAAACTAATATTCTTGAAAAATATAAGTATGAGATGTGGAAAGATGTCACAAATTTATGTGTTCAGGTTGAAGAGATAAAGTTGCAAATGAAAAGTGAGTGATCATGTTACAAAATTTAGAAAAGCAAATATACCATTATGTAATGATGTTAACTGTTTGTACTTCTTCTACATGGCATGTAAGAAGTGCACTTATATGCAACTATGAATATTAGAACTCATAAGTTCCTCAAAAGTGCTAAGCCATATTTAATTTGTAGAAATAACAAGCCTTTTTATAGTTGCATATAAGCACACATTATATTTATTACATTACTATATATATATAATACATCAAGATTAACATTCAAACTACTGGCTTATTAAATAACTAAAACACTCTAAATCCAAAGCACAAGACAAAACCTTTTTAGAGAAAAGAATGGATTCTCTTTTCTCTTTACCTTATTTTCTTTCATACACTTTGGAAAGAAAGCATTAATATTTTAAAATAAATCATATTTCTTTTAAAGCTATTTTGTAAATTGATCTAAATTATTTTAATTGACATTTTTGAAATCTTACAATTTATACATTATCAATACTGATTCAAAAGGTGAAATAGGTACATATAAGACATTTCCAATGATTAATATTGTGTAATGAAATAGATAATTATCAACTATTATGATAATAAAATTTTGGTATAAAATAATATTTATTATTTTTCTGAGCCAGACTTTTGATACAATGCATCTTTATCAAAGCACAATTATAGTGGCCATCTTTTTTATTTACCTCATTTTCTTATATAGAGGTATATCTGAAACACTTTGGAAAAAAGCATGAATATTTTAAATCAAATATATTTACTTTTAAAACTATTTTATAATTTGATCTAAATTATTTTAATTGACATTTGTGAACATTTTTCAGTTTACACATTGTGAATATTGACTCTAAAATTGAAATATGTAAACATAAGACATTTCCAATTTTTTTCTCTAAAAAATATTGTGCCTTGGATTAAGACTATTTTATTTACTTAATAAGCTGGTAGTTTGATTATTAATCTTGATATATTATATAATATTAATCACTATAAATATGTTATATTTAAATATTTCACTCTTTGAGTTGGCTTTGACAATGGGTAAATGAAAATTTTCCTAAATGTCAATTAAAACAATTTAAACCAGTTTATAAAATAGCTTTAGATCTAATATTATTAATTAAAAATATTTGTTTTTATTCCAAAATGCTTAAGATATACCTCTATATAAAAAACAAGGTAAAGAGAAAAATCAATCTGTTTTTTTGTCTTGTGCTTTGGATGAGAATTTTTCATTTTCTTAATTAATATCTGTGTATTACATAATATTAATCACTGTAAATGTCTTATATATACATATATGTCTTTATGTGTTTTAAAATATTGAGATATGTGTTAATAATTGATACTTTGTAAATATAAAAGACTATGTTATATTAGTCATATATTTTATTACTTATAGGGTGCATTGTGCTTGAATCATTGTCATGTAAAAGGTGAAACATTTTTGTAGATTCTTTTGGTAATCAATCCATTATTAATGCAAATGAGCATCCAACATTTTAGGAATTATGTTTTTAGTGTAACAACAGAACTATGATGGAACACAACTCTAAACCTTCACCAATTAGTAATGAATAAACTTAGTTTGTTCTTCTCTTTTATTTTTTTATTAAAGACATTGAAAGTGGTCTTAGCCTTGAAGTGTGGTGCTTTTAATTATTAACCTTATATATGTGTGTGTAATTATTTAGTTTATATGTTTTAAGATATTGGGAAAATAGAAGCAACCACCCTGATGCATTTCAATTAAACAAATCTTATTTAGGAGACTCAGACTATTAAAATTCAATGTATATTATTGTTATTATTTATTTGGTGATCTAATAGATAGCATCTTATTTAAAATTGCCATTTTTGTTTCAGTAATAGCATATATTTAGATATTATTATTATTATTATTATTATTATTATTATTATTATTATTATTATTATTATGATGATGATGATGATGATGATGATGATGATGATGATGATGATGATGATATTATTATTATTATTATTATTATTATTATTATACTACTACTACATCAATAATTTGTAACAATGTTTAAGGCTGAAATTATTAATATTTTTTAATAAATATGTAATTCAATTTCACATTAAAAATAAAATATATCTAATTTGTAATAATCAGTGCTAATAAATATAATATGTTTAAATTACTATTTAAACAAATGTTTTAAAATCAGATTGTATGCAGTTGACATTATTTATTCAAACATGTAACTCAATGTGAATAATATGTGTTCCTTGAATGAGATTGTTTCATTAAAAATGTATCATGGTTATTGTCTATATTTTTTAATGTCTTAACTAAAATGGATGAGTAAGTAATATTGAGTGATTAATATCATGCTTAAAGATTACATTATATCAAGAATAAATATGTTAAGAGTGTATTAAAATGTAATTTGGAAAAAATGTATGCATTGATGTTTGTTAGTTAGACATATTTAATTTTTTATATTACATAGAAATATATGTCTATCAAAGAAATCTTAATAATTTGAGAATTTAAGAGTAATTATTAGTTAATAAAGTGAGCTTAGAGAAATAATAATATTTAAATATATGGTGAGATAGAGTAAATTTTCAGTATTTAAATTCAGGTTTAAAAACTATTTATGTAGGTAATTTTTTGCTATTTTTTTAAATGACATTTTCTTAATTATTTTAATTTTATTGTTGAGTTGTTCAAAATTATTTGTAAAGAATTTAGTTATGCTTATTTAAATGTTCAAAGAAAAATAGTAATCATCTTTGTCATTTTTAAATGCTTTATTGATTTTAGAAAATCTGTTTGTTTGTTGGTTAACTTTTGATCTTTTTTAAATTAGAATGAAATTTAAACCTGCGGTTTAATACATTTAAGTGTAATAAAATTGCTTGAAAAATGATATATAACTAAGCTATAGCATACTAATCTATTTGAAACACTTATCTTCTTAGTATGTTAACTAATTTAATAGATAAGGACCAGAGGGCAGGAAAAATATGAAAAATATTCAATAATTTCACGTATTGCACTAAATAATGATATTTGGAATTTTCATTTGGTTTAAATAATAGAAGAGGTCAGTTTAATTTTTTTTTCTTGCAATTTAATAACATTTTCAAAACTTTTAAATTCTTAATGCATATTTACATATTTAATACGTATATATAATTGTATATGTATAATAAATCAGTAACTATGTTTGATACTTAATTTTTTTTTGCAGTTTTTATTTTAAAACAACAGTTTTTTTTTTTTTGTTTTTGTTTTTTTTTTAAAAAAAAACCTGTTTAAATAGAAAATTGTATTCTTTAAAACAATCTGAAAAAGTTATGCAATAATTTTTTAAAACAATGATTACTAATTTTTTTTTTTTTTAAATAAGATTTATTAGATAACTGAAATAGAGATGTACATTGAAGAAGTAAAATACAAAAGGAAAAAAAAATGAATATAATATAGGAAATACATATAAAAAAACTGTAAAAATCTGAACATTGAGCAAGAAAACATTTTAAAATAAATAATGAAAAATTGAAATCAACTTAAAAAGCAGGAACAGTCAATAAAATAAATAAAAACTTGAACAGAATATATTTAAAATGCAATAGAGTAGAATTTCTAATTTTGGCTTGCTGTAGAAGAAAAAAAAATATCTATAGAGTAGAAGATCTTGAGTGACCAAAAATAAGCTTACATCTAGTCAATCATAAAGAGAATGTAAGGAAAATAGACAGTCTTATAGAAGTAAAAATTCCAAGTTAATAGTGTTATGTATTCTTGTCAATAACCAAATCTCTAATCAATTTAAGAGCAGGGCAGATACAAAGTAAAATATGATTAATTTCTTCAGCAGGAAAACAAAGTTGATATGCTATGAAAGATATTAAAAAAATATTATGCATCAATAAAGATCTCATCAAGAAGAACAATTTGGTTAACAGAATTAGAAGAATTAGAAGCTGAAGCTAATGAGAAGATAGATAAACCAGCCTTTTAGATCTCTCTTTTTCTTTTTTCTTAACTCGATTTTGATGTCTATTTAACTGAGATAAAATTGAAGATGAATTATTATCCAACTCATTATTATAAAGTAAATTGTTATCAGGTTGAGATTCAGAAGAATCATATGTTTTTCTTTTGTTGTTTGGAATGTGTCTTTTATTATTGTTTGAATTTGAGTTGAACAATCAGAAGTTTGTGCTTCATTATTTATAATGTCTGGCTGTGAAATTTCAAGATCAAGAGATTCTTTTTTTCTTAGTTTGCTTTTGACATCTATCTAATTGAGATAAAAGGGAAAATGAATTATTATCTGACTCAAAAAGTAAATTGTCTTCAGGTTGAGATCAGAAGAATCATGCATTTTTCTCTTGTTGTTTGGAAGGCAAGTATCATTTAGTTTTGCCTAAATTTGAGTTAAGCAATAAGAAGTTTGAACTTCATTATTTATATTTGGCTACAAATTTCATGATCATGAAATCCAATAGAAAAATCATTAGGCTACAAATAAGTAGAATGCGAATTAGAGTTTTGAGCATTAGAATCAGATAAAATTTATTCTAAAGAAACAAATGATTCAAGTGAATGATCTTGCAAATTATGCAAAATACTCTGTAGAGAAAGAGCTGAGTGATCCAAGGATACACAAGGAGCAATAATAATAGATTGAATTGAAGAAGTAGAGTTTTGAGTATCTATTTTTCTTATTTGAATTTTTCTAAAACAACTGTTTTAAAATAGAAATAAAAACTTAAACAATTTTAAATACACCTGGGTCTCATTTTACACGATAGATAGGTTCCTCAGAAAACACGCCCAAATGAAATCATGCAAAAATAGATATAACTTACATTGAAAAAGGAAGGATGCGGTCTGTGATTTTTCAAAATTCATGTTTTTATTAATTGTTTACAAAGCTCGTGATATCCAGACATACAACCATTTAGCTCTCATTGGAATTTAAGACCACATTATTGATTAGTCATTAATAAGAAAATAATAATTGATTACGTTCTTTTTTAAAAAGCAAAAACAGAATGTGATTTAAAATGCAAAATTAACATGCACAGTGTTTGAACAAATTTACATTATAATCTTGTAAAATTTAATATGTGTATACATAAAATGTGGAAATCATGATTTTAATTTCATTATTGCATAAAATCTTACTATTATAAAGCACTGAAAATATTATAATTACTAAGATGAAAGTCAAATTCCAATAATGTGCTATTACTTTCAATATAATGTAAGTGTGCGAAATTTATTATTTAAAGTAATAGCGCATTATCGGAAATCGACTTCCGGTGAAACACGAATCGCATAACTTCAAAATCGTGTTAAATAAGTCCGCGTAAAAAAAGACCCAGGTGTATAAAACTTTGTTACTGATTTATTATACATATACAATATATATTTTGTATATAAATGATTAGATATTTCTTATATTCAGAAATTAAGTCAAGCCCCATTTTTTATAACAATTTCTAGTGACATATATATCAACCATAAGTGTCCAGCCAATTTGATGTACAGTATAGTTCTATATTTTCATTTACTGTGTCAATACTAAAAACTTATAATAGATATAATTTTTTTAAATATTAAATTTTTATTCACTGAGCACTAAAAAGTAATTAAATAATTGTTTTTCAACTACAATTGGAGTTTTTAAATTTAACTTGAAATAAAAGCACAGGAGTTCAAAAATTAATAAAGTCAATCTCTATTTCTTAGAACAAGAGATTGCTTGTCTTAATTAATTTCTGGACACCCCCACCCCCATTCTTTTATTTCAAGTTAAATCTGAAAATTCCAATTGTGGTTGGAGAAACAATTTTTTTTTTTTTTTTTAGTGCACAGTCAATAAAAGCATTTAATATAAAAATATTATCTCTATTATTTAAGAATATTTTATTTGTCTTTTTAAATACAATCATGCAATTATTGTTTTGTTTTTACTTTTAAGTATAGGTTTAAGCTACATTTTGCAAAATGTTTCAGAAGCAATCCAAATAAATACAGTTTTATTATTTTAAAGAAATTATCTACTAATTGTAATTCTGTTTTTCATAAATATTAGAGTTATTCCTGAGATCATAAGTTTTGTTGATGACTACAAATTAATTTTAATAAATTTTATTTTTTGCTTAAAAAGTGTTTAAATCCATACCACTATTTTCAGATGCACTTATCATTAGGTAAAGTTTGATTTAATCAAACCTCCAATCATGGTCTATGATGATAAGAAAGGTGTTCTTTAAGAGACTTGATTATCAAAAATCATTATTATGAATGAAGAATAATTAATTTTGTTTAATAATGCTAAAAGTTTTAATCAATAGATATATCAGTCCTCTGAAATGGAACTGCTTTAATTTTTTGCTAGTCACAACTGCACTTCATTTTCTTATCACCTGAGAACAATTTTTTTTTAAAAAATTAAAGAGGTCAATGCAGTTGCTTACAGACAGTTGTTGCAGGTTCGTTTCCTGGCCGATGATATGACATATAAAAAAAAAAATTAACTTAGTTTGTTAAATCTCAAAAACATTTGTTTTGGTCCATAAAGTATCTCAAGCTATTTGGACACATTTATTGCAACAGAAATTAATCTAAATGCATATTTTTTAAGTTAATTGTAAATTGATCAAGAGTTATTTTATAAAAAATATTTTAAAATAATCCTTGAATTTTTATAAAAAATTTAGAGTTTTGAATTTTTTTTTTTGTTTTTTTTCCCCTTTTTAAAAAATTTTTTTTTTAAAATTTGGAAATTTTTTTTAAAAAAAAAAAAAATTTTTTTTTTATAAATATATACATAATTTTTAAAAAAAATTAAAAATAAAACTTTTTTTTATATAAAAAAAATTTTTTTTTAATTTGGGGGATATTTTTTTTTCTCCTCCTTCCATTTTTTTTTTTTTTTTTTTTTTTTTTGGTCCAAAAAAATTTTTTTTAATAAAAAAAAAAAAAAAAAAAAATTGAATGAATAAATAAAAAAAAAAAAAAAAACAAAAAAAAATTGAGGAAAATAAAAAAAAAAAAAATGTCATGAAATATTTTGTAAATGGGGATTCCATTTTTTTAAATGTAGTTAAAATCTAGAGTCATAGACACAACCAAAGCATACTGAAAGAATAATAGTACCCAGAGCTGCCAACTATTCAAAAAACCGATATTTTGATTAGTATCTGGACAGAAGCATTATATAACTGTTATAAAATAAAGTATAACAACTTCTCTTAATTCTCAATTGAATTATAATTTAATATAATTTAATACTTTTAGTGGATTATATATGTGGTGAAATATTTTATAAATGGTGACTGCATTTTTTTAAATGTTGTTAAAATTAACAGCCATTGTACTTTAAGAATAACAACTACTCAAAAGTGGTTATAGGTTTTAACTGCATTTCAAAAAGTGAGTTTCTTTGTAAAATATTTTACCATTTAGGAGAGTATTTATTTCAATTGAAAATTTAAAAAAAATTGTTATACTTTGATTCTCAACATTTATATATCTATATTATCCAGCTACAAACTTATATTAAATCTTGAATATTAATCAAAAATGGCTGATTATTGATTAGGTTATAGTTCTGATAGACTACTATTGTTCTTTCAGTCTACTGAACCAGTTTTGATTGGTTGTAGTGCTTGAAAGACTGTTACTTAACTACATTTAAAAAATAAGGTTGTCATTTATAAAAGATTTCACCATATATGTTTATAACAAATAAATGATGTTGTTTTTGAATTTGTTTTTAATTTAGCATCAAAATTATTATTTACTGATTTTCATCATCTAATGTTTTATTATTAGCTTGGGTAATTTTGTCAATCACTTTTGTTAGCTTTAAAGCTATTAGTTTTTTCCTTTTCAATTATTGTTTGTAAGATTAACAAAAAACATTAAAGTTTGTATCCATAGGTGAAGTGGTAGTTAGAATTTTGTTTTGTTTAATTATTCAACTTATAAATTTTATACAGTTAACTATCCAAAAATCATTGCTGAAAAATATGAAGAGATTTCAACTAGAAAATAGATTATTTAGAGGCTTTATTAATTCTATCTACATTAACAATGTAAGCATACATTAAATAATCCTTAATTAAGTAGTATATGATTTAACAGCTTCTGATATAAGAACTGTTACATTTCAGTTCTGGGTCAGATAACATTGTTATTAAACCTTAATATGGCAATATAATTCCAGTAACATAAAAATATCAAATTCATAAGATTTGATTGTTGTAGTTTAAAACAATAAATTACCAGTAATTTCATAATATGCTCATTTGTCATAGTTCTTCAGTTGTGTAAAATGTTTATTGGTTAAACATTTAGAAAAAAATCTTGATTTGATGTTTACATCTTTTTATATAATAGTTTTTTTTATATATGTTCTGTGAGGTAATGTGTTTTGATATCATATAGAAGCCATTGAAAAACAGTATAATTGAGTTTACCTGTAATATGTCTGCTGCAAAAGCTCATTATTAGAAATAGTTTCTTCATAATATGCATATTCACAAGTAGAATATGATACTATTATGAATGCTATTATTGTAACTCCAAGCATTGATCTTTTTAAAAATTACTTTAATTTTAAACTATGGTAGATGAACAAAATAATACTATAATCAAAAACTATTCCTAAATATTCCAGGATATTTATGGATTAGAAATAAAATATATAACTTCAAACATTTTTTATTCTTATTAAGAGGTTATTCTATTTTTGACAAGAATTTCTTTTGTAAATCCAAAGACAAATAATCAGACTTTGGAGAATATCACTCTACAAAATTTTGTATTTGCTATGATTATCATTTAGTCATCATCTTTTTTATGGGAGAGAAATTTTATCAAGTAATTAGTTTTCAAATACTATTTAAAACAGAACTGTAAGTTGCATTATCTTTAATATTCAGTATGATCTATTGAAGATCTTTTCTTATAGGTGTGTTATCCTAATTTATTGTAATGATTGACATAATTCTTGTTAAAGTTATTTTTTTAATAAGTCTTTTAAGTAACAGATATTAATATTTTGAATTATTCAGAGTTTATTAAATTTTAAGACTAATAGTTATGGATTCCTACAAAGTTTCTGAAATAATTTCTGCGTGATTAATATTGTTGAATAATTTTCCTAATTATATTTTAAGTGTAGATGATAAATATTTTAGAAATCTTCAAAAATTACATTTTCTAGTCTTAGAATTTTTCTGGTTTAATATAATCAAGAGAAATATTGCAGTAAAATAATATATACTAATTTTACTAGATTGTAATTACAAAAAATATTTTTCAAAAAAGTCATAGTTTTCTTTTTCTAGTCTGATATATACATGTATTTAAGCTGATATCTTCAATATAATGTTTTTTGAAGATAAAGTGGTTAAAAAATTATAAAAAACAAAATATTAGCAATGGTATTCAATTAACTGCTTTTTTTTTTTTTTTTGGTGTGACTAAATTACTAAATCTTGTTGCAAATATAGGGAAATAATATGATATGAGTGAAGAGACATAATGATGTTGAGTGAATGTAAACACCCACCCACAATCAAATTAATATTTATTTACTAGATAAAAAAATACTACTAATTATAAATTTAGTAGCTCTGGAAAAATTAATATTAAATAAATCATTTGATCAATTATTTTTATTTAAAAAAATTAAAAAGAAATCTGAAATATAAATAAAATATTGACCAATAAAATATATTAATTATTTTCTTTATGATATTTCATTTTATAAAAAAGGAATGTATTATTGACCAAATGCATTATTACACACTCTAGAATGACCTAAGATGAGAAAAACTTTGAAGTTGCAAAACTTATATAAAGTATTTGCTTTAGAATAAAAAAAAAATGTAATTTGATTATTGATAAACCAAATGTCTGGCTAAAAAGGATCAAAAAAGAAGCAGGAAGATATTATCTTTCTTCTCATCAACTATGCAGTTTAAGGGACTGGGAAAATGATTTAAATTTGAATAGTTCTCTCTCTCTCTCTCTCATGTCTGATCTATGAAATCTTCAATTGCTAAGACAATTCAAAATTATTAAAAGTTATGACCAAAACAATACTATTGAATTGATCAAATAATATCATTGAAGCATCACCTATGCATTATAGTAGTTCTGAAGATTGAAAAATGTTGAACAAGAAGAAAAAGAAATCTCACAATGGACAATAAAGAAAATAATACAAAGCAAATGATAATACAGTTCTAGTTATATGTTGTTATAGTTACAAAATAATTGTAAGGAAAAAAATAATTGCATTTATTTAATGTTTTGAAAACAATATATATATTGTAACGGAATATAATATTCCGTTACATTATTTTAAAATGAAAATAAAAAGATCGTAAATAAAAATTCTTTATTAAAAATAAAAAAACTTAAAAACTGAAAATTGAAAGTTGTTTAATATATATATTGTCACGCAGATGAAAAACTTAAACTATTTTAAGAAAAAGTATTTGAAAGTATTTTTTTTTTTTGTAAAAAAGTAAAAATATAAAGATTGATATTTTAAAAATAGAAATAATGTTGATTTCTATAATCTTAGAAAATGGAAATAATTGTTTTATTAATTAAATGATTGTTTGAAAGCAAACCCTTGAGGCACTTAAAATAAATTAAATGGTAAGAGAATACAAAGAAATGAAATGACCAATGCAAGCATGAAAATGACAGCACGGACCATAACTGAAACACGAAAGGATTAGTGACGTCTTGCCGGTTGAATCCAAAGATTGGATGATAAGAGACTAATAAAAATATAAAAGCCAAAGGATTATTATAATTGGGATCTGAGAGCTGACTATGAATATATTGTTATAACTAGCTATATTGCAGATTTTCACGATGTGGAAGTCTGCAATAAATTTAATTTTAGGACAACCAGCTGAGGCCTCAGGATGACAGTTCCTGACCAAATGAATGGCAAGTAGCGGTTTCGTTTCAAAGAAGGACAAAATCTATGAAAGTGATCATGAAGATGGACTTCTAAATCTACTCAATCCATAAAGTATGAACTCTTGTGTCTATCTAATAAGAACTTTTCTAAAATTGCAATGAATTAATAGCTGAAAATAAGAACTCTTATCTGAATTAAAGAATGCAAATTCAATTATTAATATTTTTTATGCAGATGTTTAAGCAATCATTTCCATTTCATTTTTTTGTGCGAGTGTATTATGTTTTAACTAAAATGTATTAAATTTAAAGTTAAGGTGTAGATAGCTGCATGGATAAAGATTAATAACTATGTTTAAATTTGTTTATGTTTAGTTTAAGGGATTCTAATTTCAGGCTATTTGTTTCATAGTTAGGGCAATGCTTGTGGAGGGATATATGGGTGTTTATATTAATGTAATGTGAAGTGTGTTTAGCATACAGGGCAATGTGCCCAACTGAATGCATGACCCCAAAGAGTCAGTCATATCATTGAAATGGTTGCAGATGTATTTCCTGTGCCATTGACCCCTTCTAGCTCTATGGACAGGGATTTATAAGATGGCAGAAAGGCCGCTCTCCCCCATACCTAGCACTCTTAAAAAAATTATATATATGATTCCTTAGTCAGGCAAATGCACCCCCCTGTCCTGGATGCAGATCATTTCCTTCAGATAATACCACGCTGTCAGATGCACATTCCTGTCAGCATGGTTTTATGCTAGCATCTTCATATTACATTGGTTGCAAATATCTGGAAGCTGACATTGGATTGGCTACAAACTTTTAGTCTGAGATTGAATTAATGTTTTGATAAGTTTTTAAGTGAAAAAAATCTACGTAGACTATCTATGCTCGACATGCTAAAGTAAAATATAATTTAAATATCCATCTGTGCGGTCTATTTAAAATAGTAATTTAAATTAAAAAAAAAAAAAAATGTTAAAATCTAAAATAAATTTATTCCTCAAATTTTAAATGTGCGTTAATAAAATCTATTTGTGTGTTAATTACTGGCAGTGCCTTCTTTTATTTTATTGTTTTAAATATTAATATATTGAGACTCTAAATCTATTAAAACTTATAAAAATGTTTAAATCTCTGCTACTCTATGAGCTAGTGACATTCGGCAAATGGTCAGAATAATATATATAAAATTTTTTTTTTAATCTTAACTTACGTATCTGCCTACTATATAAATTTTTCTAGGTTCAAATGCCTAGATGGCGCCCTCGTACAGCAGATATGTTGAAGGCTCTTTCAGTGACCGTTAAAATATATTGTAACTGGACCACCATACAACCCTTTTACTTCAGTTGTAACAATTTCTTTATGAGCATGTTGCAGGAAGGAACTATCGATTGGCATTCTCCAATGCAGATGTTACCTCCCCTACAACAATATTTCCTGCTCATCAGAGGATGTATCACCATAGAGACTGGAAGCATCTAGACATTTCTATGTTTGGTTTTCCAAACGGTGCCACTAGACTTCCATCTCACTACAACCTGACTTACCTAGATCTAGTTATGCCAGACATAGCTCAGGAGGCATGAGATTCTCCTGAACAAGTGCACTGAATGATGAGTGATGCAATAAAAACAAAATAGAATTGAACAACTGGATAACTAAGATTAATTTTAAGAAACAATAATTTTATTTAATAACAGGTTTAAATAAATGTCCATCAAACAAAGTATTTCATTGACAGTCCCTTGTATCTTTCGGCCTACTTCCAATAACATTTTTAGATGACTTAGAAAATGTAATCTGTTGCGAGTATAATAAAGTTCTTCTCTCAACAGTTCTTTAACAGTTTATATCTTTAATCAGTTAGTTACTTCATAGAGAGGAGTGTGATATATTGAGACAACAGAGAGAATAATGAAGACAACTGATAGCATCTAATGCAGAGTTCCACTTAATTTAACAAATATTTTATTTACAGTCTATTGTGTGTCTTGGTATACATTCAATAATATTACAATAGGAATTAAAGAATGCAAGTTCTTTAATAATTTACATTTTTAATTATTTAATTAATTCATAGAGAAGAGTGCAATATGTGAAGACAACTAATAGCATTTACAATTTGAAATATGGATGTATATTCATACATATAAATTTTATTATTTTATTTAGATCTCATTAATCTGCAGTTAAGCATTTATGATTTACATATAATTCTTCTAGCATAAATATTGACTTGGTCTGCTGCAGACATATATTTTTATACATAAATTCACCAGCAGTTTCATTTATAATTTATCAATAATAAACATATTTTTATATAGCTATATTTATTTATAATTTTAGTTTCATTTATAATAAATGTATTTTCATATACTTTTATTCATAATTTTAGTTTCTTTTCTAAGAACGACATTTTGTTTGTCTTTTATAAACACATATAAATATTACATATTTTATAAAATTGTTACCTTCGTTCTTTTTTTCTTGTTTATATCCAATATGTTCCATCAAAAAGAGGTCATTTTATTTAAGCTGAATGGCGTTATTCCCTCTCATGATGATCATCCAGGCAAATCTTGGAGAAACATGGCAAGAGATGGAGAGATAAAGCTGTTACTGTTTAGCCTTTCATCGTTATGTTTTCCTTAATAATGTTTTCCTTTTCCATTATTAACAGTGGTTTTATAACTGCTCTTAATATCTTTTTAAAATTCAAATCTTTTTTTAAAATTCTTCTTTAACATCTACTTGAAAAATATCTCTTTGAAAAAAAATAACTCTTTGAAAAACCTTTTTTTAGAATCTCCTAAAAATCTTTTTGAAAAAACTTTTTAAAAATCTGCCCTGAACTTGCAACTCGACTATATATATTCTGATTCTTGGATTGATTAAGCAGCCTTTCCCACTGTACCTGGTTTACTATCTTCTTAAGGATTGGACAATCTACTTTTAGCAGGAAAGATAACAGATTATAAGCATTAGTTCATGTTTTCCAATTTATTAAGACTGCCTCAAGCTATTATCACACTTTATTCAAAACATTGTTCCAAAAATTAAAAATGTAATCTTTTTAATAAATGCTAGCTTTTATTTACATCGTAATTTAAAACTATAAAATCAATAATGATTTTCTTTTAACTATAAACTTTTTGCTTTATTTCTTTTTTAATTTGATCAAATCATGCTAATCTTTTTTAAATGGGGGGGTCTTTTGAATATATATATATACATGGAACAGCATATCTGTTTCAATATATATATATATATATTGTAAGTTCAAAATGTACAACCCACATGAAAATCACCTAAGGGCAATCTGCATGTGTATTCCACATTCTGATATTGCAGTACAATAATTTTTTTCTTTTACAGTCTGTTAAAATCAGTTAGACACATGGGACTCTTACCTCATTTTAATTAAATTATTGATTGCAAAATAATGACAAATTGCCAAAAAATAATGTGATATTACAATTTGATTATGTATATACTAAAAGTCAACATATACAATAGCATTACTAGCTTATCAACTTATAAGTCAAGTGCATACAATTATTAATTTATGAATTCTATTATTAATTTTATTTATTAGTTTTATGAACTTTCTGCAAAGATAAGGGTGTATACTTTGGTATAATATATTCTTATAACAAATCTGAACAGATATCAACCTGCTTCATAGACTCATGATCACAAGTAAATATAACCACAATTAGATTTAATGACTTGGAAAATAGAAGACGGTAGTACTATAGACAAAGTTAGATCATTCTAAAAACTAATTAAATAACTCACTGTTATACATAACTTCAAGCATTAATGCAGATAAGTAACTAAAATAATACTGAAAATGTAAAATACAGATAATAACATCTGTATTACATTAATTTATGGAACATTAAAAAATACACATAACAGGTATACACAATGTTAGGAATAAGCTTCTGCTGTATACTACTGCTCAGAGTTAATGTACAATGTATAAGAGTGACTGGCAGATGCATATGTTTTTCATTAAGACATACAAAGATAAGGAAGATATTATATGGTAGAAATTTCCATCTACTGCATACTATTGCATAAGTAAAATAATGAATGTCATAGGCCAGCAATCACAAATGGTATTACAAACATAAAGTAAACAAATGTGTCACACTTTGAGATAAAGTCAGCTTAAGTTAAAGCAGATAACTTCAGACAATATTCTACACTATTCTTTTTCAAGCCTGGAGTGATGGCTTTTTTAAAACTGAGAACTACTCAAACACAATCAACAACAACTTCAATCTAGCCTGTCTATGCTGCCAGATTGAACTCCATTCAAAATTTGTTAAACTACAGGTTTAAAATGTTGCTTATATTTTGAATAAAGTGAAAATGATGGGGTTTAATTGAAATTAATAAATCATAAACATGACCAGAGATTACTACAAAAAACTTTGATTGCTTTATATAAAATGATCACTGTCTAACTTGTGTCATGATAAAGAGAACAAAACAAGAATCTTTTGCTATAGCTGCATATAAACAAATTTAACAAACAATTACTGACTAAAACATTTCCATTAGAGAGGAGATAAATAATAGTAATGATAGATATTTACAATATTCTTTTAAAAATTCATACCTATTTCAGCTGTAAAAGTTTGAGTTCATTATTTAAATATTAGTATATTTCAGCAGACTTTGTATGTTGAACCATAGCTATGATCGTGATAGATTTTGATTATCATTCAAAATTCATAAGGTATCTCCAGTGGTCATTTATTCTGTGCTTGATGGCTTATCTCTTTCTGAAGCTTTGGACACTTGAAGTTTATGTGTATGAAGCATAAATGTACTGGACACAATATTTAAGATGTTTCTCCATTAGTTGATGACTTTCTTTTCTCAACTCAACAATAGACTATGGCTTACATTTTGCTGACTGGTCAAAGTGAAGCAGATGTGGCTTCTCTATTCCTGTATGGTGAATAAACACAGTAGCTGTCTAAGCTAAAGTACACAACAGAATAAGCAGAATAAAATCAGAGAATAGTCAGAATCAGCTTACAATCCCTATTTATATATTTTTGACTTGACTTATCAGCAAAAATAGGATTCACCAGTAGTCATTTAAATCCTTTAATCTATTGGTTATAGATAATGTCTGATCTCTGTTTTGGTCTGCAGTTCGTCAGATATTTATCTTCTTAATTAATCTGTTTACAAGCATTTAAATTTCTTTTTCTAAAAATTTCATTTACACTTTGTAATTGTTAATAAACAAGACACATTTTGTCATAACTTATATATCATGTACTTTTATCTGTGCATATATATAAAATCAAAACTGTTCGAAACATTTATTTTCAAAATTCCTTCGAATTTTTTAAATTACAGATATGAAACATATATAAATATCCTTCAATGTATAGATAATTAAATAAATAAATATTTAAATTTTGAATGAAAACATATACATTTGTCAATATATGTATTTCCTTAATAAAGTTAAGCATTCTTATTCGATTAATTTAGATTGATATTATCATTGACGTCTTTGTTTATTAAACATGAATATATTTAAAATTTTAAAAAAGGGAAAATACAAATATTAATTTTCTTTTGAGACATCTTGAAGTATCTCACTGAGTCTACATATATCGAAATAATTAATAAAATAATAATGCTATTTTTCATTAAAAGACATTGTTTTATAAAATTGAATATATATATTATTTTTTATTAAAAGAGTAAATATTTGGTGTTTTAACATGTAATTATTAAGGAATGTATAGTTAATGTAATATGAATATTATATTAGAATATTAACTTAAATATATATTGTACACATTAAATAGATGCATTAGTGGATCTATTATGTAAGTTAAAGAATAAATATTTTACATATATGTTATCTGCACC
Source organism: Epiperipatus broadwayi (assembly GCA_028023455.1). Lineage (NCBI taxonomy): Eukaryota > Metazoa > Onychophora > Udeonychophora > Euonychophora > Peripatidae > Epiperipatus > Epiperipatus broadwayi. The sequence continues at coordinate 2,726,619 of JAQFVV010006198.1, read as the reverse complement.
AAATATTGATTATGTTAATGCTGTAAGTAAATGTGGTTGTATTTATTTTATATATAACAGAGAATGCAAAAGTAAAGTATATATATCTTAATGCAAATGTTTTAAAGATCTTTGGGAGCTAATTAATTTTAAATCTCCATTCAATATCTGTTCCTAATCTAAAAATGAAACATTTACAGAAAACAATATCATATATAATACCTAGCACTAATAATGAATAATTGGGATGTATGATTTAAGTATGTATCATGATCTTAAAAGGAATAATTTTCTGTCTTTCAAAAATATATAAACTCATATATTGTAGAATAAACTTTTCGTTAATTTACATAAAATACATTTCAACAAATGTATTTATTTTATTTATTTTCTTTTGAAAAAATAGTAGGAAATTTCAAATTAAAAAAGAAGTATAATAGAATTTAGAAACTCACTTAAATATATAGGGTATATGAGCACAGACTTTCAAACGACCCACCACTCTTCACTCTATCTAATAACACTGATACACTCAAGCACATATACAGTATGCTGAAAAGATAAATAATCACCAATATACGTATTTTATGCTAAACCAGTTTGGAACCTGTTCATTAAAGTATGAGGATTGTCTATCTTAATATATATCTGAACAATTATAGTATATATGTGTGGGAGATGATAATCTGGACCAACTGATGATTGCTGGTTTAGCATGAAATACATATATAGGTGATTATTTATCTTTTCAGCATATATGTGCTTGAGTATATCAGTGTTATTAGATAGAGTGGAGAGTGGTGGGTCGTTTGAAAGTCTGTGCTCATATACCCTATATATTTTCAGTTATTACATAAACTCACTTAAATGAAAATTTTAAGAATTCTCCTACCAGGAATTTATTTAATTAATTATTTACTCACTATCATTTATTTATTTATTTGTCAAACAATTTATTACTATTTGTTTATAAATATTTCTGTAATAAAATTTTATTGTTTAGATTATTTGATTTTTATTTTCATTTATCCATCTATTTATTCTATTCTGAAATTGATAGTTATCTGTGCATATCAGTTATTCAGATGGGCTACATTTTAATTTCATATTGTGATCTGTTCATTATTACTAATATAACAATTAGGATTTTGTCTTGTGATTTATTGTTTCAGATGTGCCGCAAATCCCTTACATAATGAGACTAAGGAGATTTAGCAAGAGCATATTTTAGATAAATATCCTGACTTACATGACAATTGTAGATTTAAAATATTACAAAATTAGAGTAAATAAATAATTAAATTTGGATTTATTGATTAGATGTTTTATTTTATACTGTAATAACTATATATTATTTTATTCATCCTCATTAGTCATACATATTTACTTGTTTAATGCAGGCGATTATATAGACTGGCTTTGAGCAATTGTTTAACTATCTTCAGCTTACTCCTACCGTTACAATACATATGCGTAAATTAAAATATTTAAAATTTAGTAAAATGTAAAAATTACATTTCACAAGAATGTAGGATAATTAACAAATAATATGATAATAAACTTCAGAAAATTGCTAAGTCAGGCTTTCGATGTGAAACAGGTTTACTGAACAAGACTACAACTAAATTTTAACGAACTTAAATATGTATACCAATATAAAGTGAAACTACAAATACTGAAAAGAGGAATTCTGTTTGCTTTTATATTAATGTAATGTTTGTTTGAATTTAACATAAAGTATTACATTAATCTATTAAGTTTTTAGATTTAAAATTAGAAAGTGCAATGATTACATATGAGAAACCAATTAGTGTTAGGGGTTATTTACAACCATTATAAAATGTTAGATTTAAAAACCTTTTATTAAGAAATTTAAAATTTTGCAGAAAAATATGAATCTTATCAAAAAAATTATATAGAATATTATAAAAATATCAACAAATTAAAAATCCTTCTCCTTTTTCTTTTCAAAAACTTTATTTTTTTATATCTCAATACTGAACATATATATATATATACATTTATATAATACAAAACTCCAACATTTCAACTGTTTTTATATCATACAGTAATTTTCAAGGATCTGCAACGACAATATAAAATACATGTTTATAACTTCCTCTTACATTAACATAAACAGTAACAAACATATTACACATATATAAATATATTTTACTTACATCTCTCTCCCACTGCTATATTATATTACTCTTTGTTTTACATTACTTAATTACAAATCTGTCCTAAAATCATCCAAGAAACTTTCTATACAAATTTAAATACCAACTCTAATTTCCAAAAACCTCCCCTTTTTAAATCTTATCTAAAACCCATCTTAAAACTGCATTCCTAAACTATATCTTTAAATGAATATAAAACAAATATAAACATCTTTTTTTTACCTCTCTCTCTCTCTCTCTTATACAAAAAAACTTTTAACAATTTATCTAAACCCATTAAGCATTTATTTTAATTATACATTATTTTATATTCCTTATCTACTCCATTAATTCTATTTAGAGTAGGATTATATTTTTTTATATAAAAAATTCTTTTACCATCCTTTCTCTGTAATTTTTAACCCTTTCCAACATTTTAATATTAAATTCTTTATGACCTAAAACTTTACAATGTGTGTAAATATTTGAATTTTTGTCATATAAATGTTGTCTAAGTCTAGTTTTTAATGTATTCTTAGTTGTACCAATATATGAAATCTTTTCCCCCTCCCTCTTACAATTTAAACATTCAATTAAATAAATTCCATTCATTTTGTCAGTTTCTATATTTTTTGTATTATTAATTAAATTTCCTAAATTCAATTTCTTTTTATATACTGGTTTAATAATTAACATACTTTCCTCTTTGTATTTATTATTTAGACTTTTTATAATCTTTTTAATCTTCATAAAAGTATCTCTAGAAACATTATAACTATTATATATAAAATTATTTACATCTTTCCCATTGTTTCTCTTCTTTATTATTCTTTTAATATTTTTTATTACATAATTTATCAATAACTTTAACTAAGAATACATTAAAAACTAGACTTAGACAACATTTATATGACAAAAATTCAAATATTTACATACATTGTAAAGTTTTAGGTCATAAAGAATTTAATATTAAAATGTTGGAAAGGGTTAAAAATTACAGGGAAAGGATGGTAAAAGAATTTTTTTATATAAAAAAAATATAATCCTACTCTAAATAGAATTAATGGAGTAGATAAGGAATATAAAATAATGTATAATTAAAATAAATGCTTAATGGGTTTAGATAAATTGTTAAAAGTTTTTTTTGTATAAGAGAGAGAGAGAGAGGTAAAAAAAAAAGATATTTATATTTGTTTTATATTCATTTAAAGATATAGTTTGGGAATGCAGTTTTAAGATGGGTTTTAGATAAGATTTAAAAAAGGGGAGGTTTTTGGAAATTAGAGTTGGTATTTAAATTTGTATAGAAAGTTTCTTGGATGATTTTAGGACAGATTTGTAATTAAATAATGTAAAACAAAGAGTAATAAAATAAAGCAGTAGGAGAAAGATGTAAGTAAAATATATTTATATGTGTGTAACATGTTTGTTATTGTTTATGTTAATGTAAGAGGAAGTTTTTATGTAATTAAAGTTTATTTATAAATATGTACTTTATATTGTCATTGCAGATCCTTGAAAATGACTGTATGATATAAAAACAGTTGAAACGTTGGAGTTTTGTATTATATAAATGTATATATATGTTCAGTATTGAGATATAAAAAAATAAAGTTTTTGAAAAGAAAAAGGAGAAGGATTTTTAATTTGTTGATATTATTGTAGAACATATATATTTTAAAAGAAAAAGTGGATGTACCTTTGCTGTGTTATTATATATGATAAATATTATAAAAATAAATGATTTGACCAGAGTTGGAAATTTGAAAACTAGTTTTTAAATTTAAAACAAAATGCTAAAATTAATATGTAAAATTTAATTAATTATTGAATTAAAAAACTTTAACTTGACTTGAAATCATTTCATACACAAACATATTGTAATAGGCTAATCTTCATGAGTAGGTGAATGTTTGAGATGTAAATCCACTAACAGATTCTATTTTATTATTCTGTGTGGAAGCTTACAAACTGCCTCATGACATCAACTGTGCGGCTCATGAGTGCCTCACTAGACCAGACTAATTTGGTCCTATATAGTTTAGTCCTCTACACTAACCACATTACATAGTAACAACACACTATGATGGCTTTGTTCACTTGAGTTTGATCACAAACAGAAAAGTAAATTTATGCAATTTCTTATTATTTTTGTTTTAGTTAGTAAGTAAATTTATTAATTTTTTTAAGTAAATTTATTAATGTCTGTTCTGATAATATGACATTCTTTTATTATTAAATATTGTCATTGATAAAAATATTTAAAATATTTCATTTGATTTTTAGATTAAAAATTAAATTGAATTAAATTAAATTCAATTAGATTAAATTGGAGATTTGTGATAATTTCAAAAAGGTTGAAAATAAGGCATGCTGCAATCACTGTATGAAATATTGAGCTGCAAAGGATTATCTATAAGCAATCTTCATAGTCAATCTGAAAGCAGTTCATAAAATAATAATAAACAAGGCTACAAAAATAAATGACAAATATATTTGAATCCTCCTCTTGCCCATGAAACCAAGCCAATATTTATAATTTTGTGAAAAGAAGGCATTTAGAAGACAACAAAATATTGCTGGAATAGACAGATTGTCTATTAGTAGTATTGTAACAAACTTATTCATATGAATAACTACAAGAGTGGAATTATTTATTAACAAAAAAAACTTAAATAATAAATCCCATTGATAGGCTTTATGCCAATGCTGAACATTAAATATAAGTGAATAGAAAATATTCTATAACTTTAAAATAAATGAATTATTAAAATAGATGATAGTTTTGCAGATGATTTTAATTTTGGCTTAGTTTCAATAGTTAATTTCTATAATGTTAAGAAAATATTAGAATTAGTTTCTAAAAAGCCACAAATTTTTAACTTGGAGCTAGCAACTAACATAGTTGCAGTAACAAATGTTGGTGCCACTGTTATGAAAATATTGGTCAATTATAATCTATAATTAATCGGTTACACTATTTATATACTATACACTTAGCAGTAACTGAAATATTTATATAAACATAAAAAAGAATTCAAAACTGATATATGTATTTACGAATATTCAGTTATATAATTACATATATATATGTTACACATTAGAAATCTGAAGATGATATTCAGCATGAGGATGTTTTTAAATTCTTGTGATTTAGATAATAAATGTGAATACACTATGTTGTCTCTTAATTACAAACAATAAATTTCCAAATTTGGAAAAAGTTGCAAATTTTTTATAAAATATCACATAAAAAATAGCATTCTTCAGATTTATGTAAAATAAAGGAAAACAATTAAGTCTGATCCTTAATTGCCAAATGAAAAGGAATAGTTTAGAGATAAAGATTGAAATATGTTTTAGCTTTAAATAAAATTGCTGCTTTTCATAAATAGAATAGAGTTCATGCTTTTTAAGTTGAAGCTAAGATGTTCAGTAACTGAGGCCTTAGGGAAACAAAGTGCCAATTTGTTAACAAGTGAAAGTATATATATATTATTTTTTGTTAAATAAACTAAAAAGCTTAAATAATGAAATTAATTCCAAATTATTAAATGTTTTAGATGAATCAATTTAAGAAAATAATTTGAATTGGTAAACCTTTTTGCTATATTTGCAAATTCCACAGAATATTTCTACAAAGAAATCTAGAATAATTTTTCTATCTTGAAAACCTAATATTATTAAGCTATCTAAAAATAATATCTAGAATAGAACCAAATTTTTATATAAAAAAGAATTCATGATCAGTATATTAAAGACAAATAAGTCAGAGAAAATGTTCTAAAAAGTCATGGAAAAATTTATTATTTGATGCTATTAAAAGTATAAAATTAGGTTTAGTAGTTAGTGAGAGTATATTTTCGATTTCAGGAAATTTTTTTTTATCTAGAATAAGAATAAGATTAAGTTATCATTCAGTAGACATTTTATATTTTTTGAAATCATATTTTCTAAAGAAAAATATTAAATAAAATAAAAAAAATTACAATATATATTTTTTATGGAGTTTATTTTATTTGTTTTTGTATAGAATATGTTTTATTTTGATATTTTTTGTGGTTTAATAAATATTTAATAAATTGAAAATTTTTTAAAATAAATATAAATATTTCTTTTTATTATGTTAATTATATAAATATTTTGTAAAAATTGAAAATATATTTTATAAAAACTAAAAACTGAGTTAACTGAGTTTTTTTTTTTTTTTGGAAATACTGAAATTTAAAAACTTATTTTTCAAAAGTCGGTTTTTTTTATATAACTTCTAGATAGAGCATGTATTAAAAAGTATGTGTTTGATGTATGTCTTATATTTCTAATTTGAATAAAAAAATAATATTAATTATGAATAAAATGTTTATTGGTTTAATGTCTTTTATTTTTAAATAGACTACTGAGTAATTCTAAAAATAAGCTTAAAAATGATAATAAACACAATTGATTTATGCCTTGGATTATCAACTTTATAATATTAGATATTACAAGGTATACAAGCAAATTTAAAGTTTAAAATAAGTTAGCTGTTCACGTATATAATGGAGCTAAAACTACAGTATATATATGTCTGTATTTTTAAACATGAGGACATTAGTAATTTCTCTAACCTATCAAAATTATTTGTCTGGAAAAAAAATAAAGTTTAGAATAAAAGTAGCGTAACATATAATTATTTTAAAAAATTATATTATTGTTAAAGCTAATAGGACTTTTTAATGATCTGTTATTTTAATTTATTACAGGTATACAATTAATCCCACTAATTCTCTTAATTAAATAGTAAAATTACTTTTTTTAATGGTTGATAGTTTAATTTATATTGTTATATATATTTAAATTTGTTAAAATTCATCATAGTCTTGCTTTAATTAAAGATTGATCTACATTGAAAACCTGGCTTATCAATTTATTGATATTGTTTACCTTATTAATTATTCACATAGCTTGCTAAACTGCAGTGCATTTAAAAACAGGGGGGTCCTCCTCTTAAATTCAATCAAGCCTATCAGTTTTATTTCAAGGGTTGTCTTGGGACGGATTTTCAATTGGATGGATAGTTGAAGAGTTGGAGTGTAGAGTACATTGAAGCCTGTCCATTAAAGCATGAGGATTTGCTATCTTAATATATATCTGAGCACTTGTAGCATATATGTGTAGAGATGGTAATCTGGACCAACTGATGATTGCTGGTTTAGCATGAAATACGTATATTGGTGATTATTTATCTTTTTGACATATGTGTGTTCAGGTGTATCAGTGTTATGAGATAGTGTGGAGAGTGGCGGGCATGTGAAAGTTTGTGCTCATACCCTGTCTATAACTATTGTTCTGAGTTAAGGTCTTTGGGAACTAAACAATTAGAAATGGATAACAACACACATGAAATATTTCGATCTAAAACATCCATTAAAAATATTGTATCATAATACATTACCTACAATAGAGATTTTTTTTTTATAAATAAGAAAATAGAAGTTTGCTATACTTTGATTTCTTACACCTATAAATGTAAACTGTAGTGTATATCTAGAGTGGCAGTTAAAAGATGGATCCTCTTTTTGAATGCTGTCATGTCTGTCAGTTTTAATTTAAGACTTGGCCTGAGTCAGTTGGTATTTATTAATTATTGTTGTTTCATCTCTAATAATATCATTCTTGTGTTAAATATTTAATTGAATATTTTGATCTTGGAAAATGTTTTAATATATATATATATGTAATTGAATAAAATATATCCCCTAAAGTTGAATGCCATTTGTGATAGAATGAAATATGAGGATAGTATGACCTTTGTTATAAACTAATTATTGGTCATGATTTATAACAGAATAGAACATGAACCAAGAATGAAACATCCTAATTTAATAATATTCATGAATTGTAATGTCATTTGTAAAAAAAATAATAATAATGAATTGAGTCAAGATGACTATCAATCAATGAATGTCAAGATAATGCCTAATTCAATCTTTTTATAAAGTCACATCTCTGGACACCATTTATGATGAAATAAAATGATGATAATCTTTGCTATAACCCTACAGATTTGAATAACATTTGTCAGAGATTGGAAATAAATCAAACCAATATTTCAAATTATCCTAAGAATATGAACATTATTTGCAACAGATTAGAAATGAAAATAATAATGAGTAAATATCACCACTGTATAAACAGCAAAATGTCCCTATTAATCAAATCATTTATAATAGAATGAACATAATAACAAAAGAAAAAAATAAACCTTGATGTTCTCCATGAATTAAAACACTGTTTATAACAATACAAGGATATCCTAAATGTTAAATGTTATTCATATTTAAACAAAATAATTCGTAAAAGAATAAAATAACTTTAATATGCTCTACAAATAAGAAACAAAGACTTTAGCATAATCTAATACCAAAGATATCAAAAAAATTATAACACAATAGTTGATCTCCAATTATAACTAAATAAAATAAAAATAATGCTAACTCAGCAATGCTATTTCATTAATATTAATATATCATTATTTAATAAACTGATTGCAATTAAACCTAATGTTTGATAATGATACCAAGATTTTATTATTCTTAAATTTATGCACATTAATCTAGTCTTAATAAGTATATAAAACTTTCTCTCTTAAAGCCCTATAAATTCATAACATTAAGTTGTAAATAAAATAAAATATCTTAATAATATACTGTAATATAATGCATAAAATCAACTAACCTTGCATATTTCACCACCTTCATTAACTTATAATAGTATAAAAGAAACTTAACCCTTTAAATCTCAAAATCTACAATATCCAATCATAATAATATGGAAAAAATGAGGGATTCTCATTTGATGTTTATTCAAATACAATTAGCAAATCACAACACATTATTCTTCAATCTAAGAAAACTAAATTATCAAATTTTAAATTATAATTATTCTCCTAGACAAAAGATTATTAATGTTTTATTATGATCAAATGTCAATATTAAAACCTAATATTTAAACTATATTTACAATCTTTACTACCCATATACAAATATAATTAAAGCAAATCACTTTATTTAATATACTTCAAATATCAAATTTGATACATACAATTACCAACTTTACACTATAATAAGATTACAATCTTTGTAGATAAATACTAACTTAATATATTATTCATATACCCATATACAAATATAATTAAAGCAAATCACTTTATTTAATATACTTCAAATATCAAATTTGATACATACAATTACCAACTTTACACTATAATAAGATTACAATCTTTGTAGATAAATACTAACTTAATATATTCATCCAATAAATAACAATTTAAAAGAATATCCAAATATCCAATTATAATGACCCTTATTTATCTTCAATGTTTATACTTTATAGATTATTGAATCATTTCAGATCTAAACTTTTGTCCTAACATAGCTACTACATATAACTAACAAAATAATTATAATAAATTTCTAATTACTTATTGGTCCAAGTAATAAAATATTAAATTCACTATAAAGAAAATGATATGTAATTAGACACACTTATTAATCCTGTGATTTAAATTCTGATCTGTTTTAGAACTGCTTATATGTGAATATCATCATCTTAGCCAAATACTATTAACCAATAAACTTGCATTCTAAAATTGATAGACAACTAAGCAAGTTTACTTGTTTTAAACATTCAAAATTTATTAACAATGAAAGTAAATTACAAGAAATACATGACAAATAAATTATAACTGCTTAAAATATATGTATGATCCAATTATGTATTATACAATGTGTTCACTATTGAAATTTAATTTTAATTAAATAGGTAATTATACATTGAACTTTACTTATAAAAAATGCCTAATCTGAATTATGTATCCCTATGTAACACAAAATATATTGTAATACATACAAATTTTCCAAAATACAAGAGAACCAATGACATTCCTAATCTTTATAAAGAATAGGTAAATTTAAATAAAACATAATAAACATGAATCTATCTATTTGTTTACATTATTTTAATAGAATAAAAAATAAATACTTGCTATGATGTAGTTCCTTTAAACTCCTAATATTTATGTTATATATTCAAAAATAATTTATAATCAATGAATAAGAAAGTAATATTCTGAACTTAAAATTATAATTATTAAGCTACAAAATATAAATTTGAATTTAGAAAAACTTAACACTTTTATATTCCAAGCATATGAAATACATTTTTGCTTAAATTAAAATATAATACCATTTATATCAATAAATATCATACAATTACATATTTAAAATAATAATAATAATTCATGTTAGCAAATGATCTGATTAATTGTCCTCCAATATGACACTCCAAAATAATACCTCAATTCCAATATCTATTTCTTGAATTATAATTTGATATTTTATTACTTTAGATAAGGTAAATGTATCATAAAAAGTTGTCTAATGTGAAACACATTTTATTAATTTTGATATTTTCCAAATAACCAAGTTATCCTTTCATTTAGCAAGTATTCAATTTATGTGACATTATAAATGTACAAGTGCCAGTTTCCATCAATGACAATGCAATGTAAATATCCTTTCATTTAGCAGGTATTTAATTTATAAAACATTATAAATGAACAGACATGATTTCCCATTCATGACAATGCAATGCAAAATGAACCAATTTATATCCTGTATTGAAATAATTAATCAATCTCTCAAAACTATATTGGCAGATGAAAATAATACTTGTATAAATTTTTATATCATTAATATTTATATTACCTTATTAAAATATAAGCATTATCCATTTTTAGTAAAGTAATATTCAGATGGTATTTTAATGCAATAAATTTCTTTTCATTCTTTTGATAAATTATCATTCTCTACAAATTTTCAATAAGACTTTTCAGTCTTCTGGATAAATATTACTTTTGTTACCTAATCATCTTATATAGTTAATAATCAAATGTTTTTTTTTAAATAAAAATAAACATTACATGAATGAACTTAGGTTGAGTTCTATTAAAGGCAAGATGTAAAAGAGAATCTTTAAACCATTTATTTCCATATATAATCTTTTCAATTGACATCTGAAGAACTATGATAATGCTCTTCAGTAATTCTTCTGTCAGATTTATCCTGCATTTCACAAATAAAAACTTATTAACAATAAAAATAATAATAAGAGAAAAAAATATTGCTTAATTATTATATAACAAACATTTACATTTTGAAAAATACAAATAATATTCTTTCACTCCAATGTAAACTAAATAATTTAGCCTACATTCTAATCATACTACACTGGAAATATATTTTTACAGATATTTTTCCAACATAATATTACATGTAATACAGAAATAAAATAACAAACATATTAAATACTCATGTGTATTATTTGTAATCTTATATTGTGAATGCAATAACCAAAATTTATATAATTATGAAAGAATAATAACTTTATCAAAATTGTATACTTTATTATTTACACATTTATCTCTTTAAAATAAATAACGTCAATTCACAAATTTTATATTACAATTCATAATAAACATTTTTGCTTCAATCTTATTGTTGTCATAGTAACATATTTCAAGGCTTCCATGTTTAATATTTACACTATTAAAATCAAACAAAAAATTATTTTACAATTGATATTTCACCACATATTGAAATTTATTTCAATTGGCACAATATCTCCTTCTCTATTGCAGAAATTAAAAAAAAAAACTAAGAATAATAACATTATTATTTCAAATATACACAATAAACTATTTTCACTAAAATATATACAAATGTCTATTCTTTTCTATTTTCTCACTTTTCATATAGTGTTTCACAATTTAATCATCATGAATCCTCAATATTCCTACTAAAAGAAGTCAAAAATTAGCTTATTCTTTTATACGTATCTTTTTTTATTCTGATTATTTTATTGTATATTTGTAATAAAGAACAGACCAATGATATCTTTACTACCAAAGAATTGGCTTACTTGTTGTTTTATTAACAGTGAATCACAAAGTACAATTATACTTCTATATTTTTTTATAAAACTTGAAGAAAATTATAGTTGCTAAAGTTTTACTATAAATTTGAAACTAACCATTTATAACTTTATATCTTTCAGTAACCTCTTATCAATAACATAACCTTAAATTTATTATAATTTGAATAACATAACATTTTATACTTAAGATTTCTCACATTGAAATCAACTAATTCATTATTTATCTCATTATATCACAAAACATTAATAAAATTCCTTTCACATAAAGCACTTTCAACTTGGTTTTGCAATACAGTATTCCTTTTAAGATTACATCTACTATTCAATTTTGAAGATAAACTTATTTTTAAACAAGTTTTAATCATAAGCCAAAATTATTCAATCCTCCTAAAAAATATTTAAGATCAAATATTACTTACTAATACTTAAGTACTATAGGTCTTTATTATCTATCATATTTGCACTACTATGCAAACATCTATATATCTCACATTTTAGGTGATTTTAAAACATTCATATCTTTAGGATTACATGACCTTTTACAAATAATATAAAGAATTATGAACTCAAATATTTAAAAACTTATTTTTTTAATATATTCCCTACTACTGATCTTGTATAGTATTATTTTTTCATCATTCACCATTTAATTCTGATATCAAATATTTTTGCAACAAACAAAAAAAACAGTGACATACTGCCATTCTATAAATATCTTTTTTTAACAGATTATATCTAAATTCCATCCAAATATCATTTAATACAAGGTTCAATGCCAAACACTAAAGCAACATTTATTAATTCTATACTACTATATGACATGTCACACTTTAATTCTTAAATAAGTCAGAGTTATTCAGGTTTTATTTCAAGACACCAACAATTATACTCATTAATTCATTAATCATATCATATGTCTTCAAAGATTTAAAACCACCCAAATTTTTAACAGTGTTACACTGAGATCAAGTTTCCCCATTTCCATATAATCTCCAACTATTCTCATTATTTCTGAATAAAATAAAAACAATTTACTATCCATAGTAGCATCTATCACATTGCCATCTTTATTATATGTTTTCCCTTGAAGGAAATATTTAATTTGTTTCTTGGAGGGTCTATTGCCTTTTTTGTTTTTTGCCATTACATTACTATAAATTTTTTCCTTGGAGTGGTTGCTTAATTCATTTCCCATAGGGATATATTCTCCTTTTTCTTCATTATTATAGCTGTGAATCTTTCAATAATTATTTTTGTCCTTTCTCTTACTCTACAATATATGTTTTTATAAACTTGTATTACATATTATGTTAATGTCTATATTGTGATCCAATTCATTTTTTTAATTTTTGAACTCCTTTGGAACTAATTTTATTTTCCAACTATACTTTATTTATGTTCTTTGATTATCTTTAATTTTCTTCATCTTATTGTAACAATTCAATATTTAGAAGCTTCTTATCTAAATTTGTCTGCTTTCCAAAACACTTTATTTTTATTACATCATCAGAACAAATTACTTTTATTCTTTCAAAGTTTTCAACTACTGTTATTGTTTTTAATGGCACCTGTTTTGACACTCTATAACCTCCCATTATTAATTCATTCCATTCCATTTTCATATGACTTTGAATATTTTTTAATTCCCTTCCAATATCATTTATCTATAATCTAGATGCTTTCTGAGTATCCTCATGAGCTAGGTCAAATTTTATATATTTCTTCACCAATTCTTGATATCCAATTTTAGATATCTTAATTTCACCATATAAATTGTTGAATCTAACTTCTAATCTTTCCTAAGATTTATCTAACTGGTCTTTTTACTCATTAAACCTGCAATCATATTTATCATAAATTTCCTTTAATATCTAGATTATATTTAAATTTCTCAAATTGCACATTTCTGACCTTTAATTCAATTTTACACAAGTTTAATTTATTATTGAATTGCCCTGACTCTACATTTAATTCTCTAATATCTTCTTTTAATTCTTAATTTTGAGTATCAATTTTATTATTTATATCTTCTTTTAATTTTTTAATTTGAGTACCAATCTTATTATTTATATCCTCTCTTAATTCTTTATTTTGAATGTGCCATTGTTTATATCTTCTCTTTGTTCTCTACTTTGAATGTCCATCTTATTAATTATATCTTCTTTTAGTTCTGTATTTTCTTTACGCTGATCCTCAAACTTATTATTTATTTTTCTATTTTGAATCTAAAACTTATTATTCATTTATCTACTTTGAAACTTTATCTCTTCCATTATTTTTCTTAACATTTTCTGAATACTATCTTCAGGTCCTGATGACATTTCAGCATGACTGAATTCCATAGTTGTCTTTATTATAGCAAACCAAATATACTACCTTTAACTAAACAAATTATGAAAATACATTACATTATTTTACTATTTGATCTAAAATATTTGTCCATTCAAACTTCCAGTTACTGAAACAAACATACAAAAGAATGATAATAATAATGAAATTCATTTATTTTTGAGTGTACAAAATATTATTCTCAAATATTTGAATTGGGAATATTTTTTTTAAATAATAAACAAACTATTCCTATTTAATTGTATTTTTATATTGGACTATTTCCACCATCTAATATGTGTTTTGAATGCCTTTAGAAAAATTTAATTTTATTTAATATTCCAAATACATTCAACTGTTAGTAATATCATAGCAAACAGGTTAATATATGCACTAACTGTTTACTATGATATTACTAACAGTTGGAGCATATACTAACCTGTTTGCTGTGATATTACTAACAGTTTAATGTATTTGGAATATTTAAATAAAATTAAATTTTTTTAAAGACATTCAACACACATATTAGATGGTGGAAATAGTCCAATATAAAAATACAATTAAATAGGAATAGTTTGTTCATTAGTTAAAAAAATATCCCCAATTAAAATATTTGAGAATAATAATTATCATATAACAATCAATGATTATTGCTGTATGTTGTGTTTAATTAGTTTGTTTCACTAACCAATTATTAATCAACCTCAATAATATGGGAGAAGTTGTTACACTTTTAAGGGAATCAAGTACAAGTCACTGCTTAGCATATATAGATGATAATTACCATATGGAGCTTATTTATTTTGCTTCAAGATGCTTTACTGAATTCATTTGCAGGCGTAAATGTTAGGAGTGATATTCAACTAACAAAATATAACTAGATCACTAGGATGCCTTGTTAGTTTCTACATGACAGTGAAAATTTAACACTAACATGTAAGAATGATGCATAAAATATTCCTTAAAGATTTAATCATCTAAATAAGGATAAGTAACTCTCTTTTAGCTTTGATATTGAACTTAAGAATTTATAAAACAAATAATATTTGCTATATAGTGCAGTTTTATATAAGTTTAATATTTACTTAAATTGATACAACCTAAACCTAAGGTCCATCCCATTTAACATATATTTTATACTTATTCTTATTAAGAAACAGAGATATTATATGGTATAAAAAGATAGAACTGCTCACACTCAGAAATAACTAATTTCATACAGAAATATGGAATAGAATTATAAATCAAACATTACAAAAATTTATAATAATGTTTTTTTGATTAAGTAAATAAACAAGTTTTTTTTTTGTATGAAAGAAAAGTGGGGATGGGATAAGGATTATCATAAATAATAATAAAATATTGTAAATTAAAACAATTATATTCAGATTACATTTTTATTTATGTGCAGAATAAACAATCCTTACATTTTTATGTTTGTGTGCATGTGCATGCATGGATGCTTCCAGATTTTGATTTAGTAAAATTACTTTGTTTAGTTTAGTAGAATATTTATAATATAATAAATTATTTATTTAAAAGTGAATTTAAATTTTAATTGGAATAAATGTCTAAGAACTATATAGTTTTAAAATTTATTTATGTTAAATAAATGTTTGTAATATTATCTTTAAATCTGTAAGTAAAGATGAAGCAATTGAAAAAAAATTTTTTTTTTTCCATTTTTAAAATCATTCATAAAGTGTTAACATGCTAATTCAAAATCTCAGCATCTAGCATTTTCCCAATAATAACCATGGTGACCTCTTCCAATATTTTGCAAACAAAGATTGCATCCTAAAGTTGGCTAATACAAAAATTGTTTTTGCTGTGAAGTCAAGACCACTAAGAGAAGATTGAATTGCCGATTACTAATTGCTGATTAAGAACTGCCAAAGAAACTATGCTTAATACTGAGAATTGCTACTATAGAGTCATAATGTAGATACTAACTACCTTGAAGAGTCATATTATATGTATGCCATGCTAAAAACATTTCAAGACAGACCCTGGAGCTCCACAATTGTGACATCAGGAATGTGTCCTAAATGCCTAGTTTGAAACTGATCTTAGAAATTGCCTTATACTCCTCACCATATAAATGGAGATTCAAAACCATCATAATGTAACCCCAATAGAACTAAAACTTTGTGCACACCACTGGACTCAATTTATCAGCAAAACTGAAGCCCCCGAAGATAACTGAACAGTTTATATTTTAACAAGGGCTTAAGTCTCTAAGCTGGATATTAAAAGAACAAAATGAATGTATAATAGGTTTATTCATCTAAGTTTAGAATATTAATCATTTTTTTAATTTTTATTTTATTATATGTATTTTTCATTATGGGATCTATAAAGGCTAGAGAATTAGCTTAAGATGATATTTTATCACTTTATCAGAGAGTATTGTGAGTTAATATTTTATACTCATTGTTTTTGTTTATTTTTATTATTAATTGTTGTTAAAAGTTTTGGCAGATATTAGTAGTTTTCTTTTTATCATACCTGTTCCCTATTTGAAATTAATTTAATGAGTGCTTGCATTTTTTTGCAAACTATAGTGATTTATTGATTATATAGTTCTGGGTTTTTTTTTAAACTGTAGAGATTTTGTTTTTTTCTATTTCAGATTATGTAAAATTGCAATATTTTCTCTTTGCTGGTGTGGTGGCAACCTTAAAGTTGTATTATGACACAATATCTTATGAGCATTTTTTGAACATATGACACCCTTGTTTTGTATCATTGTTTTACAGGGTTAAGGAAAGCTTGCTTCATGCTGTTCATTGTCTTCCATACAAGATTATCTTAATTAAAATCTCTAATAAAGGAAAGTGAAACAGATAGATCCCTGGCAGAAAGATTCTGATAAATCCCTTTAATTCTTAGGTGAGAAAACAAAATTATCTGCCAAAGTGTTTAATGCCATAATAATCATGCATACTCTCAGACAAAGAAATTTGGGCCAACTTATATATTCCTTTTTGACTAATATATAATTTTTAATTGAATAAAACTTAAAAATTTATTAATAATTAAAATCACTTTTGGCTGATGTTTGTTGCTGTGTCTTGTCCCAAATTGTCTTAACAATGTTTAAGATTTCATTCTCTCCCAAGTCTAGCTGGCAGAATTTATATTCATCATCATCTATTTTTTGATCACCGTAAATCAAATTTTCTAGGTCAACAGTTGCCTAGTGGCATTCTCAGTGTTCATAAAAAGTGGAGTGTCTGGTACAATATATATATATATATATTGTAAATTCTATTTCATTGGTCACATATAAAACCATAAAAAATAAACAAAAAAAGTTATTGAAAGTGCTTAACCCTTTTACTTTTTTTAAAAAGGTAAACTATAATAAGTAATAATTTTTTTTTTAAAAAAGAAATATTTAAAAACCAAATGTATTGTTTCTTTGTTATTTTTAAAATAAAATTAATTACTTTAAAATATTAAATGTTAATAAAAAATAAAGTGAATTTAATATTTAAATATAAATACATAAAGTCAACATAGGTATGATAAAATACTGGCATCAACAAGGGCTTTGGGCATTCTTTCTCAGATTTTCAATGATATGGGTGGCTGAAGAGTTATCCATTACAATTTGAAGATTTGCTATATTAATATAAACTGAGCACTGATTATATATACATGTGGGAGATGATGACCTGGACAAACAGATGCATGCTAATTCAGTACACAAAATGTATATTGGAGATCATTTATATTTTTCACAGGTATGTGGTCATGTGTATCTATTGTATAAGATAGAGTGGATAAATATAGGGAGCTTGAAAGTCTGAATTCAAATCCCTTGTAAAGGTGGGTTTTTTTTATATTGTTGTGAAAGTTGCTATAGAATTGCTACTGTTACCATTCTACAAGTTAAGAAAAAGAGAGCTTTCTAAAAAGCTGGGCCTTCTTTTTTTTTTAGTGTCCCTCGCCCGGGCCGGGGCCCCCCCCCCCCGCCCGGGACTGCCAGGAGAGGGGGGGGGTGGCCCCCCCCCCCCAAAAGCTGTAGCTTCTTGGTTTTCCATTTTGTAAATTTTAAAAATTATCAGCTGTAAACTGATTTTTATTACATTCTACTTGTATTTAATTATCATGAAGAAATAAAAGTGTAGTTGGGTGCTGACCTAATTTTTCTAAAAATATAGCCCCCTACATGGAACTGTATGTTGCCTAAATACTAAAAATAAATGCCTAATTTTACCTAGAAGCAATGTTGAACATTATTTGTGACACTGTGACAAAATCCAATAATTATATAAAATAAAGCATGTCAAAGAGAAATGAATCATATATTAAAAAAAGAAATAATGTATCAAAGAAGACAAAGATATATTTACATTAAGCAACTGTCTGGGTTTTTTCATTCCAATACATGACTAAAAAATTATTATTTATCATTTATACATTTATATGTGAAACCATGCTGATATCTAAAAAATGACCAGGATCTCAATGTTCTCTGGAAAGTAATTATTTTAAAAAATAAAAGAAGAAAACATTGAGACTTGTTGATATTTTTTAATTATATGGTTAAGTTCACATGTGATATAAAAAATGACACATTTGTTTTAAATATTATGAGAGTTATTAATTATTATTGTTAATTCTGAAAACTATGAAATCAATCACATTTGGAAAAAAATTAGATATGTGCTTGATTAGTATTTTAAGTTCATTTTAAATAGGTTTTTGCCATATATATTTAATTTTATTGACTGTTTACATATGTAAATATAAGAAGTTAAATTATTTATATTTTTGCTGCTGTTGTAAATAAAGTAATTATTATTTGAAAGCAAATTATTTCTTATCAATCCTTCATCTGGCAGACAAGCATTTTATTTTAATATTGACAATAACAATATTGTGACAGGCACTCTCGGAGTAGCCATGCACAAGGTGGCTGTAGCTAAAGCTACAAGTCATCACCTGTATATAGAATATTTTATATTATTTATAAGCTACATTTTATGTCTATTATAACCGTAAATTAAGTATGAAGTATATAAACGTATTTTAAAATGATGTTAATGGTCTGTGCATATATTTTACCCACACACAAAAATATATTAAATATTAAGAGCTATGATTTATAATTTGTATGTGTGAATTGTATAATATAAACAAGCAGTGTTTTTTTTTTATTTATTTATGACAATCACAAATTTTTTAATTTGCATCTTTGCTAAGTTGTTTACATGTTGGAACATATATATAAACGAATAATTAAAAATAATTGTAAATGGTCCAACACGCCTTATTTTTTATGTTTATCAGATATTTTCACAGTCAATAAGCTAAGGCAAAGTCAGGTTGTTATTGTGTGACCAAATGTTAATTTTACTAATGTATTAGAAATAGTCATTCTGTTTAGTGTTTTACTGGCAGAGAAAATCTGATTTTATTTTTGGATTTGTGTTTTTTAATTTTTAATCTTTTGTAAGGCAAAAGTGCGAGAAATTTTCTTTTTGTGTTAAAAGAGACTATCAATGTTAATGGAACTCCCTAATCAAACAAGATGATCTGAATGAGACAAAATATCCACATTGTAGTGTATCGTGGAAGAAGTAGTCTATGTTGCAGCATGTTGGATTCTACTAGAGAGGCATTGATTTCACACTACATGTATCCCAGCTGATAAGTTAGCATTATTGGGTCAACCTCAAAAGGGGTGGGCAATACCAACAAAATAGTACGTATTTACTCATATATCAACCTGCTAGTGCAGAGAATGGTTCTGGCATACATCTACCAGACCAACGTCAGCAATGGATGAGCCAACATTAACAAAGTGTATTTATTATTCATCTGTACAATTTTATTACCACATCAGCAATGGATGAGCCAACATTAATAAAGTGTATTTATTATTCATCTGTACAATTTTATTATGTCAATAAATATATTTTTAAATAAATAAAAATTAAAAGATTAGAATAAGTGATAAGAAATCTTCAGGTATAATAAAGCTATATATTTTCTTCCGCTCAATTCATGAATTTAGAGTTGGCTGATGTAGCATTTACAGGGTGGTTCTCCAATTGGTATTTCAATGAGTGTGCTATATAATCTGGTCACCAGGTGCTGAGGAGGGGGTAATATAGAGAAAATTGATAGAGAAGAGGCAGGCCAATACAAAAGAGAAAAGTGAAGAGGTCGTTCTTTCTTGTTCCTGAATATTGTGTTTTTTATGCAGAATTCTTTTGAGTCTGCCATGCTGGTCCATACCACTGATGTAAATTCAACCACAGGTCAAGGAAGACCATCTAATCAATGATTTTTGCTAGCTGTAAATTACTGAGGCCATTATATGCTGATCACCCAATATTTAAGAAAGAATTAAAAAAAGGAACAAAGCCAAGCCTCGCTTTAAGTGAAAGTCCCAAAAAATCTTTACAAATAAGTAACAGTCAGCTAATCCAGTAATAAAAAAAGAGAAAATTATTAGAAAAAATATAAAAATATCTAGAGCAGTCAGTGATATGAATATGGAGCAGAACCCGACATCAGTGCACCCGCCCAGTTTCTTCCAAGCCATCACCATGTAATGACTAATACCAGTTGATGAATATAAACATCCACATGCCTGCATCTAAGAAGTCCACACCACCCTGTTGTCCAGTTTTGTAACTCACTCAGAAGCTCCAATGTCTGGATGAAGAAGTCTAAAAATGCTGGATGGTATAATTTTTTTTTATTCATTTATTATTTTATTTGATTATTGCATATTTATTTTAGCAGAGATAAATTTTATTGATATATATTTTGTTGCATTATGTGTATGTCTTGACAAAGCATTGGATTGTGTTATTTTAAATCATCCTCCCACATAAATTTTAAAATGCTTAGATATGTATACACATGTGTTTTTTTTATATTTATCATAGCTTGTAACACACCTATGCGCAGATTAAAAGAAATTCAAATTGACTTAAAGTATAACATTCTGCTTGTGTCTCCATGCACATTTGATTTGTATACAAACACATATTTCTAATATGTTTAATTAAACAATGGAAAGGATATGTAGACAGAAGTTTATATAGACCTATATTTTTGATATTAGAAGAAAAAAAGCTTAATATGTGCATGTGTGGGTAGAAACTCAAACCACTTCATTCTAGGGTATTTATATGAAAATGGGGAAAGATTCCATATCTAAATTGAATTAATACTATTCTTAATTTTTTTTTCATGCCATAACTTTGAGGTTAGTGAAATGGTTTTTTATTCATGTATATTAATGGTGACAGGTTATTTGGGAAAATAAATATTTGTTTTGTTTATAAATTTATAACATTATGAGTTATGAGTGTCTCATCTATTTCTCTCTCTCCCCCTCTCTATCAATACTCTGTTCATTTTCCAATCATAGAACAATCCACTACTTGCCTGAGATAAAGAGATGATTGAACTAAGCCATGGGACACTAATTTATCAGATGATTATAAGTTAGTTGTCATGTGGATATCTTTTTTTACTTATTTGTTGTGTATGATTCATTGGTAGTTGTATATCATATTTTCAGAAGGTGTTTTATCTTTCCAGAAATAGCACATAAAGGCCAGCTTTAAATTCAGCCTTTCAAAGATATGCAACAGCTAACATATTAATATCTATAAGCATGGCAATAGAGTTTTAGCAAAGGAGATCAGGAAATATAACCAACTTTGGTTTGATCTTTCTCATTTAAAATTTAATTGGTTAACTTTAAGTTATTAAATCTACATTTTATTATTAAGTTTATAACAATGCTGAAATGTGATGCTGGACAGTCATTTCATGCATGGTACTGTGCTCATGGTATGAATCTGCAGGGTAGAGGTTGACTGGTACAGAATGAATTGGTGAGCAATGTGGGGCCTGATCCAATATGGCTAACATAGCAAAAATATGCCATCAAATGTAAAAAAGCTCAAAATTGAAAAAAGTGTTTTTTGAGAATGTTTTTTTTTTAAAAAAAAATTTGTGAATAGTAAATTAAAAATTGAATAAACAGATTGGTTGGAAAGGGAGATGAGAGGCATATATATATATATATGAACAACATATAAATGTAAAATAGGTGAAGTATGTCCAATGTTAAGTTGTTACTTTATTTTATTATTTAAAAAAAAGAGAAGAGAAAAATGGGCAATCTCAGGAGATTTTTTTTGTTAGAATATATATATTAAAGTTGTGTTTCAATTTGATTTGTTTCTTTTTAATGTCAAAGGTAAGACCTAGATTAGAATATAGAGCTGGAGCATAGTTTATAGGAGATAGATAAATGGTGAATGGAATAAGTGGCATTAGGTGCATGGTGCACTATATATTGGATAAATAAAGAAATCAGTTAATAAAAGTAGTTCCAAAAAAATTATGTTTTCATAAAAATAGAAGTGTACTAGTATAAAATTGTGAGAAAGCAATTTAAGATCATTTTTATAAGTTGTAAATGCTGACAAGATCATACTCTAAAATTGGTGCAAGGGCATATTATAAGTGAAAAGGATGACATTGCAAATGAAGCAGTCAAGGAAAGGCATCCAGAAAAACTGGAAAACATAATAGAAACATGTAGTCATCAATAAGAGGGGGACCAAAAAGGGACAACAAGGTATTAATAGAAATGATGAAAAATCTATTACATGATATGAGGAGTGATATAGCAAATAATATGTCACCAAATACAAATGATTTGAAGGATAATTCTGATGATATGTTACAACAGATAATATGAAGAGTGATATGGCATAAAATGTGAATAACATGTTGAAGAAGATAGATGATGTGAAGTATAGATCCAATGATATGTCACAGCAGATAATAATATAAAAATGGATATGTCACTAAAGATGAATACATGAAGAGTGATATATCAAATGATATGGCACAAATGATATGAAGGATGATAAATTGCAAAGCATGAAAGCAAAGCTTCAAAATATGGAAGAGATAACAAGGAAAAATGAGGAGAGATGCAGGGACCTCTATGAAATCACTCATAATAGAATGCAAAAAGTAGAAATAATGCAGCAATTAACGGAATAAAAATTATGAAGACCTGCAATGAGTTACCAACCAAAATGTCAAAGAAGTAATAAAAAAGCAACAAGGCTGTGATGGCAAAATAAAAAAGCTGGAAGAATTGTTGGGAGAGAAATTTTAGTGAGTAGAGGGTCTTCAAGATGGTCAGCAAAATTGAACAATGTATGACTGAACCACAAATCATCAATGTCATTAAAGAGGAGCAGACTACAAGAATAAACAAAGTTGAGATTCATGTGAGTGAGTATGAAAGGAAAAGCAAAGGAAATATGGCTGAAATCCATAAAGCTATAAATAAATTAGAAGAAAAAGTTAAGGACTTGAGGGCAACTATGAATGAAACAGGAGTATCAGGGGGTGTAACAGAAGCAAAAAGGATAGAGGGATGTGAAGCTAAGGATGCTGTTTGCAAGACAAGTCAGGAATATAGGGATCATGATGTAAAAAAAGATAGAGCAGTTCCTGGATAAATAAATTAGAAATAGGGAAGGATATGTCCCCTCAGTCTATTGTGAACCAGTTCCTAAAAATCAGATAGGGGAGGCTCCCATAGAATATCTTGACAATCTTGGAAAAATATTTCCAAATAAACCAGATGCCTGAACCAAGCTAATTATCCATTGCATACGGTCACATATAAGGGGATGCTCAACAACCCTGCAACATTTGTGGGCTATAAAGAATCCTTGTTAAGAAGGTTTTGGATCCTTGTTAAGAAGGGTTTGGAGTGAGGACTGCCAGGAGACTATCCTGTATAAAGTAATGCATGAAAAATACAAGATGAATGGGGCAAAAATTATTCCAAGTTCTTTACAAGGCAAGTGGACAAACTTAGAATCTTGAAAGCATGCCACATGTCAGAGCCCTTCGGGATTGAGCAGATCTTATTAACTGCTAATAATGTAAATGCTATAGAACCAATGGCTGAGCTTTTAAATGCTGTGGATATGAATCAGCAGGGACAACCACTTGAAAAAGCAAGAGAGGGCATAGGCATTTATGCTATTAGCTGGGGTAAAAATAGGGACCCACTTCCTTGGCATAAAAGGCCAGACCTGGGGAGGTTCAGTCCAATGCCATACATTTCCCCCAAGAGAAGGGTTGGGATTAGGTATTCAGAGGAAAGGAGCCCAAACTACTTTTACCTGTGCCAGGATATAGCAAGACTGTTAACCTTAGCTGAAAGTGGGAGTCAGTCAGTCATGTTGTATGAGGATTGGGGATATGGATTTGTAATTTTCCACATATTGTGTATGTTGGTTTGTCTGTGTTGATAATTTCTGTATTCTAGGGTTGGAGATGATGAAAGATCAGAGTATTGGCTGGAGATCTTTGTGTAGTCTGGAACTTCTGTGGACTATTGGCAAATTATATGTTGCCATACTAAAAGGTATATCAATTTATCTTAATTTACAAAGATTAAAAATTCCTTTGAGATTAATATTCTGTTGAGCACACATTGCCACAAAGGAAGCTGTTATGGTGGAGGGCTCTTGCTTAAGAGAGAGACCCTTATTCTGATAATGCACAAAATCCTGTAAATCTCCCATAAGGAAAGAGCATGGATGGATTTACTTTATATTTGTATTTTGATTATGTTGCATAGTTATCATAGGATTCTAGATGAAATGTGGATCTTTATGCTCTTGTTATGTCTAGCTTGGGGGTAAGGAAGTTGATGTGGTCATAGCCTGACATATCAATGCTTGGAGGATGAAGGTTTGCATCTCTGGCAGATGGGCATCATGTCAGTAGTGCTCTAATGATTATGACAAAGGGAGAAGTGTAATTAAATATGCATAGTGTAAAAATGTAGTTGACTAATGAAGACATTAAATGTGTTAACCCCATTTTAATGTCTCATCAGAGGGGCATATTGTGCCCAAGGTGGTTGTAACCAAAGCTACAAGATCGCCTGTATATAGAATACTTTATATTAATTGCAAGCTACATTTCATCTCTATTATAACCATGAATTAAGTACAAAGTATATAAATGTAATAAAAATGATAATGATTGTCTGTGCATATATTTTACCCACACATAAAAATAAATTAAATGTTAAGAATTATGATTTATAATTTCTATGTGTAAATTGTACTATACGAACAAGTAATGTTTTTGTATTTTTATTTTTAATCATCACAAATTTTCTAATTTGCATCTTTGCTATAATTTCTATGAGTAAATTATACTATACATACAAGTAATGTTTTTGTATTTTTATTTTTAATCATCACAATTTTTCTAATTTGCATCTTTGCTAAGTTGTTGATGTGTTGGAACATATATATATATATGAACTAACTAAATGAAAATAAAAACATAATAAAAATACAGAATTACTTCTCTATAAAACTGCTTTAATATTTTAACCAGCAGACTGGTTTTCATCAGAAAGCAAAATGGCTATTTCCAGAATATTTTGTAAATATATATATATAGACAATATATTTTATACAGAGTTGTTTAAAGAACCCACACCCCCCACCACTCTTTGGCGCCAAAATATATATATATTTCTTTCTGTTTTATACAGAGTTGTTTAAAGATTTTTAGCCAATAGGAATTGGTTTTATTATCTGATACGTAACTGTCTGTAATATTTTAGTGCTTAAATTCTGGAAATAGCCATTTTGTTTTCTGATGAAAACCAGTCTGCTAGTTGAAATATTAAAGCAGTGTTTAGAGAAGTAATTCTGTGTTTATATACATAAGGGATCATTAAAAATAATTGTAAATGGTCCAACACATTTATATATTTTTATGTTTATCAGATATTTTCACTGTCAATAAACTAAGATAAAGATAGGTTATTACTGTGTGACTAAATGTTAATTTTATTAATGTGTGTTTTATTTTTTTAAGAACAAGAGTGTATAAGGCAATTAAACACCAATACTTGTAGAGAAAATCTGATTTTATTTTTGGATTTGTGTTTTTTCATGTTTAATCTTTTGTAAAAAAAAAAAAAAGTGAGAGAAACTTACCTTTTGTGTTAAAAGTAAAAATCGATGTAAATGGAACTCTTTAATCAACCAAGGTGGTCTGAGTGAAAACGTGTGATAAAAAATAAAAATTTAAAAATTAGAATAAGTGATAAGAAATACTCAGCTGTAATAAAGCTTAGCCATGAAATTAGAGTTGGCTGATGCAATAGTTATAGGGATGTTCTCCAATTGGTATTGTAATGAGTACGCTATATAAGGTGTTCACCAGATGCTGAGGGGGAATAATATAGAGAAAATTAATAAAAAAGAGACAAGCCAATATAGTAGAGAAGAGTGAAGGGAGTGTTCTCTCTCATTGTTGCTGAATATTGTGTTTCCTATGCAGAGTTCCTCTGGATCTGACATGCTGGTCCATAACACTGATAAAATATTCAACCACGGATAAAGGAAGATCATCTGACCAATGATTTTTGCTGGCTGTAAGCTGCTGAGATCATTATATTAAGGTCATGTCTAAGAAAAAGAAATTGATCAGAACTATTCTTAATTTTCTTTTTATGTCATAATGTTGTGGTTAATGAAATGTATTTTTATTTATGTATATAAATGGTGACAGGATTATTTGGGAAAAAAATATTTGTTTTTGTTTTTAATATTTCTCTCTCTCTCCAACAATAGTATGTGTATTTTCTTATCTTAGCATAATCTGCCAGTTACTTGAGATACAGAGATGATTGAGCTAAGCCCATGAGACACTACTTTATCAGATGATTAAAAGTTTGTTGTCATATGAATATCATTCTTTACTTATTTGTCATAGGAGGGGTTTTCTCCTTCTGGAAGTGGTGCATAAAGGCCAGGTTCAAATTCAACCTTTCAAAGCTATGCAATGGTCAACACACTGATTTCCATAAGCATGGCAATAGAATTTCAGCAAGGGAGAGATCACGAAATATAACCAACTTTGATTTGATCTCTCCAATTTAAAATTAAATTGATTAACTTTATTTTATTAAATGTACAGTTTATTATTGAGTTTATAATAATTCTATACTTTGATTCATGTCAGTCATTTCATGTTTGGTTCATTTTAAATAGTTTTTTTTTTTTGCCATATATATTTAATTTTATTGATTGTTCATATATGTAAATATGAGAAGTTAAATTATTTATATTTTTGCAGCTGTTGTAAATAAAGTAATTATTATTTGAAAGCATTATTTCTTATCAATACTTCATCTGACAGATAAGCATTTTATTTTAATATTGACAGTAACAATATATACATGGGGTAGATGATAATCAGCAAATGCAATTGGATCTGTATAAAGATATATACTTTATGCAAGCTTCAATCCTCTTGGTTATAATAAAATAGGTTAAAATTTTAAATTACAAACACTCCACCTCATACAAGATTGCCCACTGGTCATTAATAAGCAAACAATCATTCCCTAAAGTAACATTTATAATAACTAATTGATAAGTTTATTGCAATTCCATGTGGAGTATTTTGTTGTTAGACTAAGATGTTTAAATAAAGTTAATATAGATGGAACTGGGAGGGTTAATTTCTCCATTATATTTATACATGTTTTCTCCATTATATTTATACATGGTTTTATTATTAGGTCTCAAGTTATGTGATGAAGTGATCTGTCTATTTATGCCCAGACCTAGTTTGCAAAATAAACTTGGAAATGTTTCCGTATTTCAAATAAATATAGGACCTCTTTTCAGAAATCTATTTATATTTAACCAATAAAAGTGTATCTAAAAATTCTAAGCTAGAGAATAGAGAAACTAATAAGTCTATAAACCCTTACTACTACAGTTCTTGATAGCCTGATCATTATTGGTTTTTTTATTATCTCTCAATAGAAATATTCTAAGTAGGTCTTAACAATACAGTGATTCATTCAATGATTAGGTTTAATATATATACAGTTCATAATTTTGAAATTTAAATATTACTACAATTGTTAAAAAAAAGTTACATTTTTTTTTGTGTGTAAAGCTTTTACTCTAATATTCAAATTAGAAAACTATTTAATCTTTAGCTATATCTTCTGCAAAAATAGTATTTGACTTAAATGCTGTGAAGAAAAAATGTCATTTACAGACATTTTATAATCAAAGATTATTTAAAAAGTTAATGTGATCTTCAAAGTCACAGCAATGACATTTACATTAGTTTTAAATCAATATTTTATATATATGTACATAAGTAGATAATGATTTACTGCAATGTTTTATATATATGTACATATGTAGATAATGATTTACCACAATAACGTTTCTTAAAAGCAATAAAATGTTAAAAAAACAAAAACAAATTTTAATTGAAGTATAAGTCAAATGTTAACTCAAAGTCACACTCTCAGATTTCAGTTCTGCTGCATACAAAATACAAAGGAAATCCAAGTTGAACAAATATAGTTAAGTTAATCAAATATCATGTTTCCTCCAAAATAATATCTAACCAGAAAATAAGCTCTAGGATGATTTTTCAGGATGTTTGTAATATAAGCCCTGGTTAAGATTGTTCACCAGATGGATGGATTTCTTTTTGATTGTTGGGGCACATGATGTATATATTGAATTACAAAGTAATGAACATATAAATAAATAATATTATTGACATTAATGCTTTAAATAAATGATAATATAAATTATAATGGTATTTATGTATTGTACTGGATACACACAAGCCGTAGGAACATTACTTAGAAGTGACATTAGGCTACTTATTGAACCTAGAAAATTTATTTGAGATGACTAAAAATTATATTTTTATTCTCCTTTACTTTTTTTGCATTTCTTCATATATTCATATATATATATTGCTTATAATAACTTCCCTCATACATAATTTAATGCAAAAAAAATTTTTTAATAAAACTTCTTTATTTTCCTGACAGTTTCAACTATCCAGCAGTCTTTATCAGAGCTTCTCAAGAGGAAATTTGAGAAGCTCTGATGAAAACTGCTGGACAGTCAAAACTGTCAGGAAAATAAAAAGTTTTATTAAATTATTTTTTTTTGCATTGAAGCGTATATGAGAGAAGTTATTATAAGCAATATATGTGATTGAATAATCACTGAAAATGAAAAGCATCTTACATAAAATAAATTAGTTTCCCCTGACCCTAGCTCATTTCATAATATGAAACTCATAACTATTGAACAATTGATAGTCACAGTAAACAAACATCAGACAAATTAAAATTAATGAAGTTTATTATAATTAAATGAAAATAAGGAAATCATAAAGTTAATTAACATGGCGTCTATGAATTTCTTAAGAAGGTACAATATTATTGACAGCTTTGACAGTTAATAGTGGTTTTTATAAATAGTATGTATAATCTATGTATGAATGACTTTATAAGAAAGAAAGAAAAGATTCAATTTCTCTCATTGAATGCTTTGGCATATATGCACACAATAAAGACAGGTGTGTGCGGCAATCCTAATAATTATACATAAAATAAGACGGACCTTCAGCATATGAGCTGAGCATGCAAAACAAGTTAACGATACAATGATTGGTAGCATGGTTTAAACGAATATGAACTTGACTGAAAGATCGTGATCAGAGGCTCTTATGAATTTGTCAATATGTTGCAATAATAACAAACAAAGCAGGCATAGTAGCTACGCCAAAGCTAGGCTATGACTGAGTAAATAGATGGCACTTTAAGCCGTAGACTAACTGGGTGATCAGTGGAAATACAATAATATTGTCTGGGTAGATACGTTAACCAGGTGAGTGAAAAAAGACCCCTATAAAATAAGTGGTATTTGTATGGATGAGTTTTAAGTCTACACACACAAGTAGATGAATATTTTTATATAATAGCATATTATGTACAAGCATTAACGTATTTTAGCTAATCTAAGTTCAAATCGCACATATATAAAATAAATTAACACTAATTAAAAGAAAAAGTTAATTTTAATCATTATTGTAATCTTTTTTAAAGAACTTTACTGATGGATTAAACTTTAGACTTGTTTTCTTAAAAGAAAAAATAACACTTAGGTTTTAAATCTTTTACAAGAGAAGGGGAGAGAGATCGAATTATTCTACAATAATAATTAAACTTCTAAAAGCAAGTCTTTATTTAAAACTATCAAAATTACCAAAGCAAGAAAAAGAATTTCTTTCAGAGTTATATATATTTTTAAATATAATAAATTTTAAATTCAAGCATACTCTAAAAGAAAAGTAAAACATTCATACATGACATATATATATATTAAATAATAGATTCGTAGAATAAAAAAAAAAACATCCAAATCTCTTCTTACAGTTAATAAATAATTGTTATATTTTCATTTACCATTGTCAAACTCACTCCACTCACGACTTTGACGCCATTCATTTCAGATAAATACAATAATGATTATTACTAATCATTTTCGAAACTAGTGATTATCTCTAGCACAGATATAAACTTTAAACCTCAGTTAAAGATTAATATATCTGATTTTTTTAAATTTACACACACAGAGAGTTATTCACCTTTCTCTTTCCTATGTGTAATATCTTTATAGATATAATAAACACCTCCATACTTCCCCATTCTTTTTAAATTCATATAAATAAAGATATAATAAAAGACAAATAAATATTGTGCATATACAAAAGAAAAACACTTATAACAATTCCTGACTTATTTTAAGATGTAAAAGTTTATATTACTGCTAAGACCTTCAAGATTGTTGATTTAGCTTCTGCAATTTATTGAAATGGTAGCTATAATTGTCCGGGCAGTCAATTGAGAGTCTTATTTGTAGGTTGGCTTCAGGAGAACAGCATTCTAAGCATTATGATTTCACAACATGTTGAATGATGAAGTTCAACTTTGAGCATGGAATTCAATTTGGTGATGTGCCTAGCTCAACATATTTTGAAAAACAACACTAAGAGAATTTGGTTGATTCATTAAACTACTGCAGACCACTTATCAAGAACTGTATTAATGAAAGAGCTGACAAGAATTTGGTTTGTCATACAAAAGGATCAATGGAGCTTCTGGTGAATGAATGGTTTCTGAATAGCTTCTGCCTTGCTTGAATAACGTCTCAATTGCCTGAATAAATTCTGAATACAACAGAAGATTTGGGGGGAACTTTTATATCATTTGGCCTTCCCACAAATTTTTCTAGAGTTTTCTTAGCTTAACATCTCAAAATAGCCAGTTTTTAAATAGAACATTTCAATCACTTAAAATCAAACATTTTTACATTTCATGCTAATTAGTTTCATTACATGTCTTTTCTGAACAGTGTTTAATTTTTTATTACAACAGACTAAAATTTAATTTGTAAATTAAGCATTGTTATACAAAGTTTTAAAATAATCTTATACAAAAGATAACAGATTTATTTAAAAAGTTTATTTGCATTAGACAAATTATTTCAGTGATTTGTGTGTGTGCATGCAGGGCCGGCGCTGGGTACTAGGTGCCCGCATGCAAATTTGATTTTGGTGCCCCTGTCAATATGTATGTTTACTAAGGTGACCCGACCGTGTCCCGTGGCGTTTTAAAAAAGTCATGATTTTTAGAAAGAATGCACGATGTAATGCTATTTTTGATATCAAAAATAGCATAAAATTGATTGTTAAATTATATATTATTTCATACAAACGGTTTGTATGAAATAATATATAATTTAACACGGCAAATTTAGATGTTAGAAAAATTTGCAGAAATTTTAAAAATAATGTGTTTGTTAAAAATAGACAGAGTGATTCAAATATATATATATAATAAATTAAAAAAAAATAATGTTTGAGATTAAAATATTTAAATGTTTAAAATAATTTTCGAAAAACATTTACATATTTTAATCTCAAATATTTTTTTTTTAAAATTTCATATTTATTATTTGCGTCACTGTCTGTTTTTAACAAACCCATTATTTTTAAAATTTTTGCTAATTTTTCTAACCTCTAAATTTATGCAAATATTAGCAAATTTAATAATAAATTTACAATTTATAAATGAAATAATTTTAAAAAAAGATAATATTACAAACATACATATTTAATTTATTATTATTAATGTACGCTATATCTATATAAACGCTCCATATAAACCAAATTTTTAATCAGCCCCCCCCCCCCGGTCAATGGTGTCCCGTTTTACCAATGTTAAAATCTGGTCACTTTAATGTATACCACCTACATGTTATAAATATTAGTGTACAAAATCTTTCTAAGGGAAACAAACAAGGCAATGTAAATAAATAATTTTTAATATTAAAAAAAAAGAAAATACAGTTAAAAAAAGTAAATGCATTACAAAACATGTTATAATTTTATACTCCTTGACTTCATATTAATAAACCTTGATATGATTGTATTTATTTCCAGTTCTGCACAAATATCATTTTCAATAGCAATTAATGCCAAATTAACAAGCCGTTTTTGTGACATAGTTGTTCTCAAGTAAGTTTTAATTAATTTTAACTTAGAAAAAGAGCGCTCACCGCTTGCAACACTAACAGGTAATGTTAATAATATTCTTAAAGCTATTGATAAGTTTGGCATAGATAAATTATTAGAAACTATAAAATTAAGTGTTTCGAAAGGGTTTTGAGAATTTAAAAAATCCTTTTGAAAAATATCTCGAAAAGCACATAATTCGTCGAATAAATCTGTAGCATTAATATCTTTACTGTTATCAAATTTCAAAATATTTTCTAAATCTTTGCATTTTGCTTGTAACTCGCTCTTATTAATTTCTGATATTTTATATAGAAAATTGAAATTATTATAACATGCTTCGAGGAGTTCAAAGCGTTCTGTTAAAGAATTAATCGCTACATCTAAAAGTGTAAAAAACATGTTTATTTTAAATTTTTCTTCAGGTATTTGAGGTGTTTCGTCCTGATGCTCGTAATCAAATTGACGAGTTTTTTTCCGTTGTCGAACTTCTTTGGCAGTTTTAAATTCTTTCTCTCCATCAACCTCTTCGCTAAGTTCATCTGCAATTTTGAGAATGTTTTTGAAATTTGAATCTGATCGATATTCTCGTAAAAATTTATTTAGATTTGCGATCGATTCTAAAGCAAGTGAAGCATTCATATTTACATTTTGGAGCATTTTACTGACAGGATTTATTCTATTTAATATATCATGCCAAATTATTAAAGAACAAATAAATTTGTAATCCTTAAGGTTAGTGCAGAGTGATTGAGCTTCATGTTGAATTTCTCTATTAAAAGATTCGTTGTTCATTATTTCATAGAGTGCATCATAAATTTCACCCAACTGATACCGTAGAGGCCGGATTGCATCAATTCTGCTTTCCCATCGTGTTTCTGATGGTTGTTTTAGAGTTAAAGTTTTAATAAATTTTAAAAGGATTGACCACCGTTTATAAGATGATGAAAAAAAATTGTATATTTTT
Organism: Epiperipatus broadwayi; assembly: GCA_028023455.1. Lineage (NCBI taxonomy): Eukaryota > Metazoa > Onychophora > Udeonychophora > Euonychophora > Peripatidae > Epiperipatus > Epiperipatus broadwayi. The sequence goes on along the minus strand of JAQFVV010006198.1, from coordinate 2,692,749 downwards.
TGAACAATTGCAAAAAAACCAATTGTATCTACATTGACTTTGGCGGCATCGTTTATGATTAAGTTTAAAGAATGAGCAGCACATGGTACGTAAAATGCACGAGGGTTTTTGGTTAAAATCAAATTTTGAAGTCCAGCCTTTTTGCCTTTCATGTTGGCCCCATTATCATACCCTTGACCACGCATGTCTTCAATGGGAATCTTCCATTTTTCCAGTTGTTCAATTATTGTTGTACATAAACCTCGTCCAGTGGAATCTGTTATATCTATGAAACCTAAAAAGTTTTCTCTAATTTTAACCGTTCCATTATTACAAAAAACGAAGCGAATAATTATGGTCATTTGTTCAGTTTTACTTGCATCTGGTGTACAATCTAAAATAATAGAATAATATTTGGATTTCTTTATCGATAATAAAATTGTTTCCCTAATTGCTGTACTTAAAATTTCCAATAATTCATTTTGGCTATCTTTGCTCAAATAATGTACTCTATTGTTTTGATCTAGGGCCCTCTCAACATGATTTTCCATAACGGGATCAAACTTCGCAAATAATTCAATTAATTTTAAAAAATTTCCGTTATTTTTTTCGTATAATTTATCAGATGATCCGCGAAATGCTAAATTTTGACTACCAAGGAATTTGATAATTTCAATCAGCCGTTCCAAAACACTCCTCCAATGTTTCTTTTCCATTTCATATAAATTTTGAGATTGACAATCAATAGTAATTTTGTTTTTTAATCTTTTCTCAAGTTCATTCCAATTCAATAAACTTTTCATGTGAGCCATACTAGTTTCATGTCTGTGTAAAGTTGTACTTAAATTTCTCCAATTATTGTATCCTTCTATGAGGCTAGATTCAGTAGATCCAAAAAGTTTGCAACAAAAGCAAAACACAGAGTTCAAAATTTCGGAATAAATAAGCCATTTTCGAAAAACTACTTCTCCGTTTTCCATTTTTCTATTATAATATACATCAGAAAATTTACGGCCATGTACATCGTTCGGATATATAATATCTTTCTTTTGAACAGGCCCCATTTCTACTAAAATAACACGTAGTTTGTCATCGATTTTATTCCATTCAGCTGGATCTTCTAAATTTGTACACATTTGATATGATATTGGCACAATGACTTTGTTGTCACTTAACTGTTTCTTACTAAAATCTTGTTCAATATTTTCAACAGTTCCCTGTGAACTAGATGATGTGCACGGTTCTGGTTCTTGTTGAGTATAAGCTATTTCAGAAGCAGTTGATATTTTAAGATATTTATTAAGTGATCCACTTTGTTTTTTAATGTTTGCTATTTTTTCAGCTTGGCGTTTACGATTTTGTGCACCGGATAGTTTTTTCTTAGTTTTTGATTCCATATTACTTTTACTCATGAACGCCACTTTAAAATAATTTTCAAATGTAATAAATAAATAAATACGGACTCTAATTTATATATTTACATCATGTATCTTAATACTTAAGATTATATATCGCTAATTTAGATGTCCAACACAAATTACTTCTTGCGCCAAAATACAAAACTCTATACGCGGAGGGGAAGAAGTTGTTTAACTTGTTTACCTAAAAAAGGCAGCTAATAAATTGGAAATATTCAGCCATTGACATTAAAAATGGTCAGGTTTTAAAATAACTCAAGTGTCCAGCTTTTTACGCTTGATTGAACATTTTAGTTTTACCATTGGCAAGATTTTCTTTTGTTATCATATATTTTTCTAATTAACACAGGTGGCCTGCCAGGCCTGATTTGCGATTTCAATAGAAAATTTCCTGGGATTATAATTATTGTTTACAAGTTCTTACTAAGATTTTAAAATTTGCGATAAACATCATAAGCAAACGTATGTAATTAATTTGCAAACCTAATTAGTATGCAGAAAAAATAGACTTTTGACAACGATTAAAATATATAAAATAAAAAGTAAACTGAAAATTATATTAAGTTTACTGGAATTATACCTATAATATATATTACATACACGTTCGAATATTTATATCAAATTATTATTTAAATAAAAAATTAGAAAATGTTTTATTTTGCAATATTATAATCGTTTCTTACGATTTCAAAATTATGTACATGATCTAATATATATATATATACGCATATACATACATAAGTTCTAATTTATAATACTTTTAGTGTGTGTTTATTTATATATTTGCTAGCAGAAAGTTACTTATAGTTTACTATAAGCAGTACTATATATATATAAACATTACAATATGAAATTTGTAATATAATAAACTTTATGTTTAGTTTATTGTTCATGATAAATAATAGATTTGATTGTTTTATATTTTTAATATTAAGCAGAGCTTGTGTGCAGGCCTGCTTGTGTGTGTCATTTAATAAGATATAATATGACTTCATATGATTTTCAATAATCTACTCTCAATAATTTTTGTTGGCGCCTCCTTCTGCCAGCGCCCGCATGCCTAGCATGCGTTGCATGCCCGCTTCCGCCGGCCCTGTGTGCATGTATATACATGGAACTGCACTTTTATAACATTTAATATAAAACTAAATTGACCAAATTTGAAAAATTAATTTAAAAACATAATTTTTTTTTGCTGAAACCCCTATTTTTCTACATATATAGATTTGAGACGTGGCATAGCATCCACTTCAGTATTTTCCCATTAAACATTGTCAACAAATATAATTCTACTTGCATTTGCATAGAGAAACAATTTCCTTTCAGCTGAATCTTGCACTTAAGATAACCAACTTATTGACTTTATGAATGATTTAATGAACTTTAAAAATTTTACTTATGCAAGAGCATACTGGAAAATTTATAATTTCATTTATGTAATTTTAAGTATTTATTTCATTTATATTTACACTTAGATTTAGAATATTTGCCTTATTTTTAGAGTTTGGTCATGAGTGCTTGTGCTTTTAAATATTCAAAATAAAGAGAAATCATCTTTGTTTTTTAAATTTTGTTTTCTCCTAAAAGAGTTTAAAAAATGGAAGTGATTTTAATAATTAAAATTTAGTTTAAATTAAGTCAATTCTTTTTCTAAAGAAAAGTTTTAAAAAAGAATACCCAAATGAGGCCATTACGGGTAATTTGGAAAGTGTTTACAATGTGCATTCTTGATAATAGATGGCTGTGGTTATGTTTTATATGAACCTTCATAATTTAATATGTCATGCATTAAAACAATTATACTTAATGTGGTGTGAAATAAAGAAATGTTTTCTGAATTTTTATTCTTATATTTTTTTATCATTTTGCATACTAAAATCATTTGTGTTATCACTTTTATCTTGTAATCATCAATGATCATTTGATTTAAAGGTAGACTTAAATGAAATAAAATTTTGAACCAAGACTAGTTTTTTTATTTAAATAAATATCATATAAAAGCGATTTACCCACTGACGAAGAAGCTGCAAAAACCAAAAATGATTAAATGGGCCGAGCGCTTTCGAGGTTTTCCCTCATATTTATGGCTAACATCCCAATGCATTTTGCTACTTAAAATTTTAAATATTCACAGAGTGCATTGGTAAAAAATTATGTTTGGGGGATTGACTTAAGATTTTAAATAAATTTATGTTTTTGTACATGAAAAAATAAGACATTCCCTGAAAATTGTCTTGTCAATATTTTGAGATTGTTGATTGTTATCTATATTAGGATTGTCTAAGTGTTGATTGTTTTATAATGGTTGTTTATAAACCTATTTAGCCTTGAACAATATTACTCTTATTATTTAAGTAATACTTTGGGTGCGATTTGAAAATTATAATTACAATTTGTAATGTTATAAATGACTATTTATTAGTCGGCATTCAGAACAGGTTACATTTACCTGTTTAAGAAGGTTTATTTAAACTTCTTAGTATCAATAATTTTAATGTCTGTGGTCATGTTGCAATCTTTATTGTCTATAAAAGGAAGTTGTCTTGAGATTGTTGATTGTTATCTATATTGGGATTGTCTAAGTGTTGACTGGTTTCTAATGGTTTATTTATATATATATGAATTTTACTATTTGTAATATTTTAGTCTCTATATAGCATCAAGAGATTGAATTCAAAAGTTGACACTTTTGAATTCAGGAAGTGTTTACCATTTACTATTTTTATTAATTACTATTTATTGAAATCTGACAGTTATTTTTATCATATAAAAATTCAACAGATATTTTCACAAATTATAATATTCAAATATTTACATCTGATAAAATTTATCTAATAAATCAAATATAACATGGAATGAACATTGATTTTATAAAATTTATTATATCGATATTAATTATACAAATAAAAATTAAGCAATAATAAACTATTAAACATTTGACTATCCACAATAGCATACACATTTCTCTTAAGTTTAAGCATTGAAGCAATTTTCATGAATTATTTTTTATTTGAATTTATCCAAGTTTATCATTCAGTTCAACCATTTGTTCATTAAATTGTTCATTGTATTTATAAAAGAAGTTAAAAAATAACTTTCATTAACCTTGTTATCAAAAGAAAAACAATTATTTCAAATCTTTGCATATGATACATATTGACTAAAATGATTTGGCGCATTATTCATATCAATGGAATTCCATAATCTACAGAAGTTTTGTGCTTCTATATTTGTAGATTCATTAGCATAAAACTGTCCTCATCCACATACTATAAGTACATAAAGCAGAGCACATATATATATATATTAATTTATTTAAGCGTTAATGAAGTAAAATCTTAACTATTACAATAACATGAATAACTACGCACAAGACCGGCAGCTACTTCGTACTGGACTGTCAATTTGCACATTTCAGCAGAGAATATATTTCTTTACAAAATGTTATCAGTGTAAAATCGTACCTAACTGCTGCAAAATTATTATTAACAAGACTGTATATAATTACGATAGAATCAAAACGAATTTACAAAAACAACTACTAATTTCTATCATTAAAGGATGCAAAAGAGTCTTAAAAAAACGAGAAGATGGAACATAATTTCCGACAACTACCTGATCCCCCCATTTATCACCGACAGATGCAATAGACATACGAATGCTCTGTTCAAGAAATTCAATAATAAAATAAAAATTTTAGCAAAATATTCACTTTGATGCGCTCAATAGCAACAAGTTTGTCAACCTTACAAACTCAAACATTCCGCACATGATTAAGGAAGTTTTTGAATTAGGTCCAAAATTCATAGACGGACGCTGGAAGAATCCCAAAATGGAAATCGTTGCTGACATCGAAACAGCTTTAATGGACAACCCACTAAAGGAACCAATTATCGCACGGATAGCAAAAACTATCAAGAATAAGCAGCTAAACAATTATCCTAATGATTGGAACCAGAAAATTACTAACACAAATCAATTTCTAGCGGATAATTCCATCATTTGCTTAAAAGAAGACAAGGGGAACAGATTTGTATTGATAGATGACGATGAATATAATATTAAGATTAATACACAAATCGAAAAATTAAAATTTGTAAATCTAAATAATTTTAACAATAGGCTTAACAGAGACAGATTTATATCCAATATACTACGAATAAATCGTGACAGCGTCTTTACAAAAGCCGAATACCATCGTATATACCCGTCAACCTCTTCTCCTCCTAGAATCTTCGCTAACATTAAGCTGCACAAGCCTCATAGACCTTTGAGACTTATGATTGATTTTGGCAAGGCACACTATTTCAACATGGCAGTTCTGGTCAATCGCTGGCTTATTGATATATTAGGCTTTGGCGATTACACGATTAAATCATCTTTCATGTTTGTAGGAAAAATTAAACACGCGTTTATACCAGATAATTTTAAAATCGCATCATTTGATGTGGCAGAGCTATATGGCTCAATTGACCGTAAACAATCTATCGAAATAGTCAACGATAAATTAATTGCAAGTAACTGGCCACCTACACGTGCCAAATTCACCATCGATTTTTTAAAATGGCTTGATTTAAATATAATTGCTGTTTTTAGAGATAAGTGGTTTAGTATGAACAACGGATGGCTGATGGGCCGCCCACTTAGTGGTATAATGGCAAGCATTGTACTTGACCATCACGAGAAGCTATTACTACCTGCACTCTTCATGTCAACCCCACATATGATATATACATGCTACATTGATGACATATTCATTGCTGCCCCAGAAGACATCATCTCTAACCTTCACAATAGCCTCCATAATAATACCAAACTCACTTTTACTATTACTTGGGAAAACCAAGACAAACAGGTCAAATACCTTGACATATGTGTTAGCAAAAACATAGAGAAGCTGGACTACCAAATGGTAGTCAAACCTTTGGAAGTAAGAGGCTTGACAAACCCCAATTCTTACGTGCCTCACTCACACAAACTTGCAGCCCTCTCCTCATTCTTGTTTAGGAACCATAACTTGTGCAAATATGAGGCAGATAAAAGGAAAAATCTCATCAATTATATAACTGATTTAAGGAAAATTGGACACATTTATTCATCCATCAACAGAAAAGTCAACAAATTTTTCTATAAAATAAACCACAACCACAAGAAAGAAAACAACCCAAGAATCTTAATCCCATACATTCACTCTACAGCTAAAAGCCTTATCAATCAACTATCATGTGACTTTGAAGTCACTTTCCGTTCACCTCCCAACACCAATAGACTGATAAATAATACCAAAGACAGGATCAAACCTGAACTCACCCCTCAAGTTGTGTACAAAATTACCTGCCCCCAAAGAAATTGCATGGCAACATATTATGGAGAGACCAAAACTAACATTGCCACCAGAGTAGCTCAACACCGATACCTTTACAATAAAACCAAAACAAAGTCTGAAGGTAATTCGATTTTGTCGAACATGAAAGAAACTCTGGACATGCTTTTCTACCAACCACAGCCAGTGTCGTTTGCTCTGAAACAAACGACACCAAACGTAAAGTTAGGGAAGCTAACTTCATTGCGGCTGACCCATCGGCAATCAACAGAAGAGAGGCCTGCTATTCCCTATCTCGTAAATGGTCCACGTAACATCTGCATATAAATTTGCATAAAATTTGCATAGTTTTACAGTTATTAACAGAATAACTCGCCATGAATATGGGACTGTAGACCGTCCCGAAAGCGCTTGGCAGTAAAAATTTTTTGACAATTTATTAACAGCTTCATTAACTGTGCGCAGAGCACATATATATATTAATATATTAATAAAATATTTGAAACACATTATAATTATATTGCTTCAGCCATATTTCCTCCTTTAAATGAAGAATAGCCTGAATATTTGCAGCAAATTGGATTTGCAAAAATTGAAACTATTTTTTATTTAAAGGGGGATGTGTGGCTGAAACAATATAGCTATGGGACACTTCAAATATTTTATATATATTTCACCTAGTATTATGCATTGTTTTTATAAGTTTTATGAATATTACCTTTTCTATTACTAATTAATCTGTTGTTTTTTTCCATCCATTATTAAATCTATTCATTGTATTAAAATATTTTATTTTTTTATTATTAAATCGTTGGCATAGATTTCTGGGCTGTAATTTCATAAAATGTTTGATTTTGAATAGCAAAGTTGTGGGATCAGTAAATTTTAGCTTTTAACAGCTATATATTTTGAATATATATTGTGATAGATAGGCTCTTTTATAAATATTAGATAAATGTATTAGCTTGCTAGAAAGCTATTTTATAAATAAATCTCACATTATAAGGAAGTTTTTGGGGTGTGTGATAGAAATAGTTTTAAAAAAAAAAAAAAGAAAAAAGGGAGAAAAAACAGAAAAGAAATATTAATATAGTTATGAAAATAGTTAATAAAGGGAGGTAGGTGTAGGATAGGAATATGAAAGAGAGGTTAAAAGGAAGTTGAATTACTAGAGTAAGATGAAGGATAGAGAAAGTTAAAAGAGTAGAATAAGGTAAAAAGATTTTATATGAAATAATTAAGAAGGTAAAATGAATGGAAATAAGTGTTTAGTTAGAATAAAAGATAAAGAAAGATTATATTGATAGTGATTAAATTTATTTTTTTTGAGTAGTGTAATTAAAATTATTTTATAATGTAAGTATTATATGTATTAAAGTTATATGGGTAAACATGAAGTTACCAGGTCATAACAAAATTCAAATTTTGTTTCAAATTTTTTTCACCAGAGTGTTTCTTGTTGAATTACTGTGCATTGTAGTTATTGTTTATAGAAAAGATAAAATTTGCAAAGCAAATTCTTATAGGTAGGATTGGAATAAAGTATTGCTGGTAGTGTGAAATTGTTACATTGTCTTGGGGTACTTTGTACAAGTTTTTCAAAATTGTAAGATGTGGCTTTCTAAGAGTTTTTCAGTTTTCAGACGTAATCCATAAAATGAATCCGGTAAATGGTAATATAGTTGTAGTGCCAGAGAATGAAGTATTACATGCTGTTGATCCACACACAAAATGTGGAAAATATGTGGATGAGAGCTAAATGCAAGCTCAAACATAAATGTGGCACCAGCAGTACTTTATTCAAATCATACCTACAGAAATTGGCCTTTAGGACTCTCTATGTGACTGATGCCGTCTTTGTGAATTTTATCGCTATTATAAGCGAAGACTACAATGGACAGTAATTATGAATGAACTTATTATGGAATATGTGTAAAATGCTGACTGCATAATATCCAGGCCATTTATTTTGTTATTATTTTAATAAATTATTATCAGATACTTTTTATAATATAATTATTTATTAATTATTTTTTATAATATAATTTATGCCACCATGTATTTGATATTTCACAACAAATTTTTAAATAATTCGACAAGAAACACTCTGGTGAAAAAAATTTGAACTACAAAATTTTGTCGTGACCTGGTAAGTTCATGTTTACCATTATATGTATAGGTATATGTTATAAAAAAAGAGGATTGAAAAGATTTTAAAAGAATATAAAATAGGATGGTAAATATGTTGAAGATATTATATGAACTGAAAAGGTTAGGAAATATTTTTAAAATTTTAAAAGTTTGATAGGAATTTAATAATTTTATATAAAATAATTAATGTATTTTAATGGTTGTATTTTTATGTGTTCAATTTTTGTAGATCTGATGAAGGCTGCATGGTACAGTCAAAACTGTAATCTATAATAAAAGTTTTTTAGCTGAAAAGTGAAAAGTATAAGATTTTTAAAATTCAGTATTATATATGAAGACAGCAAAAACAAAGGAGGAAGAAAAGAATTTAGAAGGACTATATATTATAAGTAGCTAACTATTAAATTTATTTACATCACAATAGTATAGTCATATTTGTCTTTTAAAAACTCGATGTAGCATTTGTATTCATTTACGGACAAAATTATTTTAAATATTTGTAATTTTCATATTGAAACTAATGTTTTGTTTATTATATCAATATACTGAAATATTTTTGCCTGATTAGTTGGAACAATATAACAATATAGGATAATATATAATAGATTCAGATTTTTATTAATACTTAATACAAATAAAGCCATTTTAAAATAATAATAACAACAATAATAGAATGTGCATGAGTGATTTAAATAATAGTGAAATGCATTATCAATTTTAATATACATATTTATTTAAGCACATTTATTTTATTTTAAACCAAATGTGAATATGATTACAATTGTATACAGACGCTATAAAAAATAAATGCTGATTTATATTTATTTAAGATGATTTATTTTATTTTAAAATTATGCAATATTTTTGTATCCAAATTGTAATCCGCCTCTAAAAGTAACATTCAAAACAAGTTCGTGTGTGTGTGCGCTTTGAATAAAACAATATACTATATGAATGTGAAGATAAAACTATGTGTTCTGAAAATGCCATGGCAATACTTTACTTAAATCAATGTTATATATAGAGTATATGAGCACAGACTTACCCTATATATTACATATATTGATACAGGTATATAATAAGCCTGTATTTCAGTTATTAAATCAATGTTATAAATATACATTAACACATTCGAAAATGACTACTTCTATTCTTCTTTGTCTTTGTCATTTTATTATATATATTTAAATTATTTATGTGTGAGCATTCAATTACCATAGTTGGCTAAATACTAAATTTATTTTGAAGATCCAGTAATCTTTCACTTACTTTTGCCATTTTTCATCTGGCATGAAAAACATCCTTGAATCATATATTTTAAAAACAATCTAGTAATTATTCTGAGAATAAATATTTTAAAAATCAACTGCAATAGACTTTATGAAGACTTTCCAAGAAAGAAATTGCTAATTGATTTCCTCAGATTGTCATTGTTAATAGTAAAGAACTCATACAAACAATAGACAAACAGAATTTTGCCTTCACATTTAAGTGCTAATAGATTTTTCTTCAAATATCGACCAATTCCCATTGGTTTCCACGGATTGCTGTGGCAAAATATATTTCAGAATTATGTATAAACTATTTAAAGATAGTATTGTAATGTTAATTTTTTTTTATTTGTAAAAAAAAAAAATTATATGTTAAATTTATATAATTCATTATTATTTCTATTATTATCATTTTTTGAAAGTATATTTTAGCATAAGCAAGAAGGACAGGTATATATATTTGTTTAATGACATACAGTTATAACACATATACTACATTTATTTGGGTGAAAGAATAAACCTTTGGATCAGTGGAAATAGAATTTAATAAGATTATATAGAATTAAATTTATATTTTCATAATAACTTAACCTTAATTCACATATAGTATGTTTTAAACAGTGAGATGAGTTTATGATGAGATATCTAGGTCTTTGAAAGTAATAGCTACTTACTTAGAATATTAAAGATGAAGCATTCTTTCATTTATATCTAGATAATATTTTTATATTTAGAAACATTGACTCTTTAGCATAGTATATATATATTTTAAGAGATAAAGCATTTTTCGTAGCTTGTTTTATATGAAGATGGACATATATTTTGTATAGTTAAGCCACTTAAATAAATATGGCATTAGACATAAAATTGCTGCCATAGCATTGCTTTAGGAGATATGTTATTCATAGGAGTATTCTAAAGCTTAGTTTAGAAAAAAATCATATTTAGCTGAGCAGAATCTAATCTAATTAAATCATCAACTTGAGAAAATATACTCTTGATTTATTCCAAATGTATTCAGTACTAAGCAATTTTAATGCATAATAAATACAACCTTAGGTATTATTTATAAAGAATTAACTATAGCTGATAAATATAGAATACAGGATTTCTGTTTATGAATGTTAAAATATTCAATTTATTTTAAAATATATTATGTGCAAAATAGATTGAGATAGTAAACAAATAATTCATATTTTTAAAGTAATAAATACTATTTTTATTACTTATAGTTTATTAATGTAAATAAAATTGAATTTATTAATTATATTGGTTTTCACAATTTTTTTTATATAGGATTATACCATTTATCATTCTCTTGCATATTAAAGAACTAAATCACTATAACATATATTTAATCTACTCTTTACCCTGAGATATTTAATACACTATTTTTCTAAAGATTGACTAGAGTATGTATTAGCTATGGGATTCTTTAAAAAATTTGTATTATACATTTCACATTAGCAGTTAGAGATGATATTTATTAAATATATAACAAACAGATTCATAAATTTATTTATGGTTTACTTTGGTTAAGTTTAAGATCTGTCATTGCTTAAATTATTTGCATATTTGAATGTAATTTTGATTCAATAAAAGATACTCTTTGCCTTTACATTACATTGATCATTATGTTCTATGCATTTAGGTATTCGATATTTATCACATATCATGACCATCACACATTATCTCTATTAAATTATTTGTATTCCTAACATGTAGGCTAGCTTATTATTGGTTTACTCACTCATCTACTGTTTTATATTTGGCTTGCTCAATTCATAGATTGATAATATAATGTGGTTGTTGGTAGAGAAATATTCTCCTGGCAATCTACCCTTTATGTATCATAGTGTATCAATGATTGGTTCAATCATCCAACAATAAATAACAACAGAGTAGACAATCTGATAACACTAACAATGTAGGAAAACTATAATGCTGCTCAAAGACAAATGCATTTAATTAAGAGGAATGCTCTATTACTCACTCTCTCTAAAACAAATGTAATCTTATGCAGCACAAACTACACAAAATTAGATTACTTCAAAGTGTTCTTAATCAAATAAATATTTCTTAAGCACATTGGATCTTACAGGTAATATAAAGCTTTGTTTAAATAAATCAGATCTTATAAGCAATATAAAGCTTTCTTTAAAAATCTCAAGTAAAATAAAGCTTTTTAAATAACTGAAATCTCATGCAAAATAATTCTTTCTAAATCATTCAGATCTCAGGGTTCTTGATATAATAAATTCTTCAATAATCAAATACCATCCTCTTCTTTTTCTAAGGTTTTTATACCAACAATGAATGTGATCCTAGTGAGAATAATAATAATAAGATATGATTTTATCTTTAAGATGATATTTCAGTACATCAAATAACTATTAATTTTAAAATCAGTTATGAAAACTCTTATGTTAAAACAATTACATCATACTAGGATTACATTTGTGATATAGATTTTGTTGTTATTCATATATCTCACAAACAGGTTCTCTTCTAATCTTCAACCAAAATAAATATAAAGTAATCTTATAATCTTAATTCAAGTTAAAATAAAGTAATTTTATCAATAGATGTTATCTTTACAATCAGCAATATAAAACTTAATAAAGTGATTTTTATCATGTTTTTCTTGTACTCTTATATTATAATGATAAAACAAAATATATGTACCTTTTGTGGAATTCTGAGAGTGGAGATGATAATTAGAGGAACACAAATTCAAAGATAAATACTTAAAACAATATTTATTGACATAAATAAGCATTACAAAATAGTCATCAAATTACATTAATAAAATTTGTAAATAAGCATTTATTTTATATAGTGCATGTTTATAAATTGTAATACATTAAAGATCAGCCTTTCAAGCTACTGTGCATACGCTTTTTACGAGTGTTAATAATAAATGAATACTTTCACTCCCAACATGAGATATAGTATTTAAGAAAGAATAAATGAATCCTCATGCTTTCACTTCCAGTACTTAAGATTTGCCCATATATAAGCATTTGGGTTGGAAAGAATTAGTGATTCATTTTATTCTTGTGTTGGGAGTGAAAGTATTCATTTATTATTAACACTCGTAAAAAGCATATGCATAGTAGCTTGAAAGGCTGATGTTTATTGTATTAATAAAATTTATAACTTGTAATTATCCAAATTTGAAACAAAATTATAAGTTACAACTGAAAATAATAATAAAAAGTAAATCAAAGAATCTTGATATGATTATCTATGAATTCACAAAGGTCTCACATTTCAATAATCTCACTTTCAGTTGCCTAAGTCCCTGTAGGAAGTGTATTTAATAGTTGCAATTAAATATAAATCTTACCATCACTGTGACATGATGAATTTGGAAGATGTATACATTTTAAAGTTACATAAAATTAATTATAAATTTAATAATAAAAATTTGATCAAAGTTTTAAAATACATCACATATGCAAATGGTGCATATCCATATTATCAACATATCATAATTACTCTGATGTTATCAAGAGTAGAAATAAAGGCATGGTTGGTATCATGCATGATCTTTAAAGTATTTCAAAAGCCGGTATAAAGACATGACTGGCATCACATGTGACTTTGATAAGATTTCAAGAGCAAAAATAAAGACATGGTTGGTATTACACATGATTTTATTAAAATGCCATCTAGCTAAACATCAAAGGATTTGAAAAAAAAAAATGAAATGATAGAATAAACTTACAATAAAGACAAATACAAGAGTGCAATAAAGAATTAGGACCATTTCTAATTTTAAAAACACAAGAATAAACCATCAAAAAGGGGTTTGCCTAAACTATAGTATTCTATACTAGATTTTTTTTTTTTCATATGTCATAGCATCGACCGGGAGGCAAACCCGCAACAACCATCTGCAACCAACTGATTGCTTGCAAGGCAGTTGCGCTGACCTCTCGGATAACAATGCTTGACTATACTAGATATAATTTAAGACATAATAAAGCTCACTAACATGATAAAAACATTCTGAGATATCACCACTACCCCACATAATAACAATGAATAAGTGGTGTGTAACACCAATAAAATGTAGCAATCATATAAAAATATGGCTAGGCATATAAATTTGTGGTTAAAGAATTTAATAATAAAAATATACATCAGCATCATGAATTCTTTCATACATTTATTCACATTCATAATAACGTCACAAAAGATTAATATGACTCATTCTAAAATATTTCATATAACAGTAATTTTCTGAGAACTATACTGATAAACATACTAAAATAATAAATAAATAATACACAGGAAAAAATTAAAGACATGATGCATACATGAATAAATTTGAAAAACTAAATATTTATACCCATTTTACTAATTAATAAATTAATAGTCCTTAAATCTTGGTTTTCCATACCATTTAACAGCATAACAATATAATAGTCCTGGATATGCTGAAGATTTTGCAAAGTACCTGGGCAATATTGAAGATCAAAATTAACATGCAGGCAAATAAAATCCGAGGTAAATAGAGTTTTAAGAGACTGGCATAACTGAAATAGTCATTATAAGTAACAATGTAGTATTCATTTAACATGACAATAAGCAATTTAAATAAAACAATGAAATGAATAATAATAAGCATTGCATATATTTTTAAATGACACATTGGATAATAATAAACATTGTTCATATTTTAAATAACATGTGGGTAATATATATTAAGGCTATCACCTTAAGATTATGTACCTGAACTTTGACAATAGGTACCTCTACAAATATGCTTTAGATTTGCCTATATATTTAAAATGTAGGTTGAAGATAGGAGTGGCTGCTTTTATCTTTTAAAGTCATTAATCTTGTGTTAAAGATTTGTAGAGGTCCCTACTGTCGAAGTCCAGCCGCATAATCTTAAAGTGATAGCCTTAATATATATATATCTTACATAATGAGTATGCACTTAATAAATTAATAATAATTATAACATGTAGATAAATGATAATATTCCTCTTATAAATATTATGTGTAGCTTCATACAATGAATATCAACAAAGAGCAAACCTATGTTTATCAGAATAATGCAAAGTAATATATAAAAGTTGAAGAGCTATAAATGACTTTTTAACATACGCACAATCTGCTGTTATAAATAATATACTGTAACAGAAAATTAAAAAAAATTATTAATTAAAATACGTTTATAATCTGTGCCATTTGTAACAGTAAGAATAAATAAATAAATATAAAATTTGTAACAGATTATAAATAACGTAATGATGAAAAAGGTTGATAAAAGGCTGTTACTTTATAACCAATTATAATCTATATATTGATGAGTGATAAAATGATAGTTGCTATAATCAGGGCCGGCGGAAGCGGGCATGCAATGCATGCTAGGCATGCGGGCGCTGGCAGAAGGAGGCGCCATCATAGAGATTAGCATCTGAAAAAGAAGGCGCCATCCCTGAGAAATTAAAACTCTACTAACAAAAATACTCACATTTGAAGAATATTATTTTCAAATGTTTATTTACAAAAATTATTGAGAGTAGATTATTGAAAATCATATGAAGTCATATTATATCTTATTAAATGACACACACAAGCAGGCCTGCACACAAGCTCTGCTTAATATTAAAAATATAAAACAATCAAATCTATTATTTATCATGAACAATAAACTAAACATAAAGTTTATTATATTACAAATTTCATATTGTAATGTTTATATATATATATAGTACTGCTTATAGTTAACTATAAGTAACTTTCTGCTAGCAAATATATAAATAAACACACACTAAAAGTATTATAAATTAGAACTTATGTATGTATATGCGTATATATATATTAGATCATGTACATAATTTTGAAATCGTAAGAAACGATTATAATATTGCAAAATAAAACATTTTCTAATTTTTTATTTAAATAATAATTTGATATAAATATTCGAATGTGTATGTAATATATATTATAGGTATAATTCCAGTAAACTTAACATAATTTTCAGTTTACTTTTTATTTTATATATTTTAATCGTTGTCAAAAGTCTATTTTTTCTGCATACTAATTAGGTTTGCAAATTAATTACATACGTTTGCTTATGATGTTTATCGCAAATTTTAAAATCTTAGTAAGAACTTGTAAACAATAATTATAATCCCAGGAAATTTTCTATTGAAATTGCAAATCAGGCCCGGCAGGCCACCTGTGTTAATTAGAAAAATATATGATAACAAAAGAAAATCTTGCCAATGGTAAAACTAAAATGTTCAATCAAGCGTAAAAAACTGGACACTTGAGTTATTTTAAAACCTGAACATTTTTAATGTCAATGGCTGAATATTTCCAATTTATTAGCTGCCTTTTTTAGGTAAACAAGTTAAACAACTTCTTCCCCTCCGTGTATAGAGTTTTGTATTTTGGCGCAAGAAGTAATTTGTGTTGGACATCTAAATTAGCGATATATAATCTTAAGTCTTAAGATACATGATGTAAATATATAAATTAGAGTCCGTATTTATTTATTTATTACATTTGAAAATTATTTTAAAGTGGCGTTCAAGAGTAAAAGTAATATGGAATCAAAAACTAAGAAAAAACTATCCGGTGCACAAAATCGTAAACGCCAAGCTGAAAAAATAGCAAACATTAAAAAACAAAGTGGATCACTTAATAAATATCTTAAAATATCAACTGCTTCTGAAATAGCTTATACTCAACAAGAACCAGAACTGTGCACATCATCTAGTTCACAGGGAACTGTTGAAAATATTGAACAAGATTTTAGTAAGAAACAGTTAAGTGACAACAAAGTCATTGTGCCAATATCATATCAAATGTGTACAAATTTAGAAGATCCAGCTGAATGGAATAAAATCGATGACAAACTACGTGTTATTTTAGTAGAAATGGGGCCTGTTCAAAAGAAAGATATTATATATCCGAACGATGTACATGGCTGTAAATTTTCTGATGTATATTATAATAGAAAAATGGAAAACGGAGAAGTTGTTTTTCGAAAATGGCTTATTTATTCCGAAATTTTGAACTCTGTGTTTTGCTTTTGTTGCAAAGTTTTTGGATCTACTGAATCTAGCCTCATAGAAGGATACAATAATTGGAGAAATTTAAGTACAACTTGACACAGACATGAAACTAGTATGGCTCACATGAAAAGTTTATTGAATTGGAATGAACTTGAGAAAAGATTAAAAAACAAAATTACTATTGATTGTCAATCTCAAAATTTATATGAAATGGAAAAGAAACATTGGAGGAGTGTTTTGGAACGGCTGATTGAAATTATCAAATTCCTTGGTAGTCAAAATTTAGCATTTCGCGGATCATCTGATAAATTATACGAAAAAAATAACGGAAATTTTTAAAATTAATTGAATTATTTGCGAAGTTTGATCCCGTTATGGAAAATCATGTTGAGAGGGCCCTAGATCAAAACAATAGAGTACATTATTTGAGCAAAGATAGCCAAAATGAATTATTGGAAATTTTAAGTACAGCAATTAGGGAAACAATTTTATTATCGATAAAGAAATCCAAATATTATTCTATTATTTTAGATTGTACACCAGATGAAGTAAAACTGAACAAATGACCATAATTATTCGCTTCATTTTTTGTAATAATGGAACGGTTAAAATTAGAGAAAACTTTTTAGGATTCATAGATATAACAGATTCCACTGGACGAGGTTTATGTACAACAATAATTGAACAACTGGAAAAATGGAAGATTCCCATTGAAGACATGCGTGGTCAAGGGTATGATAATGGGGCCAACATGAAAGGCAAAAAGGCTGGACTTCAAAATTTGATTTTAACCAAAAACCCTCGTACATTTTACGTACCATGTGCTGCTCATTCTTTAAACTTAATCATAAACGATGCCGCCAAAGTCAATGTAGATACAATTGGTTTTTTTGCAATTGTTCAAAAAATATACAATTTTTTTTCATCATCTTATAAACGGTGGTCAATCCTTTTAAAATTTATTAAAACTTTAACTCTAAAACAACCATCAGAAACATGATGGGAAAGCAGAATTGATGCAATCTGGCCTCTACGGTATCAGTTGGGTGAAATTTATGATGCACTCTATGAAATAATGAACAACGAATCTTTTAATAGAGAAATTCAACATGAAGCTCAATCACTCTGCACTAACCTTAAGGATTACAAATTTATTTGTTCTTTAATAATTTGGCATGATATATTAAATAGAATAAATCCTGTCAGTAAAATGCTCCAAAATGTAAATATGAATGCTTCACTTGCTTTAGAAGATCTAAATAAATTTTTACGAGAATATCGATCAGATTCAAATTTCAAAAACATTCTCAAAATTGCAGATGAACTTAGCGAAGAGGTTGATGGAGAGAAAGAATTTAAAACTGCCAAAGAAGTTCGACAACGGAAAAAAACTCGTCAATTTGATTACGAGCATCAGGATGAAACACCTCAAATACCTGAAGAAAAATTTAAAATAAACATGTTTTTTACACTTTTAGATGTAGCGATTAATTCTTTAACAGAACGCTTTGAACTTCTCGAAGCATGTTATAATAATTTCAATTTTCTATATAAAATATCAGAAATTAATAAGAGCGAGTTACAAGCAAAATGCAAAGATTTAGAAAATATTTTGAAATTTGATAACAGTAAAGATATTAATGCTACAGATTTATTCGACGAATTATGTGCTTTTCGAGATATTTTTCAAAAGGATTTTTTAAATTCTCAAAACCCTTTCGAAACACTTAATTTTATAGTTTCTAATAATTTATCTATGCCAAACTTATCAATAGCTTTAAGAATATTATTAACATTACCTGTTAGTGTTGCAAGTGGTGAGCGCTCTTTTTCTAAGTTAAAATTAATTAAAACTTACTTGAGAACAACTATGTCACAAACACGGCTTGTTAATTTGGCCTTAATTGCTATTGAAAATGATATTTGTGCAGAACTGGAAATAAATACAATCATATCAAGGTTTATTAATATGAAGTCAAGGAGTATAAAATTATTATAATTATAACATGTTTTGTAATGCATTTACTTTTTTTAACTGCATTTTCTTTTTTTTTAATATTAAAAATTATTTATTTACATTGCCTTGTTTGTTTCCCTTAGAAAGATTTTGTACACTAATATTTATAACATGTAGGTGGTATACATTAAAGTGACCAGATTTTAACATTGGTAAAACGGGACACCATTGACCGGGGGGGGGGCTGATTAAAAATTTGGTTTATATGGAGCGTTTATATAGATATAGCGTACATTAATAATAATAAATTAAATATGTATGTTTGTAATATTATCTTTTTTTAAAATTATTTCATTTATAAATTGTAAATTTATTATTAAATTTGCTAATATTTGCATAAATTTAGAGGTTAGAAAAATTAGCAAAAATTTTAAAAATAATGGGTTTGTTAAAAACAGACAGTGACGCAAATAATAAATATGAAATTAAAAAAAAAAAAAAATTTGAGATTAAAATATGTAAATGTTTTTCGAAAATTATTTTAAACATTTAAATATTTTAATCTCAAACATTATTTTTTTTTAATTTATTATATATATATATATTTGAATCACTCTGTCTATTTTTAACAAACACATTATTTTTAAAATTTCTGCAAATTTTTCTAACATCTAAATTTGCCATGTTAAATTATATATTATTTCATACAAACCGTTTGTATGAAATAATATATAATTTAACAATCAATTTTATGCTATTTTTGATATCAAAAATAGCATTACATCGTGCATTCTTTCTAAAAATCATGACTTTTTTAAAACGCCACGGGACACGGTCGGGTCACCTTAGTAAACATACATATTGACAGGGGCGCCAAAATCAAATTTGCATGCGGGCGCCTAGTACCCAGCACCGGCCCTGGCTATAATTCAAAAAACTAAACAGTATATGCTCCAGTGGTTCATCATTTGTAATGAATAAAATTAAATGCGAAATGAATTTACTATGTTAGCTAAAATACAATTTATAATTAAATAAGGATACCGCTAACATATAAATAAGAACATATACATATCATGCTCTATTTGGGTATCTATTTGTAATTAATTAAATATAACATTATAGCCCGTTTGCAACTATCCTAAACATTAATTCTGTCACGCTAATAATGAAATAAATAAATTATCCCATTTTTCAACACATAAAATAACAAAATGAAAATGAACTATCATCTTTAAAGCTTTAAAATATTTCGATACTGGGGAGTCATTTGATCAATAAAATATACTAGCCATTGTCATCAAATAAAATAATATTAGATATAGGAATTGAATAACATTACTGTGAAATCCATGGAGTGCATTTCACTTATCTCCAATAATAGGTTCTTATAACAAAGAATCCTTCCTATTCTTTCCAAATATATAAGACCATTCATGGTCATACACACATACTGGCGTTATTTATAACAACGTATAAAAAATATATAAAGTTAATATTATTAAATTGGAAAGGGGACTGGATCACTTTTATTCAGTTTATCTAAGTACATGTGTTTTCCCCGGGCATCACTAGATTGTTCTAAATCTAGATAAATATTATCTGTGCATAGTGTACTCAGTTCAAACTCATTCAGTACATTTTTACTACACATGACTTGGATGACTAATGAACAAAAAAAAATGACCTTCTTATATTTTATCTATGTCACTAAAATTATAAGATCCCAATATCACAAAATTTATATATCAAAGACTCATAGATATTACTAGCTCAGTTTACGTATATTGATGAACAGATGCAAAAATACTCTCATTAATGGCTTCCAAATAAACATAGCAAAGACCATTACTTAAGTGGATGGCCATGAAACTAGTTACTTAACTTAATTATTTATCATAATATAAAGATGATGATGATGATAATGCTGATGATGATACCAGCCATAGCTTATAATGAACTCACAACAATAAATTTATCTTTATAAGCATATAGGCACTTTCTTAAAATCATCCCATGTTAAACTGGAATTTAAATATAACATTCACTAGCATTTATATATGTTTATAGTTATTTACTCAAAATACCTTTATAGTTAAAACTAGGATTCAATAATACCAATGGTGATGAATGATCATCACGAATCTCACCACATGATATTCAACTTTTTAGAAATCCCTATTTATTAAGCATATTAATTATGTTAAAAATTGGGTTTAATGATTATTATTTATTAAATCAATGATGATGGTGATCATAACTCACGTACAATACTATGTTTAAATGGTGTTTTAAACAATAATATGATATCCATCCTTGATGAGATGATCAAAACTCATGGGCACAACATAATTTTAGCTTTCTATTATTAACCTATAATTGTTAAAACTTGGTTAATCATCAAGCATAATCCTTAAATGTAAATCAATATTCTATCTTGCTTAACATTTGCGAGCATTTGCTTAATATTTGGGAGTGCTGATGATGATTTAAATCGATAGAATCAAGACAAGAAAATATAACAATATTTTTAATAATAACTCAAAACCAATTAAGATATATAATTATATTTATTAATACTATTCTTTCTTTTCCTTTTTTAAATCAAATTTACTAATTATACAATTGACTCTATTATTATATTAATTAAATATAGAATTAATACAAAATTTTATATACGCATATCCAAATAAACTTACATACAAGTTTGTCATTTTTGATATTTTAAAATAAGCTGGCTTAAACTGATATTAGAAAAAAAATTCTATAAATGCTCATTCAAAACTTTCACTACCCATATGTCATAAAAGCAAATTACATTTAGGTAAGGTGTGTGTTTTTTCTCACTTTCATTCATATGTTAAGCCCTGCTCTTCAATTTCCTATGTTTAAACTAATTATGCATAACCTGTTCTTTTGACATGTTTGTTTAAGCAGTTATACACACACATTCGGTAATATGTCAACATATTTGTTTAAAATGTATAACTATATGATGGATTAATACATAAATCACATATAAAAAATATAAAAAATATATATATATCGAGAGGTTGAACAATAATAATAAAAAAACATTTTAGTATTACAATATATAATAATAATAAATCAAAATAATAATAAAAAATTGTTTGATGAATTTAAACTGTGTGTGTATTGCCATGTATTACTAAGAATAACATAATCAATGAATAAACTCTTAATGTTTTCTGTATCAAACAAAAAAATGCTTTGATTCTATAAATTAAAGTTTACTTTTAATAAGTAAGAATAAAAGATTTGTTAATGAAAGTTCAAAGTTACCCAATTATTTTCACTTCTTATAAATGTCTCAGGTTTGAGATTTCAGACCGCTTGCCTCACGTATAGCTTCAACATGGTTGATTTGCTTATTTCTACCATTTAAAAAGAAAAGTTCTTGTTGATACCTTTTAATAAACATAAATTGGTTGACTTGCTTGTTTCCACAATTTTAAAATTATTGATTGCTGATACTTTTGATAACGATGAATTGGTTGACTGGCTTGTTTTCAATTTTTTAAAAAAAAATCATTGTAGACACTTTAGATGAATGTGAGGAAAACTCTAAAAAAATTGATTTATAGCTTAATCAAACTTGGCTATATATGGCTTTTATTCATTTTTTCTTTCTTCTTCTCTTGTCAAAGATGATGATCATGACATCTGTGACTGGTTTTAAATTTGGCCATTCTTTGGTTATTATCGACCAGTATATGAGTCCACAGTATATTATTGATTTAATCCATTCTGTCATATTTCAAGGAGCAGAAACAATGGGTTTTTAACAAGGCATACTGATTATTTCCTTCATAACAAAAATATTTATTAATACCATTTCCATAGAATTTCAATAACTTTATATTAATCTTGCTGTGAGCTGCTTTATATATACGCACATCTTTTTATGCTGATAACTTTAAAACAAGAGTCATTTTTCTTCTTTAATTTTTTTAAAGAGAGAAAGAAAAAAACAATAGCTCATACTCTTAAATAAAATGAAAACTGTTCGTCACTTTTCAGTTTAAAACGATTGCATATTTCATAATATTATTAACTGATTGTTATTCCCCAAAAAAATGGTTAAGGAATTGCCTTCAAAACCACATTTTGTTCAGTGATTCTCCTTTTAACAGTAATAAAAGCTGACTTTAGCAATATTAATGATTGACTTTAGTAATATTAATGATTACATTTTTTTTGTAAAAAAACTACATATTGTTATTTCACTCACTTCTAAACAAAATTGAACTGACCTCCCCAATATTATTTCACTCATTTTTATATCTTGAATTTCTGATCAAAGAAACTAAAATCCCCCAACAAAAATAACCGTGACTTGAGATAGCAATAAATCTCACCCAGATGATTTTAAGTTATTAACAAATAAAAAAATCAACAATTATTTATCCCATCAAAGCATCTCCTTTTCTTAGACAATCTAAGATAATCTAAAGTGCAGATTACATAAAAAAAACAATTCGTAATCTACAGTCCTTAGAAATATGTGTAAAAGTGTTGTGGTTACACAGCTGTTCTCATTTTTTCACACTTTTGCACGTGTGCCTAGTTTTATCTACTAATCTTGATCGCTTGCTTTTGCATTTTCTTTCAATCTGTTTTATTTTAACAAAAACTAAAGTTAAATAATTTAACACATTATTTAATGAAAAAAAATAATAAATCAATATATTAAATCTTGCTTCCTATTACATTCTCTCTCTACAACTGCTTATTTTTATCATCTATAAACTATATAATAATAATAATAATAATAATACATGCACACATAAATCTCTATACAAAAGAAAAAAAAATTTTTAATTAAAGAATATATATATGTGGGAAATGAGAACATATATATACAATACATTATAAAATGTAGAACCTTTTTCAGGTGGCAATAATCAGTAATATTTATATTTTCATGACAATAAAATATTTTAAGCAAGTAAGCATATCTAATAAATATAATAGCCTTTATTGGCAAACAAAAAATAAAATGAGCACTGAGTCCAGTTCATATCAGATTTCATCTTTTAAATACTGATAAAATATTTATTAGCAAAATAAAGCATATTTAAGCATAATATTTTTATTTATTATATTAGAACCAAGCAAATATGCCATAGTAGTATTTAATAATGTAGATATCATGTATAAAAAATGCCTAAAATGATGTTTGCTTATTCACAAAATATTTTCTTAGCAAGAAATAATACATAATAGTTAGAATATATCATGTATCAATTTTATAAATGATAAAGCAAGCATTTCATTCCTTTTCAGACAATAATATAATGTGATAATTTCTACAAGTAGTATTTTAAAATAACCAGACGTATAGTTAACTAGTTTCTATCAAGCAAGCATTTATACATTCATAGTTAATAATTATTAGCTTCTTTACCATTTACATAGTCCTACTATTTCAGCTAACCATTCTAATTTGTTAATAAAATCAAATTAAACCAAAAGAGAACACTATAGGACAATAGCAATATTCAACATTTAAAAGAAAATGTTAAATTTCTTGTAGAAAAAGCATAGAAATTCTTTCTAAAGTTAATGAAAAATAACTCAAAAGTGCTGTCATTCAACAATAAAATTATCACTCCAAAATAAATTTTATATATGATAAATTAAGCAAATAGTTCTAACAATACAATGATAATTTCAATATAATTGCTGTTGTATGTATTGAGATAACATGTCACTTCTGGAATTTAACACATTGATCAGAGCTTCTAATGGAGCAAAAATGGAGATGTTTGAAGCATGGCAGAGAGCCAAAGCTAAGTCCTGAACAGATGAGTATTTTAGCACTGTATAATTTTACTATCAAATAAAAAATTATACTGTAGAATACTGATAAACAGATGATGAAGAGAAATGATGAAGTGTGTCTAAAGTGTGGTGACCAAAGCTTAAATACAGTAAATCATGAGATAGGTAATAAGAAACATGATTGACAATGGAGTGTAAATTATTAATTAATATATGTGACCTAATTAAGCTGGGAGGTCAAATGATTAATTTGCTACGGCAAATATGCTAAAAATAACCCTAATGGATTTATATTGTCTAGGCAGCAGACCATACAATAATTAAATATTACATCATTGTTACAAATAATTATTACTTAGAAATAAATTATTATTATAATAATCAATAGTACCTTAATTTAAAAATATTTTTTAAACTAATCTCAGAATATTGACTTAGTTGTTTTAAAATAAATATTTTAAAACATTAAAGACAAAAGTATTAAATTACTTTAAAAATATTAAATTTTCTAATCAGAAAGTTAAAATAATTATTATTTTCTTTTGATTTTTAATTCTAAGTAAAATTTGATTGTCTCCCTGCATACATATGTGACAAATATTGAAATAACTTTGTAATAGCTAATCTAAAATTATTGGCTAATCTCTAAGATTTTTAAATTAAAAGTAGATTACTTCTAAATTAGCATTCATAGACTTTATCTTTAAATAAACTGCAAGTTAATTAGTTACAGTGCTGAGAATTAATAATGCATTTTTAAAAATTAACTATAGTATTTTAGCTTATTTAAGTGTTTATTTTATTGATAACTTAATCTAATAAGAATGTATAACAATTACATTATAAATATAATTATATTTTGTCTGGTTAATGTTTACTTAAAAGTTTATGATGATGGTATTTTAGTTGTTTAATCATACTGAAATTTTCTTTCAATCTGTTGAATCTCTGAAATGTAATATTTGTTTTCCAACCATATTCCAGTTTTTTAATATTGCTGCTTTTTTCCAGATATTGTTTGATAATTTTTATTCAGTCTATAAAATATATTTATTATTTTTAAATTCAATTTCTGTGATTTTCTTTGAAATTGTAATTGTATTTTTTGATGTCCAATATATATATATTAATATTGTATTGTAACAGTACTGAATGAAGAAGTAACATTGAGGTTACACGGTCCCATAATTGGTTTGCCATTTATAATGGACACAACATATTAGAGCTGAATTATGAGATGATAAACCATCATTCTTTCCATAGAATAATTAAAAGAAATATATATGAAAAGAATAAGCATGAGAGATCAGCAATGAATAAGACTAACCATAGGTTCAGACAGCATTGAATAAATGTAATCAAATCATCATCATCATAAATGATCAATAAAAATTTCAACTATCAACCTTATGACTGGATATGAACTGGGTCCACAATAGATGGGCTAATTATTAGCCATTGCCAAACTTACAACAGATATACAAACAGTAATTTGCATGCACAGTCTTAAGTGTTGATATATCAGAATATAAAAATAAAAAATAATGCTGAGATAATAAAATATACTGATCATCATCAATGCCCTGGCCATATAATAACATTAATATACTGGCCAATTATAAATTTCTAGTAATAAAAAAAAACAAAATAAAGTGCATTGTCTTTAAAAGTGATATCTTTGGGTCATCCAGGTTATCATCTGGAATCCAAGCACCAATGTAAATGCCTAATCCACATAAGTAACTGTTATACTCTAATCTATCTCAGGAAGCAAGAACTTTATGAACTGTTACTTTGAGCAAGAGATAAATAAATAAAATAGCTTATTCTAAATCACTTTAAATAATTCATAGATTTATCCTACTATAATTAAATAATTTAAATGGGATAATTTACAAATCATATAATATGAAGTTCATTTAAAATAGTCATACACACTGTCAATTCATGTAACAGATAGCTAGATAGACCAAAGACATCAAGATTAAAAATATTTTTTAAAAACAATTATTTAATAACCGATTAACAATAAATAAAAAAATAATAGGATAGTATAAAATTTTAAATATTCATTTTATCAAAAAATATAGTTTAATAAAAATTATATTAACCTGGTTGATTTCTACTCATTAAATTAATTAACATTTAATTCATTAAGTTATTTCTTTAAATAACCAAGTAGGAAACACAACACTTTCAAAATCAAAGATAACAATCTTTGACTAAGCTTAATTAACACTTTGCTAAGTTTTTAAGGGGAAAATAAATGAATGAAAAGAAGAAAAACATGTTTAAAAAAATTTAAATTTAAAAAAATTAAATTTTCTACAAAAAAAACTTTCATAATTTTAAGAGAAAAATTGAATGAGTTAAAAAATACATTTCACAATTTGAAAATATTATCTTAATAAAAATATTTCAAATTATGAATTCTTACATTTATAAATTATTATTTTTATATTTAAAAAATCTCTTTTTTTCTTATAAATAAAATCACAGTGTGAACACACAAAAATTCCTTTAATCATAGTTTTATGCTTCTGTGAAATCCTTTTCAGTTATATTTTCAATTGTTCAGATGACTTTTCTTCTTGAATGTGTCTACACATGTAGAAAGTTAATTTGTCCTCTTTTGGTATGCAGTATTTCCAGGTCAACCAATAGCAAATTTTATTTATTTTCTCCACTAAAATTTCCAGGTGAACAAATGCAGACTTATGCTTTTGGTTGAGGACAGAATTTGTTTCAGATTATTTCAAGGGTAACTTTTTACCATTTATGTTTTATTTCCATAAACATGGAAGATAATGTTTAGCATGTAACTAAAATTTGTCACCTGGTTTTCATTGTGTAGACCATTTTATAACTAAACTCCGTGTATTAAAAGCTTGTGTAAAACAGCTGCTGTTCTATACAATACCTTGGTCAAGACTTCTGTTGTATTATGCAACAGCTTGGTGAAGACTTGTACTTTTTTTTGCCTTTAGCAGCTGGTTTAAGATTTGACAGTCCTCTTCAACAACTAGGTAAGAAATGACATTTTCTTACCAAACACTTAAAGTTTTCTGACTTATTCCCACACCCTCTTAATTTTGAAAGAATTCTGCCCCAAATCAATAACAATCTGACTCAAATATGACAATTTTTATAACAAACAATTAGAAATATATTAATTTATTAAGCGCAATATGAAAGGCTGAAATCTGTTTGTGCTTAATAAATTAATATATTTACATTTGTTACCATCAATCCATTGGATTTAAAAATTACTTCATAGTAAATCAAAAGATTTCACATTGTTTATTTATATATAATATTTAGTGAATTAAATGTGAAGGTGTTTAAAGCTTCATGCTCTCAGTTCAAAATGCTTAAGACTGGCTTATTTACATATAAATTTAAGTAGAAAGAAGAGGGAATCATATTTTTCTCGTAAAATCTCTGCCTTGTGTTTAATTTGAGAATTTCCTATGCAGTCATTATTACATCTGATTGGCTGTCATATAAGCATTTTTAAGGTGCTTCTGTCAAAGGTTTCAACCAATTAGGTAAATTTTATAAATACAATGGTTCAGTTATTTCCTTCTTTAAACAATGACATAGGAAAACAAATTAAAAATTGAAAAGAAAATCATAAAATTTTTGCCATTCTTTTTTAATTAAAAATTTCTTTGCAAAAACACAAGATAATATCTTAATTGTATTGATTTGATTTTTGTGTTGAAGAGAGATAAAAGAGAAAAAGCAAGAACTCTGACTAATTAAAATAATATTTAACAAAAATGTCAACATATCATTTTTTTTATTTTTCTCTTTAAAATTCCTATTAAACATAATCTATTCAAAAAACAAATCAATATTTTCCTCGTGGTCAAAATGAATGATGTTTTAGCATTACATTAGTGTTAAAACAAGTAAAACATTTTATAATAAATTATTCCAACTCTTAAAATATATTAATCAATATTTTGTTTATTTTGTAAATAAAATTGTTTTTATTTATTAAATTTGAATTAATAGTGTTATTTTATTTGATAGGTATATAATAATAATAATAATAATAATAATAATAATAATCATCATCATCATCATCATCATCTTTGTGCAACCATAAGCATATAAAATGTAATTAATAAAATAATATAGATTTTATTACTTTATTAGAATTCAGTAACTATTAAAAGTAAACCTAATGTTTTTATAGACATCAAATGATATTATTTAACCTTTCAGAAGGTCACTTCATTAATTGGTCAAAGTGAGGTAAAACTCTGAACTTTTAATTGGTCAATTTACAAACTCTTTGATAAAAATATTTTCATCTTTTAATATTATATTAATTTTAGTTTCATTTGCAAAAAGTATATTAATTATTTGTAATGTTAGGAAAGTAAACGAAAGTTTTTTCAAAAATATATTTTTATTTGTATTTTATAGAAATATTCAAAAGCGGAAAAATCAAAGAAAATATTACGAGCAAATTACAAGCAATGCAAACGTCATTTATATTCCCTCCCAGATTTACATTATTAAAAACATTACGAATTTTTTAAGAATTTTTTAGTAAAATCTTAGCGTTTTTCTAAAAATAATTATATTTTCAGCATATTTTAACCAAAATACATTATAATATGTAGATAAATGCCAGAAAAATATTCTAAAACTTTAATCTTTGTTTGAAATTCAAATAAACAGCTTGGGGCAATCTAAACTCTTGACAGGATGTCAAAATTATTGCTATTGCTGGTTTCTTTTTCAATTTACAATTGTGTAAAGTATACAATTTTTTAATAAAACCTTACTACTTTTGTAAAATAACTATATTTTCAGCAGATTTTATGAAAATAATTTATAATATGTACAAAAAATAATAAAAAAAAACACTATAAAACATATATTTTCATTTTCAGCAGTGAAAAAATATTTATCGGAATCATCAGCCAATAAGTGTCGAGAATGGATGGCCCATCCAATCAACGTTGGCCTTCTTCTTTTGTTAAACTTAAAACACTCCTAGTATTGATTTTTTATTTGTAAAATAATTCAAGAGAGGGCAGCATCTTACGGAACTTTTTTTAAACTTTCCAACGAGTATAAAAGCATCACTGTAACTCAAAGAATGACCGATTTCGAGGGACTTAAAGCCGTCAATGCAAATTTGCATTGAATTCTATTTAAAGGTTAAATATAAGAAGCTAGTTGATAAATTATTGATACAGACTTTATATATAATTATCAAGTTTAAATAATTTTATACATCATTTAACACTATTATAAATTTTAAGTATATAATAATAAAAGAATTATTTCATGAATTAATAGCAATATAAGCTATTAACTGGTATATCCACTATATATTTTCAAATAAATTGTTTAGTTTCATGTATTACAATTTTTTTATCTAGTCGGATTGATATTTGTTTAGTAAATAAATATTATTAATGGATTTTAAACTTTATTTCAGTATACATTTTAGGATTACATTATGAATATGACTTAATTAAATAACCATTACAGTTTTAGCTTTCTCAATTTTTGAGCTCTATTAATTTCTGCTAGCCCATTTATATTGTTATAGATGTAACTTTGGGCATGTCTTTCTAAATAAAATTGCTTGCCCAAAAATGTGGGGTCGTATAAAAGAAAGTTCTGTGAGGTAATCACTAAACAAATTTGTCCATTTTATATTGTTACAAATTTCAAATTCATTGAGCAAAAAGTAGAAACCATTTTACCTGAGATTGTTGTTGTTATTATACATATATTTTTGTATAAAATGAAATGCAATATTAATTATAATAAGTACACCTTGATTGTTTAAACAGTACACATATGGACAATGATAAATAAAAAATAACACAATTTTCTATTATAAAAATAGCCCATTAATTTCAAAATATATACAATCCACACACAAACTTCTTTATATATTTTGATTTATTATAATATAAACTATTATAATATATAATAATATATTCTCCAAACATTTTGACTATATTAATTTATAATCTTTATGAAGAAACAACTATAAAATAATATAGTTGAAACATAATAAATCCAGATTTATAAAGAAGTTTATGCATGGATTGTATATATGAACAATGACATTCTTAAATAATAAGTTTAAAATATTTTAATAATAATTATACATATAAAATCTTTAATATAAATTTTATTATAAGTAGGATGTAAATATCTTTAAATCCAGTCAAACAAACTAGGTAGCTAGTGATCATAAAATGCAAGCTATAAGCAAGTTACAATATTTATAATTAGTTTTGTTTATCATAAATGTGCCCTTGAAGGGTTTTGCAATCTATATGATGAAACTGAACTGAATTCAGACCCATATAGCTATCTAGTTTGTTTGGCTGAATTTGAAGATAGAAACGTGTTTCATAAATGCTGTTTGTAGAGTTGGTGTTTAGATCTAGTTTTTAGTCTTCCTACCCTTTACTGACATGAGCTAACTAGCTTGAAACCATGGTTTAAAGGTTGGAGACAATTTGAAAGAGATATTGAATTTTATCTCTCTCAGTGTTTATGTAAACAA
Source organism: Epiperipatus broadwayi (assembly GCA_028023455.1). Classification (NCBI taxonomy): domain Eukaryota; kingdom Metazoa; phylum Onychophora; class Udeonychophora; order Euonychophora; family Peripatidae; genus Epiperipatus; species Epiperipatus broadwayi. The sequence continues at coordinate 2,661,249 of JAQFVV010006198.1, read as the reverse complement.
AGCTTGGGAGTGGGCTATTGGTAAAGCTCAATCTAGTGATCATATATATATAAAATACATATTTTGCGGGTTCATCCATGTTAAAAACTTTTAATATTAATATACTGATGTTTTGACTTGGTCACACAAGCCATCCACAGAGTTATAAAAGGTAGAAAGACGGTTGTAGAGGCGCTACAATCACTGATTTGAATAAAATGTTAAAATTCCACCAATAGCAAAAAATGTTAAATTTAGGAATGTTTTTTAAAAAAATCTTTCCAAATAGGAGGAAGTTTGCATGTATCATCTCACTTATTGATACAATCTGGCCTTTTAAGTATCTCAATGGCTTCTCTAATTTTGCATTGGTAGAGATTATCACATCTGGATAAGATCCTGGTACTAGAAAAATCAATTTTATGAACTGAATCTATAGTATGGAGTGAGAGTGCTCATGATGATGAGTGTTGTTTAACTGCATTAGCATGCTCATCTCTCCTAACACTGATGCGACGATTACTCATACCTATGTAAGAAGCTTTACAATTTTTACATGAGATTTGATAGACACCATGAGATTCAAGAGGGATTGAATCCTTAGGCTTGGTTATTATATTGCTGATCTTTTGATGAGCAGAAAATGCTGTATCTCTATTATAGCATTTTAATATACGTTCGATACTGTCTGTAGTTCCTTTTACATATGGAACACAAATCCTAATAGCTGATTTATCATCTTTTTGTTTCCTATTTTGTCTGTTTTGGGCTTGAAATAAGGCTTTTTTTTATAAATTTGTAATTATAACTATTTGCTAATAAAACACTATTAATATGATTTATTTCTTCTTTCAGATGTGTCTCATCTGAAAGGTTAATTGCTCTATTTAAAGAGTTTTGGCTACAGAAACTATCTGAGTTGGGTGATGATGAGAATGGAAATGCAAATATCTGTCTGTGTGTGTATCCTTTCTGTAAATAGAAAAAGATAAACTATTTGGTGTTCTGGTGACTAGAACATCAAGAAAAGGGAGTTTTCCATCAGACTCTGTCTCCATTGTAAATTTAATATGAGGATGCATATTATTTAAATGTAAGAAAAATTATCTAATTTATTTTTTCCATGTTGCCATATGACAAAAGTGTCATCTATGTATCTGAGCCAAATGAGAGGTTTTAAAGATGATGATTCTAAAGCACAAGTTTCTATATATTCCATGAATAAATCAGCTATTACTCCTGAGATAGGTGAGCCCATAGGAGTACCAAAAACTTGTCTGTAATGCTGTCCATTGTATACAAAATATGTATTTAAGAGACAATGTTTAATTAAAGCAATAATATGGTCTGGTAAATTGCAACATTGTGAGATTATATTTAAAGCTTTAATTAAACATTGTCTCTTAAATACATATTTTGTATACAATGGACAGCATTACAGACAAGTTTTTGGTACTCCTATGGGCTCACCTATCTCAGGAGTAATAGCTGATTTATTCATGGAATATATAGAAACTCGTGCTTTAGAATCATCATCTTTAAAACCTCTCATTTGGCTCAGATACATAGATGACACTTTTGTCATATGGCAACATGGAAAAAATAAATTAGATGATTTTTTCTTACATTTAAATAATATGCATTCTCATATTAAATTTACAATGGAGACAGAGTCTGATGGAAAACTCCCTTTTCTTGATGTTCTAGTCACCAGAACACCAAATAGTTTATCTTTTTCTATTTACAGAAAGGATACACACACAGACAGATATTTGCATTTCCATTCTCATCATCACCCAACTCAGATAGTTTCTGTAGCCAAAACTCTTTTAAATAGAGCAATTAACCTTTCAGATGAGACATATCTGAAAGAAAAAATAAATCATATTAATAGTGTTTTATTAGCAAATAGTTATAATTACAAATTTATAAAAAAAAAAGCCTTATTTCAAGCCCAAAATAGACAAAATAGGAAAAAAAAAAGATGATAAATCAGCTATTAGGATTTGTGTTCCATATGTAAAAGGAACTACAGACAGTATCGGATGTATATTAAAATGCTATAATATAGATACAGCATTTTCTGCTCATCAAAAGATCAGCAATATAATAACCAAGCCTAAGGATTCAATCCCTCTTGAATCTCATGGTGTCTATCAAATCTCATGTAAAAATTGTAAAGCTTCTTACATAGGTATGAGTAATCATCGCATCAGTGTTAGGAGAGATGAGCATGCTAATGCAGTTAAACAACACTCATCATCATCAGCACTCTCACTCCATACTATAGATTCAGGTCATAAAATTGATTTTTCTAGTACCAGGATCATATCCAGATGTGATAATCTCTACCAATGCAAAATTAGAGAAGCCATTGAGATACTTAAAAGGCCAGATTGTATCAATAAGCGAGATGATACATGCAAACTTCCTCCTATTTGGAAAGATTTTTTTAAAAAACATTCTTAAATTTAACATTTTTTGCTATTGGTGGAATTTTAACATTTTATTCAAATCAGTGATTGTAGTGCTTCTACAACTGTCTTTTTACCTTTTATAACTCTGTGGATGGCTTGTGTGACCAAGTCGAAACATCAGTATATTAATATTAAAAGTTTTTAACACGGATGAACCCACAAAATATGTATTTTATATATTTAACCTGTGCAAATCTTCATTTTAACATATATATATATATATTCAAATTAGAATAAATATATAACAATAAAGAGGTATTTCTACAAAATTTTCTTGAAAACCTTGATTTTTTGCCTACTAAACAAATAGAACTTGAGAAGAACCATTTTAATAGATGAAGTCATGGTTCTAAAAAAAAATGTAAAAGTTTATAATGTTACTAGATTTATTATATATTTAGAAGAATTTGAACATAAATATTAATATATTATTAGGCTATATTATATTACTCTAATTGGTACCCTCTAATTATATATTATACTTTTTTAAACTTTAAATTAAATATAGCCCAATGTATATGGAAACAAAGGAAGTAAATCACCCTCCTCAGGTTATGATTTAAAAGCTCTCTAAATGTTGAACAAAGGACTCAAGCATTGAATGAACCCACCTATTCCTGGTATTTCTGATGTTTATAAGCATACGTTTTGTCAACATTGTTTGTAATTAAAAGTGAAGCTAATTTATCAACCAGATGGAATATTGTACTTAATAGGTATTAAATTCATAATTACATATACAGGACTAGATGCAGCACCTAACTTTTAATATCTTGTTTGTAATAATTAAACAAGATTTAATATGTAAACTTTAAATTAAACATAGCTCAATGTATATGTAAAGAAAGGGAATAAATCACACTCCCAAGGCTATGACTTAAAAACACTAAATTTTGTCAAAGAAATCAAGACTAGAATTAATCTACCTATTCCTGGTAGGTATGCCATAAATAGGTGGATTTATTCTATTTTTGATTCCTTTGTTCAATATTTAAAATGCTTCAGTGAATTAAAAATATTATCTCCACAGTTTTCTTTTCAAAAATAGTTCATAACATTCAATATATATAAATAAATAGACCAAACTTTTTTTAAAAAAACTTGATTTTTAATAGTCATATAAAAATCAAATTTTAAAAAAGAAGTTATTTATTTACATATATTTAGAATGCTTTTAAGTCATAGTCTAGGGGAGGGTAATTTACTCATTTTGCTTACATGTACATTGAGCTATGTTTAAATTTAAAGTTTACATATTAAATCTTGTTAATTATTACAATCCAGGTATAAAAAGTGAGATGCTGTTTCCAGTCTTGTATAATTAATTATGAGTTTGCTAACTCTTAAATGCCATATTCCATCTGATTGATAAATTAATTTCATTCTGGATTACTAACAATGTTGACAAAGGATATGCTTGTAAACATCAGAGTTGCCATGAATAGGGGATTCATTCTATTCTTAATTTCTTCGTTCAACATTTAGAGTGGTTTCCCAGTCATAATTTAGGGGGGGGGGATTTATAACCTTTATTTCTATTATACTTTTTGTACATATACATATATTGCATATAGTAAGTGTGGAATATATTGAATTATCTGACTTGTATTGAAAGCTAATAGTCAAATGTACTTCATGTATACTGTGTTTTAGTGACCAATTATTAAATTTGTAATATTTAATTTTACATATTTATCATTTATTTTTTTAATCTTTTGAAAAACAACTACCAAAAGTTTATTTTATTTTAATTTTAAAATACTATTAGTCATATCTTCATCATTCTTTGCATCTATAAAAAGTAATTCAATTATTTCTTATTTGTCATATTTAATATTTGTAATATTTAATTTTTACATATTTATCATTTATTTTTTAATCTTTTGAAAAACAACTACCAAAAGTTTATTTTATTTGAATTTTAAAATACTATTAGTCATATCTTCATCATTCTTTGCATCTATAAAAAGTAATTCACAGAGCACAATAATCAGGATAGTAATTAAAAATTTTCCAATTACTTATACAACATTACAAATGAAAGTTTTATTTTAATTTAAATATTTACTACTTATTGTTATTAGATAATTATTTTTTTTATTGTTAATACTGGTTATAATCAAGATTAAAAATTGATCAAAGATTAATTGTTTATTTTTATATTTTTATTAAAGATGAAAAAATGTTATTAACTTGGTGAGTCATGCTTTCTTAAACAAACACAGAATCAATTTTGGCTACTTATTTACTGATTTTCTATCTTTTTTTTTTAGTGAAAAAAAAAAATATATATTTCAATTTTTTTAATACAAATTTTATTAAAAATATATGTTCGATAAATAAAATTAGTCTAAGAAATAAAAAATTGACTTTGTAAATAATAATAATAATAATAATAATAATAATAATAATAATAATAATAATAATAATAATAATAATAATAATAATAATAATAATAATAATAATAATAATAATAATAATAATAATAATAATAATAATAATAATAATAATAATAATAATAATAATAATAATAATAATAATAATAATAATAATAATAATAATAATAATAATAATAATAATAATAATAATAATAATAATAATAATAATAAAAAAAAACTAATAACAGAAATAATTAATCAATGCAAAAAATTATTTGGCAGATTAAAAATTTATTTTACTTTAAAAAAAATCTCTAAAAAATCTGCATATTTAAGGCATATTTCATTAAAGCATGAATCACTTTAAAATATTACATTTTAATTTTAATTTAATTTTTACATATTTATCATTTATTTTTTTAATCTTTTGAAAAACAACTACCAAAAGTTTATTTTATTTGAATTTTAAAATACTATTAGTCATATCTTCATCATTCTTTGCATCTATAAAAAGTAATTCACAGAGCACAATAATCAGGATAGTAATTAAAATTTTCCAATTACTTATACAACATTACAAATAAAAAATAAAATCATTATTCTCAGGAGATATTTACAATATATTTCCTGTTTGACATCAGTAAATTTTTATTTACTTGGATAATTTATATACCTAAATAAAATCAAATACATCATAAGAGACTTGTTTAGAAAGAAATGTTTAATAGTTTTATAAAAAAAATATAAACATTAGATATAAACATATTTTTTTAAATTTAATTGTCTAAACAAAAGTCTATGTTTCATAGGTGTTATGTACTTTTTCTTATTATCTTTGAATTCTATTGATAGCTTTTGACATGCAGGTAATTTAATTAGAGCTTATACATCATGCAAAGTGTCTAAGTTAAAATTTCTATTGTCAGATGAGCAAAACAGATTTTTGCCAATACAGACATATTGTTTATCACAATCTCAACATATAACTTACATTATTATTTACTAAAATGTCAATAAACTGTAAATGTTCAGAACATAAAAAATAAAGTGATGATTAATGGATTTGAATGAGCCAAAAGATAGACTACTTTATATTTGAGAATTTTTCAATTACTAAGTAATCACTTTTGAAAAAAAAAAAACATTATATTATCAAAAAAAAAAAAATTATTAATAAAATTTGTCTAATTATCAGTTCATAATTATCTTTTGGATTTAATAAAAAGTGAATATAAATATCAAGTATATGCTATATTTTAACTGCTTTTTTTTAAAATAAAGTGCACTTTATATTTTTTGATTGTCAATGCCAGTAAACATTTTCAAGTATGATTTTAAATATATTTACTGTCAAAACATATTCAAATAAGATGTTTAACAGATTTAAATGTTTTTATATTCAGGAATTTGTCTTCAAATTTATAATAATAAAATTTGGTGTTTAAAAAAAAAATCAAAGAAAAAATAAAACTTTATCAATTACTTATAATTAAATATATCTTTATTTACTAGATAACTCACACGTGCTTATGTAATAAACTTCATTATATATGAAAGAAATTAATATTTAGTAATAAATTCAAGTGTCTTGTTTAGTTTTCTTTTGTAAACAATACATTTCTGTAGAGGAGTTTTAACTGCTCTGCTGTCACAAAAGGTAGGGATAGTCTCTATTCACCATTATCACTTTGTGGACGCATGTAATCACAATCACATGACCAAAAATGGAAAAAAATGTATTATTTCCAAAATGTACTCACATGGCTTTGGTCATGTGTTTATGATTACATCCCTCAATAAGGTGTGAAATGCAGATGGAAAAAGTTCCTATTTTGCATAAGAGTGGTGTAGTAAAAATTATACTACAGTTATATTACTTATTAAGTGGATAATTTCTAGTCCAATAAATGACAAATAAAAACTATTAATATATTAATATTAAGTGATTTGTGTCAAAGTAGTGAGGACAGTATGTTTGACATTTTTCAATTAAACTGTAATAACTAACTATTTATATATTCGAAATAATGATAAAGATACATGTAAGAGATTGCATTCTGGGACAACAGGTGATCATAGATCTCTTTCACATCTTTAGTCATGTATTTATGATTATACCTCTTTCTTCACAAGGTGGTTTAAAGTGGATAGAAACTAGTCCCTACCTTGTGTGAGAGTAAGGTAATAAAAAAGTATACTACAGAAATAATATTCATTAAGTAGATAATCTCTTGTTTAATAAATGAGTAATAAAATTATTAATATTCTTTCATTAAGTGGTTTGTGTTAAAGTTGTGAAAACAGGAAACTTGATATTGAACTATGATAAAATTATGTATAAGAGATTGTGAACTGGGCCGATTGATTTCTTGTTCAGCATAAAATGTGCATCTTTCAGATCTTTTTCATATGTCTTTGGTTATGTGTTTATAATTACTCCTTCACAAGCTATTAAAAGTGGATAGAAACCAATTCCTATTTTGCATGAGAGTTGAATACTGAAATTATATTACAGATATTATTATTGTGTTTAAATTTTTAAAAAATAAAAATATATATTTAAAACATGATTTTAATAAAAGAATAAAAATTAAAAAGTAATTGAATGTTTGCTAATAAAATTGACTAAAAAGCAAAATTTTGAAATAATCAAAATATACAATTAAATGGTTAATTCATTTAAAAATAAATTATTTATTTGTTTAGTTTGACATGTGTAATGATACAACTTTAAATGAAAAAAATGTAAATAGAAGCCTTATTCAGGTTTGGATTATCCAGAAGCATAGCTTCAAAATACTCATAAAGCACAATTGAAATTTATTTATAAATAAAGTGATAAATTATTTATAAATAAATAAGCAATGTTTATAAGTGGATAAATAAACTATTGTCTATATAATATTTAATAAAATCAATACTTTATTAATTATTTCACTTTTTTCCAAATATAATTCATTAACTTCCTTCCATACATATAAAACAAATTAATTCACATATTTTTTATCTTTGAAATATTATATTTCATGAAAAATTTTGCATTTTAATTTTTTCCCAACATTTTAACCATATTATATAATCATTCTCCAGCTATAATATATACATATTATAAGCAATATATATGTATTTAAATATTCTAAATAGAGAGGCAGATGCTTTGCTAGGTCTCAAATATATATGTAGACAAATAGATGGATTCAGTTAAATTCGATTATTAAATTAATTTTGGAAATATTGTAATTTTTTTTATTATTAAGCATATGTTATAAAAGTGTGATTATATGTTTATAAATGCACACATACGTATATGTAAAATATCTCTTACTTACTAAAGGAATGTAATGTAGTACAATAACACTTAATCTCCAAAATGTTTTAATCAGTTATGATAAAAAAAAGTCTAAAATTAAGCATTGTCTAGATAAGTCATGTAATCAAATTAATTAGTATGGAATACAAAAATATTTTAATTACAAACCTGGTGTTTGAAATAGATACAAGAATTTCTTAATTAAAAAAGCCTGAATTATCTAAAAATGTAAATCTAGAAAATTTGTGATATGTGTGGGAGAACAATCAAATTCAAATCTTATAAAAGCTCCCCAAAATTTATTGTGCTATTAGATAATTACTATACTATTAGATTCTATTCTGCTTCTTTCCATGCATTCATTCATGCTAATATTCAAGATTCTGGTGCTTTTCATTCTGCTACCCAAGCTGCACTCATCACAATATTGTAGGAGACTGTTAATATTCTACAATTAGTTCATGGCAAGTGGCTTGCAGTTTTATAAAAATGAACCTACAACTAATTTTTAGTGGTCTTCTTGAAATTTGAAAAACTAAGCATTTATCAAGATGGACTCAATGCTTTGAGCCTACCTTCAATCTCCATAATGTCCTAAATTCATAGAAAGCTAACTTCCTGAAATGCCAATCTATATTGAAGCCTCTCTTTCAACTAACCAATATCAAAAAAATCTGCCAAAATTGAAAAAGTAGGTACTTATCACTCAAGGAAATATCAGAAATCAAAATGACATGTGGATGGACTTTAGCAATAATATCATCATCATTATCAATGATTATTAATCCACTGCAGGATGAAAGTCTCTCCAAGTTCAATCCATCTTCTCCAATCTCTAGCTTCTCTTCTCCACATCATGCCTGCAACTTTATTTCATCCATCCATCCATCCATCTCACATGTAGTTTTTTTTAGGTCTTTTACAATCTCTTGGAATCCAGTTTAAGATTTCAATTGTCCATCTATTATCATCTCTTCTAGAAATACATCCAGCCCAACTCCACTTTAGACTTTTTAAATTTTTCAATGAGTTCAGTAACACCTGTTTGTTCTCTTACCCATACACTGTGTTTTTGATCTTTTTGTTATTCTCAACTTGCATCTCTCTATACTTCTTTGAGTGGGCTGAAGTCTCTGCATTGTCCTTCTATTAAGTGTCTATGTCTCAGATCCATAAGTAAGAACTGGTAAAACACATTTATTAAAAACATTTCTTTTCAAGCACAGAGACATATTTCATTTTAGTATCAAGTTATTTCTACCAAAAGCACTCCAAACAAGTTTAATTCTATGATTAATTTCATCCATTATTTTTTCATCTGTATTAAGAATCTGACCAAGGCATAAGGCATTTGTAGCTGTTAACTTCTAACTCATCATAATCAATCTTTATTTTAATATTTTGAGAAAATCCATTAAACATTATTTTAATCTTTCTAACATTTATCTTTAGTTCTACTGTCCAACCTTCATCTGATAACTATTGCACCATTTCCTGCAATGCTAAAGCATTATTTGCAAAAACAACTACATCATCTGCAAAATCTAAATGACTTGAATAATATCCATTTACTTTCACTCCTTTCGCTTCCCATTTTAATCCACAAAATACTTCTTGCAGCACTGCTGTAAAATGTTTTGGAGATATGGAGTCACCCTGTCTCACTCCTTTCTCAATGTTGACTTTCCTAGTATCATTATGTAATCTAATTGTTGCTGTTGCATTTTTATAAATATTCTTTAAAATATGACAATATCATGGATCTATACCTTCGTGATCCAATGCTTTAATCACTGAAGAAATGTTTATAGAATCAAATGCCTTTTTATAATCTACAAATCCAAAGAATAATGAATGGCAACTCATATTCATTTGTTCTTTCTATAACTTCTCTTAATACCTGGATATGATATACTGTACTTAAACCATTTGTAAAAATAGCTTGTTCTCTTGGTTGGTGGAAATCTAATGTTCTCTGTAGACAAGTTGTAATTATCTTGATAAAAAAATTGTATAAAACTGATAAAAGACTGATAGGTCTGTAATTTCTAATATCTTCTTTATCACCTTTTTAAAATATTAATACTGCATTCTTCCAATCATCTGGTACATCTTTATCATTTAGACATTTGGTATATAATTTTGCTAAAAAAAAATCTATTTCTTCACCCATTTCTTTTAATATATCAATTATAATTCCATCATTACCTGGGGCTTTTCCTTTCTTCATAAATTTAATTGCATGTCTCACTTCTTCATTTAAACTTCTGGGCAATTCAGAAGATATAATAGATATAGGGGGTAGTTGCCCTTTATTACTATATAATTCTTGTTATAATTCTTGATAGAAGTCTTCTACTCATTTCATGATGTCATCTCTTTTTTTAGTAATAATTCCATTTTTTTTCTTATTGCAGATATAAATTTCCTACCAATACCAAAATGTTGATTTACACTCTTAAGACTTTTGTTATCTTCTATGCTACTTTACAGTTATATTTTCTTATATCATTTTCAACTCTTTTCCACACCATTTTACAAAATTCGAGATATTCAATCCTTTTTAATGCATCATTTTTGTATATCTTCATACTCTTTCTTTTCTTTATAAATTCTTTAGTCTCAATAGAAATTTTATTGGTCAATTGCTGCTTTTTTCTACCAGCTATCTTTGCTGAAGTTTTTAAAAGTGTATTGGTTATTTTCATATTAATTTCATTCAAATCTGAATCATGTTCAAAATAGTTCTAATTTGAATTCCTTAGAATGTTTCTGAATATTAACTATAAATATTGTTTTTCTTAATAATTTTTGTCTCTCTAGTTTTGCATTAACACATATCTTAGATCTTACTAATCAATGATCACTTCCTGTCTTAAAATTATTAAGAATATTATAATCTTGAAATATGTATTTTCTGTTAGTCAAAATGCAATCCAATTCTGCTGTAACTTCATTTGAATGCTTCCATGTCCATTTCCTTTTAACATTTTTCTCAAGAAAAAGAATTCATAAAAAGTTTTTTTTTTCTGCAAACTCCACAAGTCTATGTCCTCTCTCACTTCTATTATCATAACCAAAATTACCTACAGCACTTTCATCTTTCACTTGTTTACCAATTCTAGCATTAAAGTCTCCCATAACAATTTTAAAATGTTGTTTATTCTGATCAAAAGCTTTTTGTACATCTACTATTTCATCACTATGATATCTTGTTGGGCATAAACCTTAATTATCTGCATTTGGTACTGCTATTAAGTTGTATAACTAATCTTGCCACTCTGTCCAATACACCATCAATCTCCACAATGTTATTTCTACACTTTCTATTTATAATGAATCCTACTCCAGTTGTATTTCCAATATTTGTGTCTTTATAATATTTCCAATATTTGTGCCTTTATAGTAGGGTACATGTCCACTTTTTAATCAATTGTCTCTTCATTCTTTCTTCTAACTTCACAAAGGTCCAATAATGTCCCATTTAATATAAGACAGTTCTTCTAATTCTTGCAATCTTCCTCACTTGAAACTGATCTGAAGTTGTAGGAACCTAAATAAAAAGTCATCATCAAATGGCAGCCTTGGTCCACAATCAGGGAAGTCTTAACACCCTCCACCTTTGGCCTTTAACTGCTGCCTTGGTTTGTGATCTTACAGCCTCCTGGGAATAAGGGCCATGATTTATTTTTGTCTATCATGATTGTATATATCTATTGGAAAAATATTTTATCATTTACAAATACATTCATTCTGCCCTATCAGGCAACTGAGAAGAAAGACCATGGTGTTTCTTGATCTTAAACTCAGAGGTAACAAGCTAATAAACTCACCATGCTGGCTAATGTGTGTTGGTCAGCAGCTCATCCATATACTATATGAATAATCACAGAGTAATAACAGCTGCAATGACAAGAATGTATAATTCAATTTAATAAGCTTGTATTACAAATGTAATATAATAAGCACCTAGATTGAAGTCTTTCTCTCAACTAACCAATATCAAGAAACACTTACCAAGATCGCTAAAGTATGTACTTATCAATCAATTAATTCTCAGAAAGCAAAGTGACATGCTGATGGACATTAACAGTAATATAAACTTCATTATATATTCAGTAATTCAGGTATGATTGGATTTGTTTCCATTACATATACTGTATATGTATTTTTATAATAATATTAGATTAACAATGTTTTTTTTATATTTATTTTGCTTTTCTGATAATGTGAAAGACAACGCATTTAAAACGCTCTATCTAGAATTATTCGTATACCCAAACTGGTTTCAAGCTAGTGTCTATCCTTAATGAGATGCTAGGATATTTAGACACTAGATGTAAAATACCCAACCAAACTCAACATTTATCTAATACTCAAATATTAAATAGAAAATCTGAAAATTTCAGGCATCTATACGTCTTCAAATCCAGCTATCTAACTTAAATAGCTACATGGACCTGAACAAACTTCAGCTACACAGAAATATTAATAGCCTTAGCAATATAATATCGCCAAAACCTCGAAAGCCAAACTATAATAGTAGGGGGAGGGGAAACAAGTCATATATCACGTGACTTAATTTAATAAGCTATATTATATATACTATTTTATGACGTATTATTAGATCATTTATGAATGTTTTAGTTTTTATTTAAGTATAGATTATATTAGGCTATTTATTATGTTTTAAAAGTAACTATTGCATAAATTCTCTTTTCATTCTTTAAGAGTTTTGACAGTTATTAATGAAAATCTTAATTTTAGAATAAGTTGATTATGACTGCAGAATTATTGGATTCTTTTCCACTCCTTAAATATGAAATGTCTAAATGTTTTCCTGTTTAGCTAATAACAATAAGTCTGAAGTTTAGAATCAGACCTGAAAATCTTTTAAATAGCGGCAAAAATTATCTTTTTTAAAAATCGTTCGAAAATTGTATAATCAATTTATTTATATATGGTATGAGAACTTAGATTTTATAAGATATTTCAATACTTATGTATAATATGCGATTATATTTAGAAATAAAAGTATTGATCTACTTGTGTGTGGACATAAAAATAAATCTATAGTAAGATATTGTAATAACTGAAACACACAGGCTTATTATATACCTGGGTTTATATATGTAATATATAGGGTACATGAGCACAGACTTTCACACGACCCACCACTTTCCACACTATCTCATAATACGGATACACCTGAACACATATATGTTGAAAAGATAAATAATCACCAATACACGTATTTCATGCTAAATCAGCAATCATCAGTTGGTCCAGATTACCATCTCCACACATATATGCTATAAGTGCTCAGATATATATTAAGATAGCCAATCCTAATACTTTAATGGACAGACTTCAATCTACTCCACACTCCAACTCTTCAACCATCCATCCAATTGAAAATCTTGAAGATATTGTAGTGATTTATAGGGCTTTTCTTTTATTGTGCCTGTATTAGGCTGATTTTTATTTGATATTATCTCCTGTAATTCGGGCCATCTACGGCTTGAATCACAGTTTATTTAAACTTACAAGGGCTAGCTTTGCCTTGTTTTTTGTTATAATTACCGCTATATATTGGCAAATTATTTGTAGCTTCTGATCCGCCATGTTTGGAACCATCTCATATTTTGATAGTCTCTTTTAATTAACTTGGGTCACCTGTTGTTTGAATTACCGATTTTGTTATTTATGCATGGACAAGTTCGGAAATAGCTTCTCACGCTTTTCTCACATTTAATGGCCCTTATTATTTTTTGTCTAATTATCCGAGATCTTGTTACACACATGAGTCATATATGTATAAGCTATGGTTAAAAAAATTGAAAACTTTTTTTTTTTTTTTACTTAGGATAAAAGTTATTCACATATATATCTGAAGAACTAATTCTAAAAGATTATTTTAATATTATAGAAATAATTAAAAATGGGGAGGACAATTTAAATGTCAAAGCCTTTTAGTAAATAAAGTACTCTATTAAAACGTCCATAAATGAAGTATTTATTTTTTGATTTATTATTTCTTTTGTTTATTTACTTATAAACTTTGTCATTATTAATTTAATTTGACTTGTGTTCTATTGTCTATCAATTGTTTAAGCTAGATAAGAGTATCTTTCTCTCTTTGATCTAGTGGCAATACATTTATTATTATATTGGGAAAAGCTCATCATCATTTGTGGAAGGCTGGCCACCCCAAATAAATTTTCTAGATATTAGTGATTGATGCATTGTGGCTTCTCCTTTCTTGGAGTCTAAGAATCTCTCAGCCATTATGCCCAGAGAAACCTGTTAGGCACCTTGCCTTGCCTTCTGTTTCCATTCCCCACCCAGTTTTTCTATATTCTTTTCTATCCTGCTCCATCCCATTTCCATAACCTAATCTTTGTCAACTTTATGGCCTTTATATTTAAACCCTTCTTATCTTTTACCAAATCCAGCATAAAACACTAGAATCCACTTTCTATATAATCACTTTGTTTATATTTATTCTCCCTTAACTACATTATTTGTTCCCTGTCTGCTTTTAGCCATTTACATTCAATTAACAGATGCCTAATATTTTCTATGCCTTACTTACCTAACTTGCAGACTAAATCTCCCATATTTTTCCATTTACGTGCATATTCCCTTGTTGCTAAAGATCCTGTTTGAGCCTTAAATAGTAAGCTACTTTCCTTGCGATTATCATAAACTAACTCACATCCAATATACTGCTTACTTCTATATACAGTATATTTAAACTCTTTTTACTCTCTATACTAGTTCTCCATCTGTCTAACTCCCTATTTTTTATTAATGCATCCTTCTTCTACTCCTATTCCTTGTCACTATAATACACAATTAAAAAAATAATTATTAAAAATTTATTATTCCACCTTTTGTATAAGTATACTCATAAAGTTTTTATCCAAATCTTCTGCATACCATAATATCTTTCTCACCCATTTTGTTGTCTGCCCTTTACTCATAACACAATTAAATACTATTTTGGCTATTCTCTTATTATCCATAAATTGCAACCTAACAAAAATTTTCATTTTGCTTTTTGCATGTCATATAAACAGTTGACCATCCCATATCTCCTTGAATTTTTTCCTTTTCCATCAATACATCTTCATCTAATGAATAACTTTCTACTTTTTGTACTTTTTCTAAGTAAATTAACACCCCTTTACTAATACATAATTACCATAAGTTAACCCTGCTACTGCCACTCTCTTCCATAAAATTCTAGCTATATCATCTTTATTATATAAAAGCATTGCTAATTTCTCTGTCTTTTTCTTTTCTTTGCTTCATTTATAATTTTTCTCCCATGCATCCAAGCAATTTTTCTCATTACTTAAGACAATTCCTAAATAGTTATACTTTTTTACCACATTTAACTTTATATCTCCCAATAAAAATTCTTTCTCTTTTCTTTCCCCAGCATTTATCACCATTTCTTTTGATTTTTCACTAAATTTAATCCTTATCTCTTTACCCATCCATGCCTTTATCTTCAGCATAATTCCATATCTTCCTTACTCTCTGTGCACAAGAAGATATCATCAGCAAATAAAAGTATATATTCCATTGCCATCAATTAATGGTATCTCTACACCTCTTCCTAGTCTTTTTATTTCTCTTTCCATTTCTTTCAAATATAACAAGAACAAAATAGTTGACATAGGGCATTTTTGCCTTAGTCCCACCTTATTTTTAACTTTAACAGATTCTATATTTCCTAACTGATATGTATAGTAATTATTTTCACACAATCTTTTAATAAGATCCACTAAAGCTCCATTCATTCCCAAATTTAATAAACTTACCTATAATCTATTTCTATTTATTCTATCACATGCCTTCTCTATATCTATAAAAACCATATATAGCTGTCTACCTGTATTCCAACTCATATTTATAAGTTGTGACTACTAATATAATATCTCCTATATATCTATTCAATTGAAAACCTTCTTGCATTTCTCTCACTATATTATTTTATTCCATCATTTTGAGATCCTTCCATCTACTACATATGCAAAAACTTTGTATAACACTGATGTTACTGCTATTGGTCTATAATTGTTTAATTTCTATGATCCTTACCCTTTCCTTTAAATAATGGCACTTACTCTTGTATTATTCCAGCTGTCTGGACATTCTCTTTTTTGTGCCATTTTATTAAAACATGATAATAGATTTAATTTTTGCCCTATGGATCATCAAGTGGCCAATAATCTAAGGGATGGAGTGTATATCTGGTACAATAAATATTCATAGAAATAAATGACAATGACCATATAACATGATTAAAATGTTGGAAGAATAATGTTTTAGTGCATTTTCATAACAATCAACAACTGTAAAAATTGATGTACTTATTCAGTAATAACTAATTAATATTTAAAAATGAGTAAGGTATAAATAAGTTTTTAATGATAGAAAAAATATAAATCCATAGTAATGAGTTAGAAGAAATTAAATTATTTTTCACAAAGTATTAATATGGAGTTAAACATTATGGATCAAATTAATTATTTAATTAAATTTGTGTGGAATGCTGTAGGGAAAAAAAAACATTTATAAATAAAATGAAGTAACGATTACAAAAAAAAATTGTTATATCAGTGCTCATTTAAAGAATTAAAAATTTGTATTTTGATAGAAAGAGTTCTACAGAAATGTTGTATGTTTGAAAAACTACATGTCAGACTTAGAAAAAATGATCAAAATTAACACAAAAATCAAAAATGTGTTATCAACATTATTAAAAAAGATTTGGGTATAAGATGGTTATATTGCTATAAGAATTAATAATGTATTCTTCTTAAGCAATAACTGGACCCAAGAATATTTTGATATTACAATGATATCACATCTTTAAACACATAGAAGAAATAATGATATTTCATATAGTGATATGGAGAACAGAATATAAAAAATAATAAATGTCTATAGATTTTTATCTTGTAGAAGATCAACAAATCTTGACTTATAACCAGTGATTAAATAAAAAAAATCTAAAATATTTGCTTAATTTTATTTTGGAAAAGAAATTTCAAAATTATTTTATCCATCCATCCATCTACTTATATACCTATCTACCTACCTACCTACTGACCGACCTACCTACCTACCTACATATATATATAGTATTTAATAAAATAATAGCAACTTGTGTGTGGTGCAACTGCAGAATAAAACTTCACAGTATAAAATAACTATAGTTAACACTTAACATGTTTTGTTGGCACTAATAAAAACATTACCTAAATCAAATTATTCATCAAATAAATTATTGATTAAAATTCTTTCTGAACTTATTAAAAATGTCTCATTATTGTTATATAATAGAATGTCATGTATGGATTAGATCTTTTTGATACACTAAAACACTTAAATCCATACTTTTTTTTTATTATTATTAAAAAAAAGGTATGGATTTAAGTGTTTTAGTGTATCAAAAAAATCTAAGAAAAACTATTGATAAACTTCTGCTTTTAAATTTCATATTGGATATAAAATTCAACATTCAATATATTATTTGGCCACATATTTTCTTAGATCACTATTATGAGAATAACGGATAAAGACCATGTAGCGTTTTATATTTTAATGTATCTAAAAATAAAATTACCCATATCCATAAATAATTTTTTAATCCTATGGAAATGTGGTCCACATATTACTCGAAATGTTATATGTGCTGAATTGTGTAAAAAACAAAACAAAAACCCTGCAAATTTGCCATTATTATATTTATATAATATATGATTTATATTAAATTAATATGTTATAGTATAATATTATTAATAATCGCAGTACAGTTTTTAGATTTATTTTTAGTTAGAGTCTAGAAATTATTTTTTAAAACATAAAAAATGTAAATGTTGTGTTAAAAACTTTTCAGCATTGGTTGTGTGTATCCAAAAAATATATTCATTACTTATACCCTGAAATGCAAATAATAACAGTAGCAATAGAAGTAGCACTAGTAGTAATATTAATGAAAAACTATGTTCCAAACACAAAGTACAATAGTTCATTATGACAGAAGGCTATCTAACTGGACTAGTCATGCTCAAGCCAAATGAACTTTAATTCAAAAGATGCGATTCACAATGATGGTATTTTTCCATTTTCCTAGAATGCAGTTCATGCTGAGTAGTGTTTTTTCATTTTCCCAAGATACAGTCCATACTGAACTAGTATTTTTCCAATTTCCCAAAATGCTGTTTATGCTGACTAGTATTTTTCTGTTTTCCTAAGATGCAATTCATGCTTACTAGTGTGTTTTCATTTTCTCAGGATGCAATTCATGCTGAACCAATGTTTTTCTGTATTTCCAAGATCCAATTCATGCTATGTTTTTCCATATTTTTTCCATTTTTTTTTACATGGAACTTATGTAATAAATGAGAAATAAGACATAACTATATAAACTAATACTTTCACAAAATGAGCCCAATTTCAATTGAAGCCATATGTTAATCTAACTCCTACTTCACCCCCTCCTCCATATGTTTTCAATCATACTATCATGTGTTTCCACATATTTTTTTCAATATCACATTTAAAAATTCTATGTAAACCTAATTTGACATATGTATCTTGTTATGTAATAATTATTTTTCTTTTAATTATTGTAAATCATGTTTTTTTTTCCTATTGCAGTCAAGACTGTAAATCTTACATATGCAATATCATGAATCAATTTGTAACCAAGATATGTTTTCAAATGTAACTCTTACTGGGTCTCAATAGAATTTACCCTTTGAAACATAATGATAATAATAGTAGTAGTAGTAATAGCAGTCCATTTGTTTACTATCATGTAACAAGCTGTAGTTTATCATGCTCCAAAAGCACTCAAAACTTAAGCCTGACAAAGTAAAATCTTAACCTGATACACCTTTTTCAATGAGTTGATAACTAACTAATAATTTTATGTAACATTTTCGCATTCAAAATTTCAATTAAAATCGAGTTGCCCAATAATAATTTAGATAACATGTATATGACAACAAAGTCATCACATGACCAGAAAAAGGCTGCCACCAATATTACCAGTTCAAAGTCCAGTCAAACATACCCTTATTTTAATTTTATTGTAGCAAATTCCGATTTTTGTTTGAAAAAAAAAAAAATTCAAGTTCTCCAGAAAGCAGGTCACTTGTTTACAAACAAGTTTTTTATACTTAAAAAGTAATCAAAATCTTAGGGGAAAAAGCTGCCTGCATATGCCTTTTTCAATTTCTAATCGATTGATAATTTACTTCTAATTTTATGTTACACTTTTCATTCAAATTTTAAATTAAAATCTAATTATTTGCCGTTAATTAAAAAAAAAAAGCCGTCACATGACCAGTGTCTGTCGACAATAATACCAACACAAAGTTTCAAAATTCAAAGGTCAGTCAAGCATATACTTATTTTTAATGTTATTGTAGTAAACTTTGATTTTTGTTTAGTAATAAAAATTCGATCTCAAGTTTCCTAGCAATCAGTTCATTTACTCACAATCAAGTTAACAAGTTGTGGCTTTTTATTTTTATAAAGTACAGTACTCAAAAGATTAGGATAACAAGGTAAAAAACAACTAACTAAAGTTATACATATATTCAATTTTCAATGCATTGATAATTTATTTCCAATTTTGGGTTATGTTTTTCTTTTAAATTTTCATTTTAAATCAAGCTACTAATGATAATTTGAAAAAAAAAACAACATGACATTTCTAATACCAATGCTGAGTCTAACTACCTACCCAGCTTTCACCATGCCTCCCTATGTCTGGACCATCTGTTTATGAATCTCACACTTAAACCACATTAAAAACCTCACTGTCTCACGTCCAACACAGCCAGCCCTAGACACAGTTTGACCATCTTACCACACACTCCACCTCATCAATTGCAATAAATTTTAATATAGTTCTACCACCATTCTCTTCTGGAAATGTGGATCCTCTATCCATGGAGCTCAGACCTAAATCCCATCAAAAATCTTACCTAGCTACCATTTGTAACATGCAGCCAGATCCAGAGTCTGACCAACCTATCTTATTCAACAATTACAAACAATTCTAACATGGCTGTGACACCCCCCTCTGAAATACTCATCTATACAAATACACAAGAAAACAGACATAACATAGCTAACAAACCACTTCACCAATTATGAGAACAATCCAACCATGCCTCCTACCCATACCAACACCCCCAACCCACATCCCCAATGAAACCAAAAAATAATCTAATCACCAAAAGAAAATCTGGAACCCTAAAAATTCAATTATAACTAATACTGATTTACTACCAGTGTTTGCAGACTTCACAGACAATTGCTACACTGCCTTGAAAATTGTTCGTCCACCACTTATGTTACCCAGGCAATCCAAGCACATATAAAACTAAACCTGGTTTGCATGTGTAAATATAGCAATTTGTTATCTTGTGTAAATCAACTTATGCATATATAAACCTATAATTATAGATTGTCCATGCAACCACAGCAATCCAGGCTATGTAAAACTATTATCACAAACCCACTGCTTGTAAAAAGTCCTTCAGTTTTGGGTAAATCAATAAATCAACATTTATATATGTAAACCTACAACTATGGATTGGTATGTAACCAAAGCAATCCAAGCTATGTTAAACTCTTGTAACTAATCAACAGCATGTAAAAATTCTCATAATCTTGTGTAAATCAAGAAATCATCTTTTACATACATAAACCTATGTCAATGAATTACCTATGCAACCACATCCACAGCAATCCAAGCTATGCAAAACCCTTGTAAGTAATCTATAGCATGGCAAAAATTTACTTGTAAACCAATAAAACAACTTTTATATATGTAAGCCTACTACTGTGGATTGCCCATCTAAACACATCAATCCAAGTCATGTAAAACCTTTGTAACTTTCTAAAATAAATAAAGCTTATCATTGAAACACACTACTACTGCTACTACTATTAGTAGTTTTAAACAAGTTTTATTTGATAATAAAAGTACATGTATTTTGTTTTACATACTATGTAAATAAAATGACAATTTTTTCATTTTTGCACCAGGCTAAAGGATTTACAATAGCTGTATTATAAAATAAAATTATAACAATCAAAGGCAAGCATTATACATACATGTCTACAATTTTTACATAATGTGCAAAAGTCAGTAGCAAGTTGTTAATTTATAACAATATACATAATAAATAGAATAAAAATCAATTAAACATATTAAGAATAAGATCAAGATTTCACAGTGGTATTGGTAATTGGACCAAACTCCAAGTTGCTGATACTATGTCTACTGGAACCAATGCTTGATCTCATGTTTTAATTTTAACCAACTTATTAAGAAAGAGGGATTTATGTTTACGTGATGTGGGATTAAATACAAAGTGACATCTAATAAACCAGAGGGTGAATAAGATATAGACTGTTATTCTTATAATTGGAAACAACTCTCTGAATATTTTCTATTAAGGTATTTAGGGAAGAATTTGCATTATGTGTAATTATTGAAATAAGTTCATGATAGGTCTGTAGTCCTACCACATAAAGGACAAATAGCATCAATATTAGCAAATATCATTTTCTCAGCCAGAAAAGCATTGGTAGGTAGAACCTTCAGACTGATTTTTATTTAAAATCTAGGTACACCAGCTCCAAATACCAAAATCTGAATCTTTGGAGGATAGATTTATTTGAGATAGTAAGGGAAGCAATGGGTATTTCAAATGGATTAAAATTAGTGGCTATATAATGAGCTTCCCAATATTTAATTTTTGTTGAAAATATATTAGGAGCAGGGTTTTTGTTTGAAAATGAGCTGAACCATGTTATTGATAAATTTATTATTAATAGGTGGAGTATCTGTAGGAGATATGGGTATAAATACCTGAAAATTATTGCATATAGAGTTCAAAGCTTGGTTAATGCATTAAATGTTTTCTGAAAATAAAATTTTGAAATGCAGTGTAAAGACAGGCCATTTAGTGTTGAATGTTTTTGCTAACTTCTAATGCTTATAGCAACTGCTTTTTTGTTCCATATTAATTTTGTGCATAGAGAGTTAACTTTTTTTGTGAATGAAGTGGTGAATTTAATCATAGATGCCTAATAGTTAATTTTTGGATATATTAGTATGTTAATAGGTGAAATTTTTCTGTGCAATGAGAGATGTTTTCGAAAGTGAATTTATTACTTTTTCAATTGCAGTTATTAGTTGATGTTGTATCATTAATCTCATTGCATTCATAGGAAGATAAATTGGGAATCCAAGAAACTTATAAGGAGAGGAACTGGAAACTGAGCAGATTTGATTACCAGAAAGGATACTCCAAGTAGATGTTTTTTCTTTGTTAAATTTCAAAGAATAAACTCAAGAGGAATTTTCTAATATAGTGTATATTTTAGATATTACTACTGCTATGACAATGATAACTATGACTACTACTACTACTACTACCACCACCACCAACACTACTGAAAAATTGCTTTTATTATATTTATATAATAAAATAAATACTTTTTTAAATTTTCAGTCACAATCTAGAAATTATTTTTACAACTATGCCAGAACTAATTTCAATGTTCATGGCATTTCTTAGATGTAATTTACTATTGAATATTGCACATCCTTATGAAACTAATAACTAATTTAATTGTTTAAAAATTATAGCTTAATATTAGTTACAAATCCCCAACTAGTCATGATTTTAAAATTATATATGTGTAATTTAAAAAATATGTTTGTGTCTCTCAGATCAGTTATTATCACCAGAGATCAGTTATTATCACCAGAGCTATGAGATTTCCACATCGTAGTAAAATGATGCATTTGAAAATTCAAACTATTACTTTTATTGTTTAATAGATTCTTAAAATTTAAAATAAAAAATAGTTTAAACATCTATTTATAACTGTTTATTTAAAATATGACTTATTTTTAATGAAAGTATTTTAACAATGTAACACAGCACTCTATAATCTGTTCAACAATAATTATTAATAAATATTCAAGTATTATTAAGGTTTTTACTTTCCTCTTCTAATTATAATCTGATCTGTAAAATGCCATTGTTTTGTGCATAGATGCATTCAAAATGTTTTAAATAGAAATTTTCTTCTTAATTAAACATTAATATTTTGTAAAATATTTAATAACTACAGATCTTCAAGTTTTTGTATTTAATATATTTTTTCTAATAACCTTGTGCCAAAGTTTACTGTTTTCAAGAAATGTGCATTAAATTTTTTAAGGATAAAAGTTCTGTTTTGAATGGTTTTTTCTCTTCCTAATATTTATGAAATAAAATAATTAAATGTGCACTGGTTAGACCATAAAAAACTAATTTTTAATATTATTATTCTTTCAATAATATACTTAAAATGTTTGAAAATAGCATTGAATCATATTGAATACATTTACTTTCCACTTGGTGACTTTCTATCTGTTAATTAAATTTTACTCTTTTGAAAAGTGATTGTTATGTAAAACAATTATATTAATATAAGCACTAGGAATGCTGTGTAAAAAAAGCTTAAAATGAACAGCTTTCGATATTTTAAATTCTTATCAGCTCTTTAGGTAAGTCAATCAAGTCTTGGATAATTCACATAAAGCAAAATTTTTTCATTTCATGTACATATAGTTAAATTTTAGATTTATTTTTATAGCTCAATTTGACTTTACCATCATTATTCTTAGTAATACAGATTATATTTGTACCACTTCAATGGGATAAGCAATATCTGCTACAATGAGTCAGACCATTTATCAAACCCTTGATGACTATTCATTGATAATGTTAATTGAGATAATTATGATATTCAATGAAAATGTTTTTCTATCATTCTATGATCATCACATTCATATCTTTTGGGTCTGATGATGAGTAAGTTCTGGTGGTCAGTCTACAAAAAATCCATCTAACTTGAAACTCATAACTACACCTGAGAAAGTAGTCTTTTTGATGCAAATTAATGAATGACAAAAGTATAGTTGATTTCTTAATTAAATTGTAATTGATTATAAATTATAAAAATTGTGATGTTAATGTTTATGGAAAAATAATTCATATTTAAAGTAAAATTGAAAAGAAAAGCAGGATCTTGTTGATACTCTATTGAGTTTTAGATTGTCAGAAATTATTTAGCTGAACTTTCAGTACTGTTTATGGATGAAGGATTTTGAGATTGGATTCAGGATGCAATGTTTTTGTGCAATACCATGGAGTATTCTATTTCAACACTACACTGACATTTGAAAGTTTATATTTCCAGGTATATATTATAGATAGTTATCATAGTCCTGAACCATGCACTTCAGACTCTGTCTCAAATTTAAAGTTTAGTATTTACCAGTCTCTAAGACTTATAACAAGCCTAAATTTTGTATCATTTTTTTTAAGAATTGCAAGTAGCTTATAGTGTTTAAATTGAGATAGTCCTCCTGGTGCTCATGCTGCATTGAGTACTCATAGTCTTGGGAAGGAATTTTGTATCTATACCCGAATTGCATATTTACCATTCTTTTGCTGTCAGATTTCTTTAAGAATATTTTGAGCCAATGGTTTGCTATATAAGCTTTATTTTATGTATGCACATGTACTCATGAAGAATATGGAAATAAGTCACACATGCATGAGTAGCATAAAAATAAAGAATAAAGAAAAGGAAACAAATTACATAACAAAAGCAA
The DNA here is from genome assembly GCA_028023455.1 of Epiperipatus broadwayi. Taxonomy (NCBI): domain Eukaryota; kingdom Metazoa; phylum Onychophora; class Udeonychophora; order Euonychophora; family Peripatidae; genus Epiperipatus; species Epiperipatus broadwayi. Next base: position 2,636,385 of record JAQFVV010006198.1, on the reverse strand, counting down.
AGACAAGTATTGAGATAGGTTCAAAAATTAAAGATTAGGGGCATTAGAAAATAATGAATAGTTACATGATAGGGCAGTGATGTGAGGTTTATTTAGTAAAATATTATTTTAAAAAATTTATATTTTTTGGTAAGAGTAATTTAATAGCTTTCCTGTAAGATTAAAAACAATTATATATTTATTCATATTTTGGCAAAGGCAATTGGAAAAAATAGGGAAAGAGTGTAATAAAAAAAAAAGATCAGCAATCAACAGAAGAGATCCAGAGAATAGAAAAAGTGACTTATGTCAGCCCAGATATTGCAAACATTTAAAAATGATAAAACAAAGAGAATGATATAAAGAGCAGAAAAAAGTCAAATAGTGCTGTTGAAAATGGAAGACATATAAAAAAGTATTTAATATAAAAAAGAGCATAATAAAAAAGTGCAGAAAAAAGTCAAATGCTGCTAAAGAAAGTGGAAGACATTGAAAAGAGAGCATAATAAAGGGAAGAGGATAATAAAAAAAGAGTAGAAGAAAAATGAAACAAAGTTAAAGAAAATAGGAGATAGTAGTCAACAAAGTCATATGTTGCTAACAAAAAAAGAAAAAATCAACAAAGAGAAGACAATAATTAAAAGAAAGAAGAAGATAGAGGAGAACTACTGCTGAAGAAAACAGAACACAGACAGCAAAGTTATATGTTGTTTAAGAAATTAAAAGAAAAAAATGGTGCTAAAATCTAGAAAACATTCAAAAAAGAAATTAGATAGTGAAAAAATGTTTCAGAGTATTTAGAAAGCTATTCAGAATATTACCCAAACAAGGGGAAAAGATAAAAAAGAGCAGCAAGAAGCAATCCAGAATATTACCATATAATAAACAAAAATAAAAAACAGAGCAAGAAATAAAAAAGGCAACCAATAAACAATTAAAATGAAGGAAACTAATCAGAAAATGGAAGATTTGAAAACATGATGAAAATGTATGAATAAAGAACATGACAAAAATTGAAAGAAGTATGAGATATAATACAACAGAAAGTCAAAAGGTAAGATCAAATAGTTGAAAAGATTTACCATTAGGATTTACAAATGAAAAACAAGTAATAGAAAAAATGTAGGTTTAAGTATCAGAAATTAAGAAAGAAACTCAAGAATGGATATTTGAGAAAAGTAGACTCACAGAAAGTATATGTAGGAAGAGTTAAGTGAAAATTTGAGACATATGAAAATAGAGAAAGAAAAATATGTAAAAGTTCAATTTGAAAAGACATTATCAATGAGCAAAATTAATGCATTATTAGAAATAAAGTCAAAATGGCATTATAAGGTGAAAACAAATCTTCAAAAACTAGAGCCATATTTACAGGTCAAATGCTTTTTTAAAATAAAGGAATTTATGGGTGATGCATGGGAAACCCTATGCAACATCTTGTTATTCTAAAAAAACATTTTCCTTAAACAGAATGGAGGAGTCCCACATGCTGTTGTGCATGAATATTGAACTGAAGAACATCAAAATATGGGCAGAGGAAATCTATATTTAGTTTTTTCAATGCCATTTTTACAGTTGATAGATTTGACAACTTGCTCTATCACATAATATGGATTATCAGGCATAATCTTCCATATATATTAAAACAAATGGTCATGTGTGGTGACAGAAACAACTGAATTGTAGAAATCTTTGCACATGAGCCAGCATATGCAAAGAGTATACAAAAATAATTTTGAAGTTTGAAAATAAAGAGCCACATAAACATGGAATAAGAATAATGCAAATATAAGAGAGTTAATAAATCTAGTCCATGAAAGGAAAAGTAAAAAATATGATAACCTAGTTTATAAAGAATAAAAGTAATCCATAAAACTACACAGTGGGGTGAATTCCTTAACTCATTCCAGCCTTATTCAGTAAAAATTTCAGATACGATGAAGGTTACTCTCCATTTATTCAAAAACTGAAAGATTTTCCAGAAAATTTCTGTAGCATTGTATAGTACCAAGGAAGTAATGTTTCCATCTTAAAAAAACTGAAACTAGTGTGAAGGACAGATATGGTGCTCAACATTTCAATTTTATTGAGAGGAGACTGTTAATAGTAGTTACTTCTTATACTTAACAGATAAATTAAAAAATGATGAATATGCATATAATCAAGATGAAATATTTTTTATCTGGATTAATTACTTTATTTGATAAATAGGCATATAATCAAGATGAATGTGGAAAAATAACAAGAATTATTTCTTTCCATAATGTTAATTATTAAACATATTAAGAAAGTTACATTTCTTAAGCAATAATATGAAAATTCCAAACATTTTTAATAAGAATAGGATAGTTGGGAAAGAAGAAAAAAGTATAAGAAAAATAAGAGTAAAATAAATATTAATAATTTATTTTTGTCTTCAGTTATATTATTAGTATTTAATTGGCAAAGAAAATAACAAGAGATAAAAGTAAAATTTTAAGTAATGTTTATTAGTTTTTAAAAGAAATGAAGAAAAAATAAGATTTTAATATTTTTGTTAAAAAATGCTGTTTTTAATTTACTAAAGTGGTTTTTTTCTTTATCTCTTATTAAAAATGTAATGTTTTTCAAAGTAAAATATAATTAAAGAATTATCTATTTTTAGTAATGAAGAAAAAAATAACTTCAGCAGAATTGTTCAATAAACAATATATGACTAGAATTTTTTAAATTAATTTTTAAAAAAGGAAATAGCCTTTTGTGAAAATAGAATGAATTGGTGCAGGTTTAATGTTGTCATATGTGACATCATGTACAATTGTATGAATAACAAGATTGTTTCAAAAATCGGAAGGAGGTTAAAGCATTAGACTTCAGTATTTGGTAGATAACATTTATTCTTGATGTAACCTGTGGAGAAGTATAATAGTAGTTCAGCTGTGAAGCAGAGAAAAGTTAAACTTGTAGTCTGAAGTAAGACTAAAGAGATTAATAGTTTGTGAAATGTTTCTTTTTGGAATGGAATTAAAGAAATCTATGTGCTAAGCTTTATCTAAAAGCTGAACATTACAGATGTAACATAAAACCTAGTCACCAAATGGAAATGTAAGAAATACTCCTGAGAAAAATTTGCTATAAGCCTTATGTGTTCATTCAAAACCATTGTCTCATTCTGGATTTATATTCTAAAATAAATTAAATTGACTTATGTAAACCTAACCTGTAAATTAGTGTTAATTTGAAAGTTACCATCATAATAAAAATTCGAAGTTATAAAAAAAAAGTTAGTGAAACACCTTTTAATAGAAATTTATGGATAAACTTAATTTGTATTAACCCAGAGTGGAGAATAATATAATTTTAAAGTAAATATTTGCAGCAACAAGAAAGAAACACTAATATGAAAGAAAGTGAAAATTATAACTACAAGATAAAAACAAAAAGAATGAAATCGTGATAAAATATAGCATGTAACTATACAATTACAAATAATTTTAATAAAGGTAATAATTGATAGAAATGAATAATTATGATTTAAGGGTTTTGTTGAAATGTATTTATTTTTTTACCAGAAATTGTAAAAATGTTTGGACTTTCCAATTTTCAAAAAGAAGAGAAAGAAGGTTTTACCCAATCATAATTTTTTTTACTTTATATTATAAAATGTTTCTAGACTTAATAACTGGGTAATAGCAATCAATAGAAAATTATCTTGTTTTATGAAATTATATTTCTTATATAGAAACATACTAAATTTAGAATTGTCAATTTTTTCCCCAATTTTCCTCTTTATTATTCATTAGTTAACTTTATAAAATAATTGTTCAAAAAGTTTCTGAAATTAATTTTTGTGTTTATTTCTATATTCCATGAGCTATCTTTTCTATGAATTGGCAGTGTATAATTTAATTTTATCATAGCACTGTGTTTTAAGAGATTTTTAGATGATCATAGTAAAAGTATTTAAATTAAGGTAGATTAAACATATACATTTTCTCCTGTTTTTAGTTATAGTCCCTAGAATCCCCGTTATCCTGAGCCAGTTGTAGAGCAATAATAGTTAATTTGTATATATGTTGGAGAATGTATTTATTATTAGACATACAGATGGTTCTCTGGAGAGCACAGCAATAATGATTACCATTAAAGCACATTTACTGCAATTTATTTGTACAGATTAGAAATTAATTTATAGATGTCCTGTATGTTCGTGGTATCATATGATCAGAGCATTGATAATGATCATCATGTATCAGAATCCCAGTATTTTTGTTATTATGATAAATACTTTAGCACATAAGTATGTGCTTACAGATGTTTTTGTATTGTGTCTGTTTGACATGGATTTAATAATTAGCCTTCATGTTTATACTGAACCTCGTTAACTCCAATCACAAGGGATGACTGTTGATTATGCTTATTTAACACTAATGTTGTGAATAATAATTTTGTAGACACTTATTTTATTCTATGCTGATTTTCTCATTCTTTTACATTTGTTATGACTGTGAGATTTAAGGTTGATGATAATTGCAATCTCTCCATATCCCCATCTATAATCTTTATTTTCTATCACTACAATATAGAAGTAAACATGATATAATAATGTTTTGACTGAAACATTTAAGTCATTATTGATTGTACTGTTTTATTCAAGATGAATACTAAGGACTCTTAGTCTGCTAAACATATTCTCATCATTACTTTCTTATCAAGAAGGTTTTGAAAAAAAAAAGAATTGAAACAAAATTTTTGTGCATATGATTAAGGGATAAATGTATAACTAGCAACACATAATTGGCTTATAATAATTGAATCCTATTTCATCTAAAGTGATAAAGATAGTACATTTAAAAATGGAGAGAGAATAGGTTAAAAACTATCTGAAATAGTACATGGCCTTTGTCAAAACATCATAGTAACCTATAAAAAAGCCACAATTACTCTTATGGCTACCATTTATTGTTTATTCACAATTAATGTTTATATCTAAAGTTTCTACAATCAACCATTTATACACATGACAGATAAACTAAATTCACAGACATATTGGTAAATTTTATGTTTCAGTTAAAAATATAATATAGTGATTTTAAAATGTTAAGTATTATCAATTGCAGTAATGAGTTTTATTTGTGGTATTATTATTAACTGATTAGCAAGGACAATTGGCTCTCCAAAACTCATTGCAATATCATATAAAGAACAAGTAGATATAATGGCTTTTTATGGAATAAATGTGTAATATGCAAATATGCACTTGAAATATGGATAAACATATGATAATGCAACTTAAATCTATGTAAATATACACTTATCTTAAATTGTTCTTTTTGGTGATCCATTCATCAATCATAATTATTCAGTTTTTTGAATCATCAATTGCTCATCTTTGTCTTCTAAATCCGATGATCATGCTTTTTTTGGAAGAGTCACCAGATGTTCATGGCCGAGGTCTCTGGCAAAAAAGTTTTGAATGAATGGCTGATGTGCTTCTTGGATTTTTTTTCATATAAAATGTGATGATGTCATAATTTTGGAATATTTATATGCACATATGATGGTCTGAGCATTTTGTTTTTGTTTCTTAAAAATAATGTTGATGTTAAATGAGAGTAAATCCATAGAAAATATATATTATAATTTCTTTCTTTTCTTTCTAGTTGACAACATAAAATATTCATTTTGGTTTCCAAGCTCAGAGATTTTCTTAATTTTTACATTGTCATATTAGTTTCTGTCATAATTCTAGTTGAAAATGTATGTAGTTATAAATAGAATCTTTAGAAAAAAAAAATATCGTTTAACTGCAATAAAAGTACAGCAAATTGGACAAGAAAGTGAAAGTATTAGCAGTTAATAATTTTTTTTTTTGTATTGAAAAAATAAATCAATATTATTGTTTTAAAATTTGTACTACTATATTAAATTGTTTATATAAAATTAGTTATAATTAAAATATAGTTTAACAATAACTTATTTAATTGATTTATTATTTAGCATAAGTGTAAGAATAGCAAAATTGGAATACTATACATTATAAATACCTGAAGGCAGTTAGCATAAAAAAAATCTGATATTTAAAAAAATACACAGCTAATGCATTCTGTTTTTTGCATATTATAATCAATATTTAAATTTTTTTTACAGTATGTACTATGCTGATCTAAATAAACACAACTTAGTAAACAAATATCCTAGCTGTGTCATTTTTTTTTGCAATGAGGTGTCACATTTTCTTACATTTGGTAGCCTTTTTTTTTTTGAAATCACAAACATTTTTTGCTTAATGCAGTATGTGTGATGGCAGAGGACCAAACTATTTGGAGAAATGTTAAAGGTATAAATATTTTTCAGTTTATTTGTATGCATAATGTATGCAACTTTCATCATATTTGTAAAAACTGAAAATACATTTACATTAACAGTTTAATAACTGAAACGCAGGCTTATTATATACCTGTGTCTATATATGTAATATATGTAGGGTATATGAGCACAGACTTTCACATGACCCACAACTCTCCACTCTATCTCATAATACCAATACACTTGAACACATATATGTCGAAAAATAAATAATCACCAATATACGTATTTCATGCTAAATCAGCAATCATCAGTTGATCCAGATTACCATCTTTACACATATATGCTGTAAGTGCTCATATATATTAAGATAGCCAATCTTCATAGTTTAATGGACAGGCTTCAATCTACTCCACACTCCAACTCTTCAATCATCCATCCAATTGAAAATCTGATGATGGAGTTTAAGTGTAATTATAGAGAAATTAAACACAGACATTCAAGCTCCTATTAGTTACTAACTCTATCTCATATAACTGATACACATGACCACACACATTTGAAAAAGACAAATGATCTCCAATATGTGTATTTCATGCTAACCAGTACTCATCAGTTGGTCGAGATCATTTCCTACACAACTGTTGAATGCAATTGAGTAGTGGTTCAGCATAAATTATGTATATGGGAGATCATTTATTGTTTTCATGAGTGTGGCCATGTGTATCAGCTGTATAAAATACAGTAGAAAGCTGAAGTGTGGTTGAAAGTCTTTGTTTAAATCCCCTATACTTACTTCTAAACTTCAAGTATATAGATTACATTTGTAGTTAAATGTTAACAGTTTAAGTTGACTGAACTTACCATGCATAAAAGATTTTAACCCAAATTTGATTGACTGAATATTTGAGCCAGTATTTACATTGTGCACAATTTAAAATGAAATATTAATAGAATATCACCAAAATTTAGCTTTGTGCTGAATGAATTTTTTTTTGTCATTTTTATATTTTTTATACAGTTATGATAATGATGTTTGCCATTCTGAAACAAATTCCAAGTTGTTTTAAAACCTAGCACATAGAATAAGTGTTATTTTAAATTTAGATTTAGTAATTTTTGATCATATAAAATTCATTTTTATGATATCATTTTTTAAAATAACAGTTATGATAACTAAATTACAATATGATGACATAATTTTTGCTGCAATGAAATAGTTAGTAAAAATTTTAATTCATAAAAATGAGTAAATACACTGTACAGTTTTTTAAAATAATGTACACATTTTAAAATTTAATACTGTATTAATATATATGATCATTGTACATCATTAAAATATGATTTTGATTATTTATTATACTAAATGAAACAGTTTTGTGTTTTTTGTCTTGTAATCATTAATGAGTATATATAAGTGCGTTAACACGCTGAAGAAGAAGCTGTCAATAGTAACAAAAACAATTAAATTAAATTAATCTAGGCCTAGTACTTTCGAGGTTTTCCCCTTATATTCATGGCCAAAATAGATTATAAACCATTGTTGTAATAAAGTACTGACTATTTTGCAAGGATGCTGAATTAAATAAAATACTATACTGTACATTCATTAATTGTATTTTAAGTTTACAATCAAAATAATGTATACAACACTGTAATATTGTATAATGAATTGTGTATCAAGAATAAACTCTGTAATGTACAATTTCAGCATGAAAGTTGCTATTTTGTTTTTAAATGTCACAGCATTAATAACTATCCTATGAAGTTATCAACCTTACAAAATGGCCACCAAAAATTTCTTTTTGAATTTTTTTTAAAGATAATTATAATGAATAGTCATTGTAATAGATACAAATTGATGATGATTGTTATGAATCCTTGCATAAAAATCAAACACTAAATTTAATGTATAGATGATGTTTTTTTAAAAACTAGTTTTATAATGATTCTGTCATCTAGTCATTTTTAATATATTTTTAAATTTAATTTCTTTATCAAATATCTAATTTCTATATTATCACAATTTTTTACATATAATATTTTATTTTCTGCATTCTTCAAAGCTGATTGTATTTGTGATGTTTTTGCAATGATAATGGAAATTAGAAATAAAACTTATTTTTAAATCAGTGAATATTATTTTGACAAAGATAAGATTATTGAGATTTAAAATCATTTTTTGTTTTATAGAAAAATAAAATGAGAAACAATTCATTGATTTTATAAATATTTAAAATTAATTCAAAGTTGAATTTGTCAGTCTGACAAAAATTTGTTTTAATTCCTTGATGAGAATGAGAATTGAATACCATTGTTTTTTGGTTTAAATTCCATATAAAATGTTTTAAATTATCTATATCAGACACTATTTAATAAAAGGGGGCCCATAATATTTGCTTTATTTTATTTCAAAATTTCCTTGCATACATATATAGTGGATTATAGCTCATGATTTGTTTTTAAGCTTTATTCACAATACAGCACATATTATTTATTGTATTGTAAATCTACAGTACTTTTCACCACATACATAACAGACATTTTATTTTGTTAATAGTATGCATACGCAAATTAATATAATAATTAAAATTTTTCTAAAATATAACACTTACTTATTAATAATAAAGTGAAAGAACACATTTGCATATATATTTACAGTGTGTTTTTTAATTATCATTCATTCAAAAATGTAAAAATAATAATGTAAAATGTACAGTATCTTTATTTTTTAAAATAAAACTTTGCAGACTTTAACTTTTCTGAGGCAATACAATAATTGATAATATAAATAGTTTAACTAATTCATATTTTCTAACCAAAATTATATGCCTCACTAAAAAAATTATCTTTTAACTTTGTTTCTAACTTAAGCCATTTTAAAACAGGCAAAACTCCATATACGTATCGCCACACACAGCAAGTGTGTGGCAATACATATAGTGAGTTTATAAGCAAGTATAAGAAATGGTGATCATGTGATGTTTAAGCCATTTTAAAAGATACAAACAATAGTAGCATGAGTATGCAGTTCTGTTTTCATTATTTCTCTAATAAATGGATTTATTTATTTTTGGACACATGAACACTTACAAACATGTTTTTATACTTTAACTTATTAAGGAAATTGTGAATTTTCTTCAATTTTGCTTATTTCATACCATATCAATTCATATGAGGAGGAGGGAGCAAAGAAAAATGTCTATGTTTTTAATGTGTTTAGCATCCAAAAACTTAAATTTTTATTATGATAAAACCTTGAAAAATGAATAAAGGGATGCCGATGTACCATTTGTAATAAATACCTATAAAACTTAGTAAATTTTACAAATTTTGATATTGTTATAGTTTTATTCACATTTTTGTTTATTTATTTACATTTTTTTAAACAGAATATAAATGATGTAATATACATTGATACAGCACATATCATCATTTTACTGTAATAAGTCAAATGAATTTATCTTTTATGAATGATTAGGGTTCAAATTAAATTTAAAGAATTATTTGAAAAACATTTTATATTTATTCACACTGGGCATTGCTGAAAAAACGTTTGAGAATGTGATTTGAAATTTTTGTATAATAATAATTATATAATAAATAATAATTTATTGCTAAAAATGTTTTACTGCACTATACATTATTTTAAGTGATGACCACAAAAAATAAAATACTGGAAATTAAATATGGTTTCAGGAAAAAATACTTTAATTTTGTTAATAATTTTATTAATTTATTCTGTAGATACTTAAGAATAATTATCATCTCATTATGAGAAATTTTTTTTTGTCATAGTAATTAATGACAAATTTTGCATATAAATTTATATGTATGTATAGTATATATACACATGCATATATACATATATGGATAAATTTTTTAAAAAGTACATTCCAGAATAACATCACATAATGTAAACCAAGACAATATGTTTTTTTTCTTTTACAGAATTATAAAGAGAATAAACAGATTCAAGGATTTATAGTTTATATACATATATGTGAAAAAGTGATTAAATTTGAAATTAGGTCAAAAGTAATTTAAAACAAATTAAAAATATTACCAGTAGAATATTAAAAATTACAAGAAACAATACTTAACACAAATTATTTTAAGTAAATTAATATTAAATTAATTTACCACAATGTATCAAATGATTTAGATTTAATTAATGTATTTTTAAAGAAAATAATGCTTTTTAAATGACTTATAAAAATGTTTCTGCACTTTTTAAATTCTTTAAATAGCTTTGAGGCACTGTTGAAAAAACAGGGACACTTTGTTTGGACTGAGAGGATTTACAATTAACTTTTTCTATATTATTAAACATGGCTGAAGTTGCAGTTAGTCCAATGGATGGTTTACTTGTAATTTGCCAATTGTTGTCAGAATCTGTACTTTTTTTAAGAATTAAGCAGGCTCCATTATGTTGACCACTTTTAGAAGATGAATTTGAATTAGCTTTTTCACTCTTCATGTCTTTCCACACAGGACGATTGTTCACAGAAGACAATGTTGTGGAATATCCTGAACCATGGCTTCTATTATTATATGATCTTCTTTGATGACATCCTAATGTTTCAAGAAATGCAGATCTGTATTTTCGGGACATGACATTGTAGAGAATAGGATTTACTGTTGAATTAAAGTAATAAAAACAACCTAATAAATAAAAAAGAATATTTTAGTAAATAAAGTATTAAAAATATAGAAAAAAGTACTCACTTCACAGACACACACATAAAATAAAATAATCAATACTTTATAATATAATAATTTGGATTTTATGGAACAATAATAAAGCATCCATCTGCTGGGCTAAGAATATTTGATTTTTTTTAGGTTAAAACTATAGACAAAACTAATAATCTTCTACCACTTAATTAATAAATGGATTACTAACTATTCTTAACTAGAAAATAAACAAAAATAAATAATCAAAACCTAAACATTTAACAGTTTATAAATCTGATAAATAATACCTATTTTATAAGAAGAAAGAATTATTGGAAAGATTGGCCAGTATTGGACCATTTAAAAACTATATACAGTATATATATCTATCTTACCTATCAAATTAATTGTGTTATCACATAGGCAAATATATTTTAATGTTTAAAATTTGGGGAAAACCATTTTGCCTTAATTTCTGATAAATAAAAAAACAGTCACCTCATTGAAATATTAAAGTGGCTGTGTTTTATTTTTATTTTTTTGAAAAATTGGATGAAATAAACAGAGAAAAAATATGAAGAAAGAAAGGTAAAAAAATGGCTTGAAAAAAAATGGAACAGAATTAAACTGATAAAAGGGAGAAAATAGATGAAAATAATAAAAAGAGAGTAAAGAAATGAAAAAAATCAGAGAAAAAAAGAAATGAAAAAAAGTGAAAAAAATAAAGAGAAAGGGTGGTGAGATAGAAAGAGATGTAAAAGGGAAAAAAATGGAAGAGTAAAAACAATGAAAAAATGGTTAACAAAAGAAAGATAGAGAAATGTATGAAAGCATAAAAAGAAGAATAAAAATGACAATGAAGAAGAAAAGTGAAAAAAAAAAAGATGGCAAAAAAGCTTGTAAAAAAAAAATACAGGAAAGAAAGAACAGTATAGATAAAAAAAAAGTGAAAAATAGATAAATAGATATAAAAGACGGAGAGGAAACAATAAAATAAAAAATGATAAGAAAAGAAAGACAAAATAAGAAAAAAAAGAGAGGAGCAAAATGAAAGGAGATGGTAACAAAATGGAAGGTATAAAATCAAAAAAGATATCAAAAGTAGAAAGAAAAAACACAAAATAGAGAGGAAGAATAAAAAGAAAGAAGTAAGAAAACAAAGTAAAAAAATGGAAAAAGAAAATGAGAAATAGGAGTAAAAAGATAGAAAAATTTGAGAAGCAAAAGAATAAATAAAAAGAAGAAAATGAGATAGAATGATATAAATAAGGAGATAAAAAAAGAAAAGAAAGAAAACATTAGAAAATAGTAAAAAAAAAGTAAAGATAAATAAAAAAAAACTATAAAAGGTAGACAACAAAACTATGAGTGAAGAAAAAAAAGAAAGACTAAATTGAAGTAGAGAATAAGTAAGAGAAAGAGAAAAAAAGAAAATGTGGAAAACAGAATTAACAAAGTAAAAAGATAAGAGAAAATAGAGAAAAGGCAAAAAAATGTAAGAAGAAGTAGAGCAGAGGTAAGAGAGGAAATTCAGATACATAGATGATAAGAGAAAAAGACAAATATAGAAAGTAGAAAAAGATAAAAAATAGAGGGGAAATATTTAAAAGTGAGGAAAATAAAAAAAGTTTTTTAAAAAACAACAACAAGTAAACCAAAATAAAATGGAAAGAAGAAAAGTAACAAGAAAAAGAACAATGGGAAAAAAGCAAATGATAAAAAAAAAGGAAAGAAAATTTAAATTAAAAAATATAGAAAATTAAAAAGAAAGAAAAGAGAGAAATTTTGAAACAGTAGAAAATTAGCAAAGGACAAACTGACAGAAATCAAGAAAGCTATAGTAGAAAAACAAAATAAGTTTAATAAAAAAAAAATAAAAATAAAATGTAGATAGAGAATGGAAAATAATCAAAAGAAAAAAGAGAGTTAAAATGGATGGAATATGAAAGGTAAGAAAGATGAAGGAGGAAGTGAAACAGAAAAAAGGCTTAAAAATAGAGATGTGATGATTGAGAAAACAGAAGAGATAAATAAAAAAATCTTAAAAAGAAGAAGAAAAAAAGAATAAAGAAAAGACAAAAATAGATAAGAGAAAAAATAGATTAAAAAGAAATGGAAAATATATTGGAAGAAAAGGGAAATTGAATAATGGAATGAAAAAGAAGAGGTGAGAACAAGAATAAGAAAAGGGAGTTAGAATATGAGAAGAAAATAAAAATTAAAAAGGAGTCAATGGAAAAAGAGAAGAGGAATGAGTGAGCAGTAATGAGACAAAAAAGAAATAATGGAGAAAGTTTCTAAAATAGAAGCAAGAGTAAAATTGGGGGAAATAATAATAAGGAAGATAATGGTTGAGAGATTGACAAGACCTGAAAAAAATTAGAAAAATAAAAAATAAAATGACTTGAAAAAATGAAGAGATAAATAAGATGGAAAAGATAAAAAGTGTTAAGAAATGAGAATGATTTTTTTAAACAAAGAAATAGAAAAAAAAGTTAATTTGTTTTTAAAAAAGAATGTGAGTGAAAGTCTAAAATCAAGAAAGAATAGAGCAAAATGTAGTAAAAGAGAAAGAATTGAAAAAATTAAAAAATATAAAAAACACATAGAAAAAAAGGCAATTACTATAAAAAAGTGTATTAAGAGAAGATGAAGGAAAGAAATGAAACAAAAGTAGAAAAGAAAGTGGGAAAATACAAAAAGCTAAAAATGTAGAAAATGGAAAAAGGGGACAATGATGAAAAAAGGAGAGGGAGGTAGAAAAAAGAGCAAAAATAATAGCAATAAAAAAAGAAAGAAAAAGTTAAAATAAATGAATGAGAAAACGAAAGAGAAAGAAGTTAATTAAAAAAAATGAAGAAATGCTAAAGAAAAAGCAAGAATGAAGGGGAAGCAAAGAGTTTGAAAAAATAATGAATGGAAAAAGAATGAAGTAGAGTTAAAAATAAATATAAAGAAAGAGGCAATGAAATGTATAGAAATGAATATGGTCTAAAAGGGGGAGATTAGAGTTCTAAGAGCTAAAAAAAATGGCAAAAAACTGTAGAAAAAAAGAAAAAAAAAGTGATATTTAAAACAAATTTTTAAAAAGAGAGACTAAATTGAGAGGTAGAAAAAGTATAATGGGACGGTAAAAAGGATAAAAGAATTATGGGAAACAAAGTAAAACAGCAAGGGAGAGAGAGCTAGATAAAATATACAAGTTATCACACTTAAAAGTTTATATTAGACATTGATCTGAAAATTTATCTGTATTAATTGTGCTTATATATTAATTGTGATTATTATTATTAACAATAAAGAAAGTCATATAGAACATGACATTGCTTTTATAAGCTTGTACTGTATTTACAAAAATGAAATACAGAGAGCATACCAATAGCTCAAACAAACTCTTAATTGATAAAGTGTAGGAGAAATATTTAAAATCTCTAATGAGATTTTAAATATTTCTCCTATGCACTTATCAATTAAGAGCTATGAGATTTTAAATATTTCTCCTACACTTTATCAATTAAGAGCTTGTTTGAGCTATTGGTACACTCTCTATATTTTATTAATTGTGCTCTATAATTGACTTTCATCATCAATTAGTATTTAAGTTATATAATATTAAGTTTGGTGAATGGCTTATTTAATTACAGACTTTTATCTGTTTACTCTGTTACAACATATATTTATTATACAAATATATTTTATAAGTGTATTTTTTAGCAAATATCTTTTTACATGAATCATTTTACAATATATACATAAATGATTATTTAATCATTTTTATTAATTTATAAATTATTACATTTAAAAAAAAATCAGATGTAATCTTTAAATTCAATAAAGTTAAAATATATCTATAATGCCATTTATGTAAGCACTGGTATCATTTTTTATTTATACATAAAGATTTATATTTCTAAATTATTATTGTATTCAATAGCATATTTGGACCAAAAAAATCCTTATGTTTCTTAATATTAATCTTGCAGTTTTTTGAAAATTATACAAAGTTTTATACAATTCTTCAAATTATATATCTGGCTGGTTGAAATGCATCTTAGAAACTTATAATATTTTTTTTAAATAATGGAAAAATATCAATTATAAGTTCTAGAGCTATAAAGTAATAATATACTAGTATTATTAAACACTAATTATCTTTTCATCACATAAATGATCACATGCTTTGTTCAACATATATTGTTCCTGACAGAATTGCGCATCCCTCATGAAAATCACCTGAGGGCAATCCACATATGCATTTCACATCCTGACATCACAGATTAACACATTTTTTTTATAGTCTGCTAAGGTCAGGGAGAAACATTACACTCTAAACTATTTTACTTAAATTATTGATTGCAAATAATGATGACAAACTGTCAAAAATAATGAGACAAACACAATTTCTTTATGTATATACCAAATAACACCCTTGGTGGCACTTTAGTTAATTGCTTTATAAATTAATTAAAGGTAACTCAAACTTTTTAAATCTTATTAATATTATTTTAATTTATACACAGATATTGTATAAAGTGGTATAACACTTAAATATCTTAAAAATTCATATTTGAAACGACTAACGTAGAATATTATTAGCATTAGATATTTTTGAATGGATCCCAATCTACTGCATAGATATCTCACTGTTCTAAGGCCAACTGACCCTGCTTAATGAGGATAATACATGATTATAAACTAGAATGATCTTACTAATTAGCTGATGTGATTAATTGCAGGCTGTGATATTAGCAAGCAATAAAATAATTGTAAAATACAGAAAATCACATCTGTACTACAATAGTTTCTGAACAAAAACCAATACATGATACATTATACATATATGGAAAGAATTAATCTTTTATCATGCATTACTTCTTAGATTATTTGGTACCACATATATTAATGATTGGAAATTGCAAACATAACACTACAAGACATGTATAAAGTAAAATAGATAATATATAGTAGGATATATTATCAAATTCACCTCTTCATTTATTTTGCTGTAATATCTTATATAAATGCAATTTTCAGAGTTATGATATAATGAACACAATAAAATATATAACTATGTAAATAATACCACAAAAATGTGAATAAAAAAACTAAGAAAAAAACTTCAAATATAACAAAACATAATAAAACTGAAATAAATATAAATATAATCAAACCCAAATAAAATAATCCAGATAATATAAAATAAAATACACAATATAAATATAAAATAAATATAAATTATACATGTGTATTCTTGACTGTATATGTACATATTTATGAACAACTATTAATTTAAATATATTATTCATTTTTATTATTTTTAATAATTTCCTAATTACTCCTATTTTTTATAAACTTAAACTGTAGTTTTATTAGCTCCACCTTAATAAAATACTTATTTTATTTTCATATAATTCTCAGTTCAAACTTAATTAATTTATTAAGAATATTCTTTTTAATTTTCAAATCATATATATCTATTATTTTTTATTCATTCTTCTGTTATTAATATATTTATTAAAAATAATAAAATAATAAGTATTTTATTAAAGTGGAGCTCATAAAACTAAAGTTTAAGTTTATAAAAAATAGAATTAGAAAATTATTAAAAACAATAAAAATGAATAATATATTTAAATTTATAGTTGTTCATAAATGTCTATATATAGTCAATAATACACATGTATAATTTATATTTACTTTATATTATATTGTGTATTTTATTTTATATTATCTGGATTATTTTATTTGGGTTTGATTATATTTATATCAGTTTTATTATGTTTTGTTATATTTTATGTTTTTTTTTATAGTTTTTTTAATTATTTTATTGATTTTACTGTTTACATTTTTTATGGTATTTCTTATATAGTTATGTATTCTATATTGTTCATTATATCATAGCTCTGAAGAAGTCTACCGGGCAGGCAAATCATAAGATCGTGTAGGCATATGTGTACAGTAAAAGACTTTTGCTAAAAAGAGTTCAAAGTAGAGAAGATAAATTGCATTTGTAGATGAGAGAAATTGTTCATCTACTGCACATCAATGTTTAAACAAATTAATGACTGTAAGGGACCAGCAATTTGCAAATGATATAATTATCTAACACTAATGCATTACATAATAATGAGTTTCAGATGTAACAAGCATAACCTGAATTGACAGTTAAAAGCCAACCATTTCTATCAAGTATATTATCTCAAAACATAAGAATAGTTTGCTCAAACTAACATCTATTTAATATAATATTAATCTAGCTTGTCTATGCAGAACGACTGAACTCCATTCATAATTGATGAACTTATTGCTTTAACATATTATTAATCTTTAAATAAAGTGGAAATAACTGATTTAATTAACATATAAACATATAATAGCATAATCAGAGATTGCAATTACAAGTGAATTGCTTTTTATAAAATAATTTTATACAATTATTACCGAGTAAATTGTGGTGTGATAAATAGAACAAACTAAAATCTTGCCATACCTGCTCATAAACAGATTAAATAAATAACTATTTACTAACATACTTCATTAGTATGAGATAATTTATAATTAATTAAAGATTAGTTAAAAGTTCATACTTATTCTTTCATCATCAAAATTTCATGTTTAATATTTACATATTGGTTTATTTTGCAGAGTTTCCATTAAACCATAACTATGGTGAAAGTAGGTTTAAATCATTATTTGCCATTCATTTTGAATGCATAGATATCAATTAAGTCTTGCTTTGGCTGCTGGTTTTTCTTGTAGCACTATTCATCAAACCTTTATTCATATCAGATGGATAAATAGCAGACATACATTCAGGTGGTCGCTTTACTTGTTGTTGGATTCTTTTTTAGGACTCAGCAATGGGATTCCAGTTTGCCTTCTGCCAGCTTGATAGAGAGAAGCAGATAACAGCTTTTCTACTCTTGCACCATAGACCCAGCTGGTACTAGCTGATTAATTAACCGAATCACATATTAACTGCAGTATGAGAATAATGGCAGAAGAATATTAATAATAATCTTAATAATAGCATATGAATAATAATAGAAGCAGAATAAAATCCTGGAAGCAGACAATAATTAATTTAAGCAACAAAATAGTATTCCTTGAATGTAATTTTCCAGCTCTGTTTATATTGTTTGGAGCTATCTTATCTGTAAAATTTGAATCTATTGCTCATCTTTTGTATCCTTTTATCTATTGACTATAGATAACTTCAGAGAATCTGCTGAGATTCGATATTATTTGCCCAATATCATATTTGCAAATTCTTTGAATGGGAATAACAGCTTTTTAAATAAACCACTTCAATTATCTATCTCCTTAATTTAATCTATCTATCTGTCTACAAGGATTTTAATTACTTTTAGCTAGGGATGTATTCTCCATTTTTAATTATTGTTAAAAACACATTTTTCTTTTAATCTACTTTTAAAAATGAATTTGGAATCAATAATATAATGGTAATTATCTATTACAGTGTTTTCCAACCTGTGGTACACGTACCACTGGTGGTACGCGAATTGCTGGTTGGTGGTACACGAAAAATAACCAATAATGGCGGACATAAAAAATATTAAATCATAAAAATATAGAAACATTTTTCCCTATAATTCATAAAAATTATTTTAATTAATAATATTATACAGTAAAGTTGTTTATATGTACAGTCGATAATGATCTTTAATGTTAATGATAAAATTGAAAGTATGATTAAGAAATTAGATTTTTGGAAACAGTAATATATATAAGTATCGAAAACAATCAACTGGAAGTATTCGAAATTCTACATATTTTTTTGTTTGAAAATAAGGTTAGTCTGTCTCAAGATATACAAGAAAATATAATAGCACATTTAACAGGATTAAAAACGTCTTTCATAAAATATTTTCCAAAACCCGAAAACACAAATGATAATTGGATTTCAAACCCCTTCTATGCAGAAAATTTAGAAAAAGCTACATCATTATCAATAAAGGATAAAGAAAATTTAATAGAATTATCATGTGACAGAACTTTACAAGTAGAATTCAAATGACACAATCTAATTAATTTTTGGTTAAACATTAAAGAATATGAACAACTTTCTGAGAAAGCTCTTAAATTATTATTACTGTTTACTAGTATGGGATTAATAGGAAGAGCTTTTTCTTCATATATTTTTTTAAAAAATAAGTATCGAAACAGATTGAATGCAGCTGTAGACTTAAGGGTATACCTCGCGTCTTTTAAACTAAATTTCAAAAAATTATGTAGTTTGAAACAAGCACAAAGATCTCATTAAATTTATTTTATAAATATATTTGATTATGATAAGAAAATATACTAATTGGTTTTTAATAATTTTGTGTTTTTATTAAAACCATTTATTAGTTAGTAAACAAAATCATGACAAAATAGTAGATAAAGAATGAGTCGGATCAAGGCAAATCAATCTAAATTATTTAATTTGAAAGAATGTATCAGAAAAGGATCATACCCAGAAATTAGTCTCTCATTAATTCTTGATTATCTATTGTGGATTACTAGATATAAGCTAGTATTTAATCATCAAAATTTTAATCCTATTAACTTCATGCTGAATAATATAAAGAAAACAAGAAGAACAGATAGCCTGATAACCCCTGAAGTTATTTTTACCATGACTTGGGACATGCTGGATTTATTCTCTCCATGGCCCAACCAATAGCAAGATGCTCCAAAAAGGAAAAAACATACTCAAATTTGGGAAAACCAAATGAAGGAATGAGAAAACACTTTGAACAAAATATGTACCAAATAACCTTTAATGTAATAATGTAATCTTTAATAAATTATTTTGGAAAAAATATGAAACTTTGAACAAACACATACATATAAATATGTTACAGTGCGTTTATAATTTCAGTGAGTTTATAATCTGGCATGATGTTTAGGCATGTTTCAATGTAATTTGTTTCATTATGAGATGTGAATACATACATGGGCACCCTATAATATTTATAATGCAAATAAAATAACACACTCGCAATAACAAATTTCACGAAATACAATCATTTTTACTAAGTGGTACAATTTAGCGTGATGTACTACCAAGTGGTACACGAGCCAAAAAAGGTTGGGAAACACTGATCTATTACATACAATCTCTCAATTCATGTATAATAGGTAATTACCATTATATTTATTATAAATCTATAAGTGCTTTGCGCAACAACAATGAAGCTTTTAATTTAATTGCATACTAAGCTAAGTGCTTTTGGGAGGTATGTACTTCCATATTCATAGCTAAGTGTGTAGTGAGGAGATATCTATGGTGAATGTAATATGCAAATATATGTAAATTTAATGCATAAGTTATAATGTCCATTTTCTTGAAATGAAAAAGCAAGCCTGTTTTCTGTTATTTGCAGTAGGATCACTTGCTATATATTAGGCTTCCTTAATTTTGCATTTTGCATCATTCCTCTCCATGCAAACAATACTCACTGCAGATGGTTGAAAAATGTGGCCGATGGCTTTCTCATGTTCAGGGAACACTGAATTACCCTCTGCCGTGGTTTTATTGCATAAATATTTGTGCTGGGATAATCTAGTTGAAATATTTGCCTTGGTTTCACTATAATAGGTAGCATGGCAGTTATTATGGAGGCAGGTGATTTTATACACTACATTTGGAGTCAATTTGGGTGTCATTTTATCTTTAGTGTTATTGATTAATCTATTGGTGGATGGAGGTAAGTGAAAAGCAATTTCAAATAATAGTTTTACCTAATGGACATTTTATTTGTATTACTTTATATATATAATGGATTATATATATATATATTTAAGCCTTATGATATAAACAAAAGAAAATAAAAAATAAGGTAGCATTAATTTTATATTTTTATTTATTTATTATTATTATTTTAAATATTTTATTTTTTAATGTTTTGCATTTCATTATTGTAGTTTCTCTCTCTCTCTCAAAAATATATATATAATCACTTATTGTAAATCTCCATGACTCTTAAAACAAAAGTATGAATTCTGATAAGTAAAAAAAAGCTTTTTAAAAATATCATTTGCATTGTAAATAATTTTATTCTTAGTGATAAAAACATACAGTAAATTATTTTATTTACTTAGTTATATAACATTAAATTTTTTTATTTAATTAAGTAAATATTTTCACTATTATTTAAATAGTAAAGATATATCATAAACAGACACTTTTTAAGTAAAAATTTAAAATATTATTATAGTAACAGTATGAACATTTTTACTAATAATGCACTTATAAGTAGATTTAGAAATCACTTACATATTATTATATAAACAGATTTCAGTTCTCATTCAATAGCTAACTGTAAATGTAACTTCATTGTTTATGAAGTCAAAAAAAAATATTGATTCTATGTAATGTATATCACAACTGTTTATTACATATTTACTTTACTAATAATAATAATAGAAAATATTTTATTATAATATTGTTTGTCATTTTTTAAACAATTAGAAATAACATATACTAAAAACAATAATGCTTGACAATAAAAAAATATTTTTGTTTTTATTTTACTACCTAGATATATCAAATAAAGTTTTAAAACAATTTAGAATCAATTATTACATTTGATAAATATAAGTGTGATAATGAAATCCTTGAAACCACCATATCATTGAGTATAGACTGGGTGTGCATTACCAATGGAGAGATACCTCATGCCATTATGCTTACCATTATTATTGAATAAAAAATGATTATAACATGATATACTTTTAAACTCTTAACTATTGAAAACACCATACTTAATTTTTTATGCAATTATTGAAGATTTATTTTGCTCACCAATTATATATTATGTATTGAAATGGTAACCTTTCAATTCCTTATTGTTTCATTATCAACCTGATTTCATACTCATCTATGCTAGGTTCAAACCTTACTAAAATGAAGCATTAAAAATATACCATCATGGCTACTTGTACAACATTATATATGTACATGCACTGTAAATACATAGGATTAATTGTTGCAGTGTATAAGTTTTGTGTATTATTAAAAAAAATATTTCTATTATAGAGTTAATATTAGAAAGTCAATTTATTAATTTTTATAATTATAAATTCGTATGTAGATATATAATCCAGCCCATATTGTTATACATGTATATAGGGTGGCATGATTTAATTATGTTAAAAGGTTTTTTTTTTTAGTTTTAGTAATTAAAGTAAAAGTTTTTAGTTTAGTAATTAAAGCTGATTTTGTTGTAAACAAGAATTTGCATTAAACTTCCGCACCTGCGGTAAGTGTAAAAATAAAAATCAGTTTTAAATTTTGTTAATTGGTATACTCTAAATTGTTTACAACAAAAGGGTCTTATAGTAAAATCACTGGACTGGCACTATTGAACAGCCTGGGAGAAGTTTAGAATGCCTTGAAAATTCAAATAATAGTTTTGAAATCAAATTGTGCAATCTTGAAATTTTAATGTAAATTTTAAAGTTAATGGGTTTTCAGGTGAAATAAATTCCTCACAAGTAAGTGCTTGTGCCTTATAAATATAAATAGGCCATATTTTAAGCTTAGTTATCTGGAATTCATTTTGTAATAGTGTTTGCTAACTGAATCCATACCAGTTGAAATTTTAATATGTCTGGCTAAGAAAAGGCAGTTTTTGCTGCTTCTCCACGAGGAGAATGGTGGGGTTTTACTATCATTCAATGCCTTAACAACCAGGGCACCACCAGATGAAATTCTACATCCTAGCCTAATGCAAGAAGATGACACCAAAAGTCTGCCCAAGATAGAATCTCACCAAGCCTGAAGTCTAAGCACCTACTTCTCCTGTTGAACAAATAACCAGTAACATAAATCCAAAATCACAGAGCTCTGTATTAATTGTTATTTTAATTTCAAAATCTAAAGTCTAAAACTAGCTGAATGTAAAATATCCTCTGAATGTTCAAATGAATGATGTCATAAACTTTATTTAAATTAATTAATTTTTTAAAGTATGTAAATGGCCTGCCCACCTTGTAATCTTTTTCTGTTAAACAAAATTAATATCTTTCACAACTTTATCTAACACTGTGGTTATGTCAATATTTTTTCTTTTAATTATTTTAAAATCTTTGAAATATTTATTACATATATATGCCAATGATTCGAAACAGCGAGCACTTAACTTTAGTAAATTTTAGAGAAGATAAAATTTTCCAAATATCTTTGTGTAATTATTTTCTTAATGTCAGCATTTATACACACTGTTTTGAAATCCTATGCTGTAATAATATACTCATTTATTATTCAAAAGATTATATTTTACTAAGACCTAATGCTTCATAAATGTATCTATCATATGTTGTTAACAATACACTAAGAAAAACAATATATATACATATAAGTATTTATATTTATAATACATCCTCCATCCACAATTTACTCATTCAATGCTATGTTTATGGTATCATGACATGTTATTGAAAGCCTCTTCAGCATATTATATTAAGACTGTTTCACTGTTTAGCTTTTCTTATTCTGCGTTTCCAAGTGCTTAAATGCCAATTACAATTGCTTAAGAAAAGTTAACAAATGGATTATTAAATTGCATTTATAAATTTACATTTAATTTTATTTAATTAATGAGATTAAAGTTTAATTTTTTTTAAATTAATAATTACTTTTATCCATATTTGAATGGATTTGTTCACATTTATAAAATTTCTGAATCTGAAAAATTTGAAAATGAAGAATTTGAAATAATTGTATTCCATCTGTATTAGAACTTATTTAAAATCCAGTGAATATTTAATATTTTTCATACGACTGCAAAGAAGAAAGTTTGTAAATTTATTATAATCTAAAAATACTTTGTTTGATATGTAATATTCTTTTGTAAGAGAACTTTAATTAATATTACAAAAAGTAGGTATTTTTGCATATGACTTAGAAGTGTAAAAATATTTTGCTCATCTTTATATGTTTGAAATAGTAAAAAAAATAATATATATATATTAATTTGGATATAATAAATAATATAAATGGTTAAAAGTGAGTCACATAATTTTTTAAAAACTGAATGATTTGCTATTTAGTGGGTATTGATTATTTTCAACGTTTCTATAAAGCTAAATGCAAATACCCATCACCACTATGTAAAGCAAACAAAAAAGGTAAATAGACTTCTAAAAGAACTTAAACATTTTTATTAAGACTTTTGTAAATATTTGAAAATATTAGTTTTTATTTACATATGTTAATATTTTTTTATATTATTAACTTAGTTTAATTTTTACTCTTTTATTTCTATTTCAACACACAAAGGTTATTTACCAAACTATACAAAATATGTATACATTTTGACAAAAGCAATAATAAATAAAGATTAATTATAATAATTTTAAAATAGTATGAAAAAGCAGAAGTTTTCAATTCAGGCATAAAAATTCATAAACATTAAGATTTAATAAACATTAACAGAATGCTTATTTCAAAAAAGTTATCTGGCTATTTGAAAACAAATTACATATTAGAAGTATGTCTTGATTCAAATAATATGGTTTATAGTGTTATAATTGTTGTAAAACTAACTAGAATTAATTTTAGAATAGAATTGCAATCATTATATTTATACATGTCTTTAACTTTATATTTCAAAACTTTAAATATATATCCCATAAATAATTACATCAGGCATTATACAGTTTGCATAATACCTGAATTTTTCAAATTATATTGTCCAATTATACTAAAGTAGTTTTGAAAATAACAATGCACTAGGAAGTAGATAAATTAGATGATTTCATATTTACTTTCAATTTCTTTGCAGACATGATTGTGATATTTAAACTATATTTGGTGATTATTTCAGTTCGTTTATGTGTTGTTGTAAGAGATTGTAGTTACAATCTCTAGTAACAATATCTAATAAGTATGATTGCACTCACTTTTATTTCCTGTTTCAATTTAATTCTTAGTTTTTCAATCTGCTTAAATAATTATTAATTGTGAAGTTTAAAGCCATATTTAAAACATTTTGTAGTAAATAAATATTCATGCAGCTTTGATTTTTTATCAATGGGCACACAATGAGTAGAGGTATTTTTATAAAGGTTCTAGCAGTATGGATGTGTCTATTTTTTGAAAAAATATTTTACATCTTTATAGAAAATCTCAAACGTGTTGAAGTAACATTTAACTTATTCTTAACTTTCATAGAAACCCTGGAGAAGAAAATAACTGTTAATGTTTTCTGTTATGAGAAATAAGATCTCACATTATCTACTATGCAAAAAAGCAAATCTTTAGCAGCACAATGGAATTTTATGTAGAGTCATATAATCATCTGTGATATCCATACATAACTTCATAAAAAGAAATAATTATCCTCAACCCATGACCTCTAAAAAGTTTTGCCAATTAAAAGTACACTAATTTAAATATCAAGTAAAATAATATTAGAAATAAGTTTTTATCATACTATTAAAAATGGTACTTTACTAATGATCTGACAGAATTAATTTTGATCCATCATATTAAATCTATTAAAGATCTTTATAAAATCAAAAAATTAAAATATGAGATTAGGAGAAGCATTTAAGTTTACTATATCAGTTATGATTACATAAAATAAGATGAATATAGCAGCTATATTATAATTGATAATTTCTTGACAACATCAAAGATTAAAAGTTTATTCTCTTTAAAAAGATATAATCTCCTCATTTATATTCTTTATCATAATAACAATCCATGAAAATATTTAATTCAACATATACAACTCTGTTGAGAAGTTAAAAATATTTGCAGAATATCAAAAAAGATGTTATTCTTTCACATTCTCACACCTATAAAAAATAGAAACTCTGGGTTTAAATGCATATGAAAATGGATTTAAATTAAAAGAGAACCACTTTTATTTCAACAAAAAACTCCATCAAAAGGGCTCAGAGATTAATGAGAAAACTTGTTTGGCCTCAAGAATTGTTGATTAATAAAAATTGATAGTTTGTTGGCAACATTAAAGGTTAAAAGTTATCTCTGTTTACAAAAATAATATAATCTTATTTTTATTTTTTATTATAATAACAATCCATTTGTACATTTAATTCAACATATACAACTGTTTGGAAAAGTTTAAAATATTATTTGTTGAATGTCAACAAAGATGTTATTTTCACTTCTATAAAAACAGCTTTCTGGGTTTAAATGTGTTATATGTATATAATATTTAAATACAAATATATTGTCTATACTAAATTTAATGTAATTAGAAGGGAATAGGACACAGATTTCTAAGCTCCTACATCTATCCACTCCATCTTATAAAACCAGTACACATAACAACATAAAGTAAAAAAGATAAGTGATATATAATGAGTATTAATAGCTCTTAACAAACTTTTCCATATATCCCTATCTCCAGATTAGTTTCTAGCTGCTAGCTGTCATCAGGAAGCTGCTAGGATATTCAGACATTAAATTTAAAAATACCAGCTTAAGTCCAACATTTATCTAATAATTAACTATTAATTTTCAGACATCTATATGTTTTTAAATTGAGCAATCTAACATAAATAGCCATATTGGACTGAACTAAGTTCGGATACACTACATATAATCACTCTATTAATATAACATCACTAAAGCCTCAAGTGCAAAACTGTAAATGCAAGGAAATCAAGCCATATATCATGTGAAGTAATAGCTCTTAACAAACTTTTTCAAATATCTCTATCCCCAGACCAGTTTCTAGTTGTCATCATTTGAGGCACTAGGATATTCAGAAATTAGATCTAAAAATACCAGCTTAAGCCAAGCATTTATGTAATAGTTACCAATTAAGTAGAAAATCTGAAAATTTCAGACATCTATATTGTCTTCAAATCCAGCTATTTAACTTAAACAGCCATATAGGACTGAACTAAGTTCACATACATCATATATTCATAGCTTTAGCAATATAACCATGCCAAACCTCAAGAGCAAAACTATAATTGCAAAGAAATCAAGTCATACATCATGTGACTTAATTTAATAAGCTTGTATTACAATGTAGTATAATGAGTATTAATAGCTATTAATAAGCTTTTCTGAATAACCCTATCTCAAGACCAGATTCTAGCTGCTGGCCATCATAAGTGAGGTGCTAAGATATTCAGACATTAGATTTAAAAATACCATCTTAAGCCCAGCAGTCTTCAAATCCTAGATCTAAGGTCTGAATATCCTAGTACCTCACTGAAGACAGCCAGCAGCTAGAAACTGGTCTGGGGATAGGGATATTTGAAAAAGCTTGTTAAGAATTATTAACACTCATTTTATGACAATTGCAGTACAAGCTTATTGAATTAAGTTCATGTGATGTATGACTTGATTTCCTTGCAATTATAGCTTTGCTCTTGAGACTTTGGCGATGATATATAGTTAAAGCTATAAATATATGATGCATCTGAATGTAGTTCAGTCCCATATGGCTATTTAAATTACATAGATACATTTGAATACATATAGATGTTTGAAAACTTCAGATTTTCTACTTAATAGTTAACTATTAGATAAATGCTGGGTTTAAACTGTTATTTTTAGATCTAATGACTAAATATCCTAGCACCTCACTGATGACAGCAGATAAAAACTGGTCTGGGGATATTTGAAAAACCCTGTTAAGAGCTATTAATTCTCATTATATAACATTTGTAGTACAAGTTTATTAAATAAGTCATGTGATGTATGACTTGATTTCCTTGCAAAGATAAATGATGTCCAACATATGTATTTCATGCTGAAACAGCATTCACTAGTTGCCCAAACCATCATCTACCATACATATATAATCAGTACTCAGTTTATATTAAAATAGCAAGTCTTCAATCTGATGGCTGAAGATTTGGAGAATGGAGACGAAGCAAGCTTGAATGTATGAGTTTAAATATATAAATGTAAATATATATATATGTTAAATATAAAAATGTTAAAAATAGGATTTGTCAAATTTGTAAGTTTTGAAGTAACTATATTCTACTTGAATAATTTTTCTTTGAGTCAAAGTTAATTAGCCAAAATTTAATAATGTACACTTAGCATAGAGGATTCAATATTCAATGAATATAGTGAGATAAATTTAGGCTGTCTCAATATCTAACTTATGTGCAAATATTTTATGATGGCAAAGTCAAATCCTAATTTCAGCTTTTATGTTATTTTTATATAACTGCTTGTATGTTATATCCTCACACATTAATAGGTTTGTATTTATAATGTTGGTCATGATTATTGTTAGTTGTAAAAGAAAATAAAAAATATGTACTTTGTAACTAAAATTATGATCAATTTGTAAAAAAACTGTATATTTCATGAACAATAATTAATCTACAAAACTTTTTATCAATCATTAATTAATTTATTTTTATTAATAAAACTTTTAAGAAAATCAATTATTTAGTTTTGTCCATGATTTTAACTTTCTGTTATCTATAAACCATCCAATTGATCTAATTAAGTATTTGGTAAATCTATTAAATTAAACAATTACTGGCTTATTTGAGTTAAAAATGTAATCACTGGCTTGACTAATTAAAAATTCTTAAAAAATGACTAGGTTAAATAGTTAAATTTAATGCTATAAAAACCAGCTAAGAATTCTAATTTTTCTAATCGTATTCTGTTCCAGTATTCTTTATTCTGCTGTTTATTCATTCTACTCTGCTATGATTCTGCTTTTATTCATGATTTTTACCTAGACTGCTTAACACATGGTATTTCAGAACTTCTTCCAGTGGCCTTGTTTAAAATTATGAACAACTAAAGCTCTGAGAAGTGGGCTCCACTCTCCAGTTTGTAGCTATAGCTATCAACTATGTAAAATTGCCTGCTGTCAAATCCATAATCAATTCACCTACTACCTTCAAATATTCTGAATGAGTAAATGCACTTCTCAATATTACAATATAGCAGATCTAAAAAAACAGCAAAAGATTATACAAAAACTTCCATCAACAGGTGTGCACAGATACACTGATCTAACACAACTTTTACAGAAAATAATATCCATTTACCAGTTCTTATCTGAACTTAAGGTAAAACTTTTCTTACAAACTTTTTTATTGAGACATTGCTCGTAGGTCAGTGATATATTTATACCATAGTCTGTTTACAAACTATACATTTTTATTGTTATATTTACTCCAAAAAAACTGACTTGTGTCAAGCCACAATAAAAAAGTATAACAGTATATATCTCACTTAAGAGCACTGATTAACTTTTGGAAAATTCTCACCAAAATCACAGTGCAAAATTAATTAACTCACTATACTGGGAGCAGGATGAATATATAGCTTATAAAATATGCAAATTATTTCAGTGAAAAATGTAAATTATAAATATCAGATGTTCCATTTTTTTGACAAAGAGATGCAAAACTCCATCTTGTTGATTGAATTTGGGTCTCTTCCAGTAACCCATACCTCCTTGAGCTTTCTTATGATCATCCCTCTCTATGCAAATAATCTTAATGTTAGAAAAGGAAAATATTCATCCTGTAATAATCTCATGATCCAGAAAAATTGACTTATGTTGCCAATCTTGTTTAGCCTTTTTATAAAGATAGGAGTCATGGGCTACTCTCATAAATCTATTAGCTCAAGACTTTCTGTAGTCTGCTGCTCTACAAGCTTGAGATGAGCATGAAATTTTATACTATTTGAGAAATGTGTTCAAATGGAGTTCTGTCTTTAGTATTTTTCAGAAAATTGTTGAAAAGATGGTGTTCTAAATGCAATTCAAACAGTGACTAAGTAAGTTTTCTGAAGTTTTGTAGCTATGCTAGGAATATATGGGAGGCTAATCCATGGTTTAGGTGGAATGCCATTTGTAGTGGTTTTGTCACAGTTCATATAATTATTTTTTTTACTATTTTTTACTATATTTATTAATGTTGAATATTTGTAATCTATATCTGTGGGGGTCTTTGATAAATTCTTCAATGTTAAGTTTCTATATATTATATTATTACCATTAATATGTATCTGATATAACAGACCATTTGAATCTAGTCATAAAGTTTAATCTTTTTAGTTTCTTCATAAATGATTTGTTTTTCATTTTAAAAAAGACACTAAATATTTTTTTCTTCTTATAAGGTTGAGATAGATTTATTTAAAAGGAAAAAGCTTTTTCCAATTGTTGGTAATTGCAAGCCATGCTGCATTTGGTGAGAAGATTAAATTTGAATTATATGAAAGAAGTAGCAGTTTTAAATGAGATAGATTTGATTTTACAATTTCTTATGCATAATTGTAATAATTCTCTAGAGATTTTTTTAAAATTATGCATAATGCATACTTGAAATGATGTATGTATGCATTCTAAATTATTTGTTAGCAGTTTTCTTGTTTGCTTTCTGTCATATGTATCTGAAAGTAAAGAAATAAACATGTTTGTCCATTGTATATATTGATCTTAGATATTTATTTACCACATTAAATTATTCTTATATGTTTTGATCCCCATAATTTTGTTTTATTATTCCCACTTAATATATTCATAATTATTGGAGGTAAAGTGACTACCTTCTCATAAGTTCCTGTTCAAGTTATTCACAAATATGTATGTTTTACAATGCTGTAAAGAGATTTTACTTCATATGATTATGCATATATTTTGCTTTTCCCCCTCAGTATTAATAGATCTATTATTGTTGTTCTTCATTTGTTTATTTTCATGGTTGGATCAATGCACCACATATAAGCTTTGTTTAGTAATAGCCTGCATGTGTGACTACACATATATATTGAAAACTGCTGAGTATTCATTGTTCGCAATGCCAATATGAAAGATATACATGTACACACATCTGAATAAAATATCAAGTCTTTGTAAATTTCAGGGATTATTAATAGTACTAAAAATAAAATTTATTGGAACTATGATATTTAAACTATCACTAGCAGATATACCACATACTTATTTAAACAAGTTAATTAATGATCAATCACTGTCATGTTTCAAATATCTCTACTATTTAAACCCTACCATTGAATTGTATATTAAATTGTTAATTAATATTGTTTTGTTAATTGTTAGATTTGTCAAGCATTTTGTTTACTATTGTCTATTCTGCTAACAGTTATTTTGCCAAGAATCTCTGCTCTCCACAATCTAGAGGCAATTTTAGATATATGTGTGATGGTACAGAACTCGACATTCTCATCATTAAATTTATAAATTTTCTAGACTAGAAATCTAGTGGCACCCTCAGATGATGGGTATTAGGTGATGGCTGTCTATTACATACTATATTTATTTATTGTTGGCACACATCATGGAACAGAAGATGGATCAAAATTAGCACTCAATGTAGCAGAAAATTTATACAAATTCAGCATGCAATACTGTAAGTTAAACAAAGTCAACAAACAATGATACAAAAGATTAGATAGTATGTGAAATAAATAAAGCCAAGATTGAGAAAATATAATAAAAATAGAAGTGAGAAAAATAATTGTGTTAAAGTCACAAAAAATGTTGTGGCTCTCAAGGAGAAATTAGAAGCAATGCAACAGAAAATGGAACAAAAATATAAAAATTTTCCAATTAAAAGAATGTAAAATGAAAGAAAACAGTAATAGTAGAGAAGGCAGGATGTCTTTAAATAGAAATAGACAATAAAAAAGCAGATCTAGGAAAACAAAGTGCAGATATGATAAAACAAGAGAATAAAGTGTTAAATTGACAAAGATTATGATAATGATTTCAAAGCTGACAAGCAAAGGAAAATAAACTTGTGTGTTTAAAAAATAAATTTACTGCATATATGTTATAATTTTGTCAGCTATTTTAATAATTCCTTGTGCTTGAATAATTCCTTATATAGTATAGCCCCTATCTATATGATTAGAATTCGTAGTAAGAAATTTAATGTGATGAATGGTTATATCATCATTTTAGGGGAGATACTAGACAATTTGAAATGCATGCTCCAAAAACTTTGATATGAGCAAGAAAGTAATATTTTGGAATATATTCCCGTATTTAATTTGCTTGCAGCCTCAATAAGACTTTTTGTAAAACTTTTATGCATTCAAATACAGGATTAAACTCTTGCTGATGAACAAAAAACATAAAGATGATGAAGATGTAGTTAAATTAATATATCAGTTGTATAGCTTGAGAATGACAATAAGTAATAATACTAAAAATGCAAAGAGCAAAAAGAGCAACCACTTAAGGTTCAGCTTTCAAAGAAAATTGATAGAGGACCTAAACCACAACTCCAATACTAAATAAAATATTTGGGAGTGAAATATTTTGGCTGGTAGTCATAAACAATGATAAGCAAATTTAATTTTGTCAATGTTAAGTTTTAAAAAAATGAAAACTTTCTTATAGCAACAATTCAACATTAATAGTCAGTTTTATTTTTCCTGCCCTATGCTGGAAGCCATTAAGATAGATCTTGAGTATCTCAATATCTAACTTATCTGAAAATATTTTTATGTTTGTAAAGCATAAGCTTAATTTCAGATTTTAAGTTTTTTTATATAAATCCTTGTATCATATACATGCACAGATAAATAGGTTTGCATTTATTATGTTGATCAAGGTTATAGTTAGTTGTAAAAAAAATTAAAAATATATATTTTGTAACTGAAATTATTATCATTCTAAAAAAAAATTATATTACAGGAACAATACTTAATCAAAAAACATTTTAGCAATCATTTATTAGTTCATTTTTATTACTAAAAACATTTAAAAAAATCAATTATAATAATCAAAAAAGCAAGTCATATATAGTGTGACATTGCTTTTATAAGCTTGTATTTACAAATATGCAATATAGAGAGTATACCAATAGCTCAAACTAGCTCTTAATTGATAAGTGTGGTAAGAGAAAATATTTAAAATCTCTATGTGAAATGTTACCATCCCCAGAACAATTGGTATTGAGATTATGGCTCACCTCAATGAGGAGCTAGAACATTTAGACACTAGATCTAAATGACCATCTCAAAAAACAGCACTTATTTAATACATAATATTTAAGTAGAAACTCTGAAATTTTCAGACATGAAAATGTCTTTAACTTCAGTTATCTAACTTAAATAGCTATATGGTACTGAATTAAATTCAGATCTAAAATATATTAATAGTCTTATCATTGCCAAGCCTTTAAAGATAAAATTATAGTAATCAAAAAAGCAAATCATATATACTGTGACATTGCTTTTATAAGCTTGTATTTACAAATATATAATATAGAGAGCCTACCAATAGCTCAAACAAGCTCTTAATTGATAAGTGAGGTAAGAGAAAATATTTAAATCTCTGTCTGGAATGTTCCCATCCCCAGACCAATTCATTTCGAGCTTATGGCTCACCTCAGTGAGGAGCTAGAACATTCAGACACTTAAAACATCAACTCAAAAACCAGCACTTCAGATTGTTCTAATTAAAAATTTGGTAAATCTAGTAAATAAAATAATTACTGACTTATCTGAGTTAAAAAATGTAATCACTGGCTTGAGTAATTAAAAATTCTTGAAAAATAATAAGGCTAATTAATTAAATTTAGTGCTGTAAAAAGACCAGCTGACAATTAAAATTCTAATCTGAATCTGTTTTTGTCTTTTTTATTCTGCTGTTGATATATTCTACTCTGCCATGATTTTCCTTATATTCATGATTGTTACCTTGCCTGCTTAACATGTGAGTGGCCATGTTTAAAATTTATGAACAGTTAAAGTGCCTAAAAATGAGCTCCACCTCCAGTATGTAACAACTGCCATCAAATGTTTAACCTTGCTGAAAAACCAGCAATCTAACCTAAAATATGATACAGATGTACATGGATAAAATGTTGTCAAAGTATAATGATGATATTTTAAATTGAAAGGATTATTATTTAAGAAATGCTAAAATATTGATTTTCTACATTTTTGTCACTACATCCTTGATGCCATTTATTGGAATCATCTTATTTTTATACATATTGATAAAACCCTTTATTAATCTTACATTGTGTTTACAAATATATATTACAGTGCCTACAGATTATACAATACACTAATGGAGAGACTGTTATTTTTTTAAGAAAAAAAACTATAATGGTAATATCAATTGATATTAGATGCTTCATGTGCATATAATTAATGGGATTTAAATTACAGGATTATGTATTGTGCAATAATCACTCAAAATGGATTAACATGCCTAAAATGTTCTTCTAATAAAATCACATTTGATATCCTAATGGAATAATTTTTAAATAATACTTTTGTATTATTGCTTCCCTACAGCTATTGGATATTTAATGGATTATATATGGATTTCCTTATAAAATCTAATGTGCAATAGGACTTTGAATATAAAGTATTTCATGATTATTGCAGATTGTTCAGTTTCATTTTAATTTTTATTATATGTATACTTGAAGGGTTACTTTATGTATGTTTGATTATTAAGGAACAAATGACTAAACATATACATAATCAGGGGTAAACCATCATAAATTAGTTAGAAATTGTAAATAATCATTAATTAAACTTTAATCTGAATAACTTCCTTAGATTTCTTAGTACTTTTTATAGTAGCAAATCATAAAATAAGCATTCTCTGATATATTTTATAATTCTTTAACAAAATTAATGTGAATGTATATAATTCCTCTGGTTTTGAAATAAGTATGTTGTTCAACATCACTAATAAGTATAAACATGCATGTGATCATTACAATTTTAAATTCTATTTAGCTTCGATTTTACATGCTTATTATTATTATTTAGTATAAATAAATTGTCATCATTATTTTATTAAGTTAGAAGTTTTTAATTTAATTAAATCATTTAAGGGCAATAACCATAATTTGTATTCAAAGAAATACGGATAAATGAACTTTAATTAGTATATACTGTAATGGTAAGACTTCATATGTCTTGTTAATATGTTGCAAAATTCCACCACCATGTTCGAAGAGCGGTGTAACAGGTGGATTCAGGGCCTGCGATACCGTATTCGAACATAATCATTTTATTCACAACAAAACCCACATGACAACGCGTCTACCATAACAATAGCAATATCTTTCTAGGCCCGGTGGTCAGGTAAACAAGAGACTCTAACTAATTATTTAATATTACGAACTACTGCTATATACTTAATACTAGTTGACAATGAAATGAGACATTGTGTTATTTAATTAAGCAGACACGCAACATAGAAATATATAAATATTTAATGACGATTAATTACGCTACCAGGGTATCATATTAATTACATCCCATGCCTCACGTTTGAGTTGCGAACATTATGAGATCGTAATGATGAGTGCATTTGTCAACCCGGCCATCATTCCTTACTTTCATAATGTTAATATACTCTAATAACTTATTTATAGATTAGCAGATGTGGAGGAGTGAAGTTAGATTGGGCATAGACATTCATAATCATTATTAAAGTGACCTGCAATAGTTTGGATGCTGCCGAGCTATAAGAGAATCGGCTTTCTAAGAGGATAATCACTGAGAAACGTTGGAGGCTAAAGGGATGGCAAAACATCGGGTCGGAGCCCTTAAGAGTGGTCATGAGTGCGGTATCAGTGTGAGGCCATAGCCTTTCCATCCCCAACTGTGTGACAAGGTTAGTTGCTATTGGAGTCATTTGTATGCTCCTTGATTAGGAGAACTAAACATTTACAGTGGCTCTATTTCATTTCTGCGATTTAAATTTAAGGCATCGATAACCCAGCGCCGTTCACACATATAATGCAAACACATTTATCTACTCTATACTTTGATAAAATAAATATAAAATCCACCTCCAATCCCTACATGACTAAGCAATCAATTTACTATTTCCTACCCCCCCTCTTCTTCTTTCATAAACAATACTGCTTTTATTTAAGACTTAACAAACTAACTTTAAAATAAATGATCGCCAAGTAACCAATACACTATATTAATAATTATAGACCTTGATTTCATAATACATATTGAATTTAATTTATGATTCCCAAGCTGAGTGTTTATTTAAAGATTCGGTAGTTTATTAATTTTTACGTTTTAAAGACGTGCAAAAGAGGAGTAACTCTTCTGTGAATTAATGGGAAGAAAACATCAGCTCGAAACGTGGGCATGAAATATAATATTTAACTAATACAAATAAAATTTAGATACCCAAGTAGAATAATAGGAGATAGATTATTTTACGAGGTTCATTACAGTATAAGATTATTTACAGATAGTTACAGATGTACATTTAAGTTTAGTTAGAATTACACGATAATGGAATTTTGAAAGATGAAATTAAAATATATATTAGAAATATAGAATTAACATTAGAGTTCAAACACAGTCTTTAATCTTGGGTATCATGCTACCTTTGATTCATTGAAGTGTGCACACTTGTTTGGAGGGTCCGAGTTTCCTGGTTTAACAGCAGTCACATTTAGAAATATTTATATATTGGCAGTAGCATCAGTTTAGGTTTATCTCATTTATGGGAAGCTCCGTATTGTATAGCCATCAGTCTGGAGAAGCGTTGTAAGGTGCCTACTCTTTGCACATTGTTAGATATAAATTTGGATCGGGAGAAGTCACAAGTAACAGCATATTTTTTAATTTAATAGCTTTTTCTGCCCTTTTTAATAATCAGTTGTTGCTTTTATGCTCTTTTTCTTTATCTCTCCGATCCATCAAACAACTACGTCATCCATCCAAGCTGTCTCTCTGGTCTGTGCTATATATCCCTTTAGGTCACGGATGCATTAGTGGTACAGGTTGAAATTTTCAATCTGACCACTTTTAAAAATTTACCTTTTTACATGACGTAATTTTGACAAACCCTTTTTTATATAATTGTAAGTTTAGAATACTTTTTAGCTCTGTCATCTCCCCCCCCCCCCCGCTATGATTTGCACTCTAATTAGCAGGGGAATTTCTATTTTTAAATATCTTTACGTTTACAATTTAAAAGAACTTTTTAGATTTATAATTTAAGTATTACTTGAATTTGACCTAAATAATAACAATATGTTTACGTTTAAAATATAGTTATTAAAATATAACTTAAATGATCTCAGTAAGATTAATATGATCACTTAATTTTACACAAAATCACGCATGGCAATTTAATAATACTCTGCAGTGCGTTATTTTTAATATAAAGATTATAGCGGAGTATGTGCGCATATATGACATTTTTAAATAATTGTACATATATTGCATATTATTACGCACCAAATCCAATATTCAAGGTCAAAATCCATGTAAACTTATAATAATGGGTGAGAGGTAGAATGATGACAGAACTAAGGTGAAACGAAGATTTGAATACAAATCTTACAGTTTCAATACTTAAACATTATATTATATACCCATTTTACCTAATTAATATATTTAAATCCTTACCATTTAATTTATTGTATATTCCACAAGAGATAGCATTCCTTATTATTCCATTCTATTTTACATTGTATTAGTATGGCTTAGGGATTTAAAACCCAGGCATATACATAGTTCTTTATTTAATTCATTTCAATATTTCTTTTTTTACTTTATGAATTTTGAATTTGATTAGATTTAGTAAAATGTCTTTCTCTTGGATATTATAAATTGTTAATTTTCTTACCTCAATTTTAAAGACCAATCAAAGAGGTTTTTTTTTTATTTCATTCAATTTTATTTATGCAATAAACTGATGCCTTAATTTGTTGATATACCAGTATATTGCCCACTAATCCCATTACAATGTATATATATGCACACACACTAAGTAGTCTTAGAAAATCCCACTGCAGAAAAAGGCCTTATTACCGCTCCCCTCTTTAATTTCACAGACAAACAGTAAAAGAAAGTTTTATTCATTAAGATTCTCATTAGCCAAATAGAGTGAGTTTGAGCAATTGTCTATCTTTGATGCACTTTGTTGCAAAAAAGAACTAGATAAACGATTTATCAATCAATATCAAATATTTTTCTGGGTTTGGTGTGAAAAGGCCATCAAAAATAAGAATTCTAAGTCTGATTGAAATTTGGAAAAAAAAAAAAAGATTTGCCAGATCATAGACATAGCATGTAGATCACAGTTCCTTACACACACACACATATATATATATGTACATTGTTGAATATATTTAACGTTTTATGTGCATCTAAGCAATGATGTAGCTTTAATAACAAAGGGCATTTTATTGCATCTAACTACATTTTCAATAAAAGAAGTAAATATCTGTAGAAAATATTTTATATATTAAAAATGTATAGTTTTAATTTAGCCATATTAAAATAAAGTAAATATTTAAACATATATAATGTATTATATAAATTTCTAAACTGTATGTGTATGTTTATTTGTATAATAGTGAGTTTTTTTTAAGGGTCATAGCATTGGCCGGGACACTGGGCAACTGCCTGCAAGTGCAAGGCAGTCGGGCTGACCTCTCGTCCACCAATGCAAGACTATAATAGTGAGTTTAGTTAAATATCATGGCTAAATATATTCTTCCTTCTTAAAATCACTTCTTTTAAACTCCGTAAAATATAATAATAAGTAAATCATAAACTGTCATAGGGTTTTAATTAATGAAAAAAAAAGTGTATACACTTATTTATATTTGTAATGTGGCCTGTACGAGTAATAATAATGAGTGATATAACTTTATCTAAAATTAAATATCAAGGCAAATTAATTGATAAATTCAAATTTTAATTATTTTAATCCTGATGAAGCTCGGTTGTTGTGCGCGTATTTGCGCATTAAAGT
The DNA here is from genome assembly GCA_028023455.1 of Epiperipatus broadwayi. NCBI lineage: Eukaryota > Metazoa > Onychophora > Udeonychophora > Euonychophora > Peripatidae > Epiperipatus > Epiperipatus broadwayi. Next base: position 2,597,713 of record JAQFVV010006198.1, on the reverse strand, counting down.
TATATATATGTATAGTATGCACCTGAGTTTAATAATTTCTTTTTACAATTATTTTTAATAAAAAAAACAAACAAATAATGAATAAATCACCATTTATATCTTATCATCGTTTCCATTTAATAGTATTTTAGCTTTAGCTGTACAAAAAGACTTTAAACTACATTTATATCTTTACATGTAAGTGTGTGGAGTCACCACGTTTGGGTGATCAGGTTGTGCAGGATACAAATGTGATACATCATTACAAGCGTGTCAAGATGCCAAAATAATTAATAAAATTTATATGTAAATAAAAATGTTTACATTTTTGAATCTCTACATTGTTAGAAATACATTCTAAGTGTAAATATTTTGTTATTTAAATATGAGTGTAATATTTTTTACTTAAACTTATTGTGACAATTGTCTAATCTTCAAATTTTAAAGTTTGAGTTCAAAATATACTACATATATACTCTTATCATGACATAAATAAATAATTCAGATTGTATGCAACTGAACAGGAAGTAAATGAAGCTTCCAGTGAGTTATATCATGTTTGCAACCCAATCATAACCATCCATCAACCCAGAAGTCAGATCAACCCTTCAGACCATAAACACATTAGAAACATACACTTTGTTAAGCAATTCATATAGCACATGTGACATTTCAATTTCATATACACATTGTCTCTAGAGAAACCCTAATCATAATTTTTTTATTAATTATATTTCTGTCACAGATTGCAGAAACATATGATCAAAGACATATGAAAAGGATAAATGATTCCCAACATGCATATGTCACGCTGAGCCAGCACTCATCAGCTGGCCCAGATGATAATCTCTTATACATATCATCATCATTTATTCAGTATATATATATAGATAACAAATTACTATAGTTTAATTGACCGGTTTCAAATTTTCTACAGTACAATATTTATATAAATCACTCTAATGGGAATATATTAATAACTGTACTAATCATTCATCAAACCTAGACATTAGTTCTAGCTCATATAAGTTTTTTTTATGTCTTATTTAATGAATAATGTATCTGCAGTGACATAGACACATCAACATCTGATTTCTTTGCCCATGTCAACAGTGTTGATAAGTTTCACATTTTTCACACAAGATGGGGACAATATTCACTTTTAACACATTATAAAAAGGTGTACAATCATAATACTATATTGAGAGGATCAAAATAGAGCTTTAGTTTCAACAACCTCTTAATATGAAATGACAATTCAGTATATACATAAATAGTTGTAATGGTTCAAAAAATGTTAAAACATTTTTTAACAATAAAACAGGTTTGAATTTGTAATAAAAAAATTATTTAAGGCTGAGCACTTTCAATACTGAGTAATATCATAATCATAGCATTATGTGATTAAAGGAAGTTGAGATCTAGATTTAAAGTTACTTTTGAATATTAAATAATAAGATTATCATAAAATTGAATTTTTACAAGTAGATTTACATACTAATGATGAAAGTGGTCACTACAAGTGCCATTTTTTTTTAGAAAGAGGGGTACTAGATGGCATAGTGATCCTTAGCTAATGACCATGCTTCCTTCACCTCTCTTTTTCTGTCATCTCTTTCAGATCAAATGATGTCAGTGTAGAGAAATCAAAGTTATGACCTGATTGCAACTCATGATCCAAGAAAATGGAAGAGTATTCTTTACTTTTCTTGTCCCAGTTGCACAGATAGTTATGCTGGGTATGTCTTTTACATAAGTTAGCTCGGGTTTCACCATAGTGAGCTGATATTTTAAGTCAGCTCATATATATATAAGCTCACATATTTATAATTTGTCATAAATATTTTTGAAGTTAAATAGTTTGTAAAATGAAAAAAAAAATTAATTAACAAATGGTTTTGATTTAATGGAAAGGGTAAAAATTTTGAACTTTTATTTTGAAATAAACAAATAAAATTGAATATAATTTATTAAAAAAAAAAAAAAATGTTAAAAGTGTTTAATTAAAAGGGAGAAAAATTCGAGAGATAAAAGGGTGGGGAAAAGAAAACAAAATTAGATTCTTGGTAGTAATTATACTCTATTGTTGAAACTTTCACAAAGTAAAAATATTTGGTTAGTAATTGCTATTACGCTAATTAAAAAAAAAAAAGATAAGAAAGAGTGGAGATAAGATCGCTTTTAGAGAGATCAGTTGACTTGACTTTAGAGACCAGCAAGGACAATAAAGAAAGCAGCTGTGTTTCGAACAATAAAAATTATTATTATTGAAATTTAATTTTGCGGACTCTTGTCAAATGTATAGCGGCTAAAGTTATCACAACCTTCCCCTTTGGGGAATTGACCGCCACTCCATCTGAATGAAGCTATCGAGAGAGTTATGGAATGGAAGAAACGGATATTGCTAGCCGGACAACCAAAGGAACACTCATGGAATTCGCATGTACAAGGACAAAGGCACGACCAATGGAATGTAAAACCTATGAAAATCAGGCCACTCCGCTCTGATCGATCAGGGTAATTATAAACTTTTAATTAATGAGAACTCTAAGTAAAGCGTAATAGAACTTTATCTTTAATTTAATTTTCATTTATTATGTTTATTACGAATGTTTCAACAATAGAGGGGGAAAATAAATTTGTTTAATATTGTAATCTATTAATGTTAATTTTCGTTCAATATTTTTTATGAAATATTGGAATAACTGTATTTTAAATTATTTAATATCTATTCGATCTAGAGAGTAACAACAGGGTGGGGGTATAAAAGTGCGTCGCCAAGTAACAGAGAACCTTGGGGCGTTACTCGTTTGTTAGTAGAAAATAAGGAAAGAATTGAAAGTATAAGAAAACGAAAGACACTTATACGTTCATTGTAAGATTTTTGCAATTTATTTATTTACCAAAGAAAGTGGAGTTTAAAAATAAACTTCAGGAAAGATTAAAAATACTATAAGTCGTCTTATATACACGTCTGCTAGAATTCGCAGTATTAGTGTAGGCGCGAGTAAATCTATGGTAAATATTTGGGAAGCATAATTAGAAAGTAAACAGAGGGAAAATCAGAAATTGTAAGTCAGTTCTTTCTGGATCGGATAGAATTATAAGGTTATTAATAATAAATAGTAGTAAAAGAAATTAAAAGTTTTTTTTTGTCCAACGTATTCTTGAATTCTTGAATTATTTATAATAATTAGTTAGTGTTCTTAAAGGAAAACCCCTGTGAGATTATAATCAAAGTTTATAATCAGTGAATCGTCGTTCGAAAATAAATAAAGACCAGGTTTATGTAAAGTTACGTGACCAGGTTCCAAGAGAGAAATCCTTGGTGGCGCCCTCGACGACGATTCTAATAACTAAAATTCAGTTAGTAGGGGAAGAAAGAAAGTTGTCGTGTCACAGAGGAGTGAGGGGGGAAAGTTAGAAAATGGCGCTTCCAACGTGTCGGGCTCGTTAACAAGAGAAACGCCCAGAGATTAGAGTTAAAAGAGAGAGTAAATTTTTTAGTAAGGGGGTGGATTTCAGATGGTGGTGGTACGTCAGTATTCTCGTAGGGAAGGTTATGAGTTCGAATATAAAATTAAATAAAACAAAAGAATAAAATATGAGTGAGGACGAAAGTAGCATGGAAAGCCCGGTGGTAACATTTAAAAACCCCGAGCGGTGTCAGTTGCAAGAAATATTGAAAGCTATCGCTGAGCTCAAAGAAATTGTAATGGAAGACCGTAAAGAAATAAAAGAAATGAAAGGCATGATACAAGAATTGAGGAAAGATGTGAATGAATTAAAAGAGAGGGAAAAGAATAGGAACAATGAAAACAAGAGGGAAGTCGTAGACCCAGAGGACCATAAAGTCAGTAAAGAGAAAGAAAAGGTAGAAAACGAAGAGACAGAGCAGTTTACAGGGGAAACTAAAGAAATCCCGAACAAGAAGGCTATACAAATAAACCGAGAGATAGAGGTAATAAAAAAAAAAGCTCAACGAATCTGGAGAAGAAGAGTTCGATAGGGTCACGTTGGTGAAATTTATACACATAAAAACATTTAAAGGGGAAAGGGAGGAAAGCCCCTTTGACTACCTGGACAGTCTAGATGATTTTTTCTACGTCCATAGGTCGAAAGAAAAAGAGAAGATCATAATAGCAACGAGCCATTTGAGTGGTGCCGCTAGGGAATGGTGGAAGGCGGTAAATTACAAACCCCCTACATTCCAAGAATATCGAACTATGATTTTGCGAGGGTTTTGGAGCGTTGAGAAACAAGAAACCATACGCATGAAGATATCGCAAGAAAAGTATAAAGCGGACAAAGACGGTACGTACAGTCAGTTTTTTCAACGTCAAGCGGCAAAATTGAGAGCCTTGGAGGCATATCCGATGGATCAATTCCAGATAGTGCGAACTATCAGATTTAACCTTCCGTCAAGTGTGCAACGTAAGTTGGCCGAAAACCGTCGGTTATCCATTGAGGAAGCATTAGAAATATTACAAGATATAGAATGGGAGGACCAGGGGGTAGGTGGAGAAAGTAAAGTTAGATGGGAGAACTGTAACGAACCCGCGAGTACGAGTAACTATAACCCCAAGAAAAGTTGGGACAAGTCACCGCGGGGCAATTAAAGTTTTTTTTTATTGTTTTTTTATGACAAATGGGGCAATGAGCTGATATTTTAAGTCAGCTCATATATATATAAGCTCACATATTTATAATTTGTCATAAATATTTTTGAAGTTAAATAGTTTGTAAAATGAAAAAAAAAAATTAATTAACAAATGGTTTTGATTTAATGGAAAGGGTAAAAATTTTGAACTTTTATTTTGAAATAAACAAATAAAATTGAATATAATTTATTAAAAAAAAAAAAATGTTAAAAGTGTTTAATTAAAAGGGAGAAAAATTCGAGAGATAAAAGGGTGGGGAAAAGAAAACAAAATTAGATTCTTGGTAGTAATTATACTCTATTGTTGAAACTTTCACAAAGTAAAAATATTTGGTTAGTAATTGCTATTACGCTAATTAAAAAAAAAAAGATAAGAAAGAGTGGAGATAAGATCGCTTTTAGAGAGATCAGTTGACTTGACTTTAGAGACCAGCAAGGACAATAAAGAAAGCAGCTGTGTTTCGAACAATAAAAATTATTATTATTGAAATTTAATTTTGCGGACTCTTGTCAAATGTATAGCGGCTAAAGTTATCACAACCTTCCCCTTTGGGGAATTGACCGCCACTCCATCTGAATGAAGCTATCGAGAGAGTTATGGAATGGAAGAAACGGATATTGCTAGCCGGACAACCAAAGGAACACTCATGGAATTCGCATGTACAAGGACAAAGGCACGACCAATGGAATGTAAAACCTATGAAAATCAGGCCACTCCGCTCTGATCGATCAGGGTAATTATAAACTTTTAATTAATGAGAACTCTAAGTAAAGCGTAATAGAACTTTATCTTTAATTTAATTTTCATTTATTATGTTTATTACGAATGTTTCAACAATAGAGGGGGGAAATAAATTTGTTTAATATTGTAATCTATTAATGTTAATTTTCGTTCAATATTTTTTTTGAAATATTGGAATAACTGTATTTTAAATTATTTAATATCTATTCGATCTAGAGAGTAACAACAGGGTGGGGGTATAAAAGTGCGTCGCCAAGTAACAGAGAACCTTGGGGCGTTACTCGTTTGTTAGTAGAAAATAAGGAAAGAATTGAAAGTATAAGAAAACGAAAGACACTTATACGTTCATTGTAAGATTTTTGCAATTTATTTATTTACCAAAGAAAGTGGAGTTTAAAAATAAACTTCAGGAAAGATTAAAAATACTATAAGTCGTCTTATATACACGTCTGCTAGAATTCGCAGTATTAGTGTAGGCGCGAGTAAATCTATGGTAAATATTTGGGAAGCATAATTAGAAAGTAAACAGAGGGAAAATCAGAAATTGTAAGTCAGTTCTTTCTGGATCGGATAGAATTATAAGGTTATTAATAATAAATAGTAGTAAAAGAAATTAAAAGTTTTTTTTGTCCAACGTATTCTTGAATTCTTGAATTATTTATAATAATTAGTTAGTGTTCTTAAAGGAAAACCCCTGTGAGATTATAATCAAAGTTTATAATCAGTGAATCGTCATTCGAAAATAAATAAAGACCAGGTTTATGTAAAGTTACGTGACCAGGTTCCAAGAGAGAAATCCTTGGTGGCGCCCTCGACGACGATTCTAATAACTAAAATTCAGTTAGTAGGGGAAGAAAGAAAGTTGTCGTGTCACAATAGTAAGACTTCAAGTAATTAGGTTTTTTTGCAGTTAATTTTATACACAATTTGATGAGAAGTCTCTCTAATTATTTTATCTTTTGAATTATTTAATAATTTATTTAAAGCAAAAACTGATGTTGTATATATTGGTATAAATATTTTTTTAATTTGTATGCGAGTTTCAAAATATAAGGGAGCTTAAACCATTTTTTATTATCATGTTGAATGTTTGTTGAGTACAAAATTTTGTTATAGAAATTTGCAATAATTGTGATTATTTTTTTAGAATTGTATCCAATGTTTATTAGGTCTTTAGTGTATATATCAATGTTTCTTCTCCGATCAGCCTCGAGATTGCACAGCTTTAAGTTTGTACGAAGGAAGACTTTTAGATGAACATATTTATGGAAAAAGAGAGTATTAGACCTTGGGTATATGGTGCCTCTTACATTTAAGTAAATAACTCAGATTATATGTAATTGAACAAGAAGTAGCATTCTGATTGTAAATATTTTTTTTAAGGTAAGAGGAATACTTCTGTACATAGACTTGTTTCTGACAATTGCTTGAGCCTCAAGATATGCAATTATACTCCACCACTGCATTAAACCAAATAGGCTAATACCCTTTTTTTTATAATTAATCAAATTTATATGTAAAAGAAAATATTTCGATTTCCCAAATACTTTTATTTAAATATCCTAATTTATACAAAAAAATAACACATTGCTGTTAATAATTTATTTAAAAATAAAACTATTTTAGTCATATTGCTTCACAATTTGGTATTTCTTGGTATAATAAAATTACTTTTATCAATGATATTTTACAGAGGGCACATCATTTATTCAGTTTAGAATAGTGTTGCAGTGGCCAACTCTAAAATGAGGGATTCTAGGATTGATTCTGCTACTATCTTGTGCAAAATATTTTTAATATAAATATTATCTTTCCTTTTTTTATTGTGCTACATGTTATATGTTTTACTAAATAGTTTTTTCTATTTTTAACAAAGATAATATATTTTTATGTTGTATTATCTTTTTACATGTTTTACTAAACAGCTTTTCATTGGATGTAGGCTCAGGTTTTTTTCTCTAGGTAAAACTCATAACTGATCCATAATTCACACTACAGTCCGAATCTAAAAAAGTCAGAATGAGTTAAAAACAATTTTTACAAAGATATTATTGCACATTCTCATGATTGTAATGCAAACACTTCATGATTACAATATTGATAAAGTCTAAAAAATGTATTTAGTAGAAAAAACTAAGTGTTTGATTTTTTTATACTTATCTAATATAACATTAGAATAAACAAAATAAAGTGAAAAACATTTTAATGGCTTCTAAAAATTTATTCAATTATTAATTTAAGAATGAAAATTTAAAATTTCATCCTTTAAATAAATCCTGCATAAATCCCTAATTGTTGGGCTGAACAATAAAATATAATACAACTTAGTTATTAATATGCATTATAAAAATTAAATAATAAAATATGTGTAAATATTTTATTATTGAACAAAAACAAGAGAATCTATTTTATTAATAGAAAACATAAACAAATTAGATGTGAGAGGTTCAAAATTAAAAGTAACTAATGGATTTTTAAAACAAACAACTATTATTGACAAATTGCTGCTAATAGAATGAAAGAATTATATTAGCCATGTTATTCAAAGATTACCTAGTTTGGTGATTTTAATGAATTATAAAAGTTACACCAATGAACAATATAGGTATGAAAATTTAAAATATTAGACTATATATATATATATATATTGTACCCTTACTTCTCGATGTATAATATAGTTTGAAATACGACTAGCTCAATTAAATTATTATGCTTTTAAAATTTGCATATCTATCTTTAATTTACTTTTATACTATCATATTCTAATTAAATTTATTACCAATTATCAAAATCAATATATTTCTATAGTATGTACTAATTAAATAAGTATTTATTAAAATCATGAGACTGTGAAGTAAAGTTACAAAGCAATAAGTAGATTTACATTGAGTCAATATCTTCCAAGACACTGTCTCAATGGCATAAGAATACTATTACCTCCTTATTAACTTACTACTACATCTGCAGCATTCTTATGGCTTTTAAACAAAATAAACTATCTTTAATAGTAATAAAATAAATCTCAACTTTTATTAAGAAAATATAATTAAATAATCTCAGGCTCTTCTAATTATCTTAAAGTAATGATAACCCATGTAAATAAGTATGATAAGGGATTTTATATCAAACCTAAATACATCTAACTTATTTTAATAATAATATACAATACTAGTCTTAGAGTATAACTTAATTTTATCTATTTCTGTTATATCATCAATTATTAAATAAATAATCATATGTGTATCTTTTATTTTCATATAGTATCTTTATTTTGGAATAGATCAAAATCTTATAATTCAATAATCTGTGGCAATAAATAATATTGTAATCTTATAATGTGCATTATAACTACCTTATGACCATAATAATATTATATGTTAATGTCAATCAATTCTTATAAAATGATATCAAGAAAATATTGTGTTTGTTTCTAAATAATAATAATAAATTCATATTGTGCAAATATTATGTTTATTCAAATTATCTGTTGTCAAATGCTGTGGTGTAAAATAATGAACTCGACACACTTTTACAACAAAATTAAACAAATTTATTTACATTAACTTCAACTAAGAATTTATTTACAATATTTACAGTTCAAAATTATGAAAAACAAAGGAAAATAAAATAAGAAAATAATAATACAATATGTTTACACTGTTATTAATTTATACCCCTAATAAGTAATTATACATTCTTTTAATGCTGTACTAATAACATTGAAGTATGCTTTTAAAACTTAGACTTTAAATAAACATCAGTAAACTTCAATCATTACACAGAAAAATTTATGTAAACAATATTTATGTAGCATATGTAAACAATTAAACTTTATTAATTAAATTGCTACATCTCTTAAATATTACTGTTATTCATTTCATCATGTACTAGTATGTGTTTACTTTACTATCAGCATTACTTTAATAGCATAATATAAAACTAATGTATCTTTGTAATGTAACAACAATAATTGATTATAATTTATATTTCATTTCATGCAATTCATGCTACATGTTTTATCAAATATGCATTACATATATGTACTGTTAAGTAATAATATTTAAATTATTCATTAATTTCAAATTCATAAAGTATTATATTAGATAAATTCTATGATTCTTTTCTATGTAAAATTATTACTATACTTTATGTGTTATTCTACTCCTTTTAAATAACTTTCTTTCTACAAAATATCCTCTAAAACTTATTTAAACTTTCCGGAAAACAATCATCAACTTTAAATAAATACTAATTATCCAAACTATTTATACTTCATCATCTATATTCGGTAAATCTTCAATTCAAATATAAACTTCTACATAAAACTTAACTTAATTTATCCAATAAAACAAAAATAAAATATAGACTTTTAAATCTCTTCCTAACTTACAATAAAAATAATTACTTATGAATAATAAATATAATTCTAATACTCCAACATAATAATAATAATAAAAAAATAAAAAAAATAAAAATTTATTTACGAAAGAATCATATAATTATTTCTAAAACTTCTTATGTAATGTTGTATCATATTTATATTATAAATTCAAATTATGCATATCTAAATAAAACTATCACTGCTAATATAATGTGTGTGTATTTTAAAATATTTATACATTCATTCAAATAACATAATATTTAGATGATCTAAAGAAAACATATCAAATACATCAAAATTATTATAATTATAAAATTTTTTACCATAAGCAATGATTTAATGTACAGTCCATCTTCCAATATTCTTCGGAATTACAGCTTCATAAAATAATTCACATTTACACTCACAATCATTCTTTAACATATTACGTGTTATATTAATTATAAAATAAACTTATATAATTAATTATTATATTATTTTTAGTTATTATTTTAAGAAATGTACCTATCTTATTTTTAAATTAATAATATTTAATTTTTATGTTAGATAAATAAAACAGAATTCATATTATGTAACTCCAGCAATGTCTTCTTTTCACCATAATAGTTCTTTAATCCTAGGTACACATTCACTAAAACACCATTTCCGTTTTCCGGTTCATCACGTGGTTTTTAAAAGTTTATAAAATGATAACGTTCTTTTAAAATAAAATAAAAGTTCCCCACAAGAAAAATAAAATAAAATTAAAATAGTTTATAGGCTCCGGATCCAATTCCTTAACGAAAATTATTTAAAGTTATTATTTCTAAACTAGTCTATAGTTTATGAAAAATTATCATTTAATTATTTTAATTGACTTGGACGTCCACATATTACTTGCGCATTTCTTAACAAAATATCCAGGTAAGAATAAGCTTCTTCATCTAAAACAACCAGCGTTTATACTATTTTAATATAATAATTTTATTATATTAAGACCTTTAGCTAATTATACTCTCAATTTATTCACCTTTTAAAATTGTCAACATTCAGTCTTTTAAACATAAAGACTTAACAAGGTAAGTATTTATAAAACTACTTTTATTTCTAATATCTTTACTTAAGATATATATTTAAATTTATAGCTTGCAAAAAAAAAATACTTTCTTCATAAAGAAGTATTTTATTCTTTAAAATATCTATTTTTTAATAATCAATAGCAATTAGCTTTTAAAATTATATACTGTCCAAAATACTACTTTTCTCCATCTCGTAACTTTCCGAACTAATCCAGCGTTTGTCATATTTCTAGTATAAAGTTTCCGATATATTTTCACTATATATGATGTTCCCATGACCATTTGCTTGTAAATTGAGCTTCAATATAGAGACGATTGATAAGGAAAAATTAAATTAACACTGCATGTCTATCATTTAACAATTTTATAAATTATTTATAACGACACTCTTGTAATTTTAAAATTAATTTTAAGAGCGTCTATCAAATTTACTTTGCTATTTTTAATAACACAATTAACTAGAAAATTCAATCACCGAGTCCTCTCCTAACAATTGAACTAAGCTTTTATACCAGAAGAAACTTCCCATCTGATTGGTACATTTAAACAATCAACTTGCTGGCTTATTTACATATTTACCAACAACACAAAATTAAAAATAAATAATGATTTATTTAATATTTAATATTTACTACATTATTAAATTTTTAAAATAATCTTTATCATTTATTTAAATCCACTAAACATTCTTTTAAAATATTCTTACTCACTTGATTTTAATTTTAACTTTTAGAAGATTATTTAAAATAAACTAAGTCTTTTTTATACGTTTTATTTTTAAAGCAATACTTTTAAAAAATCAGATTTAATATTCTACATTGATTTATCTTTATTTTATCTCGTGATAACTCACGTATTACTTATAAATTTTATAACATGATTTTTAAAATAGTTGTGCAACTTTATTAGATAACTTCCAAGCATGTGTGTGCATATTTAACTAACATCTGTTTCTACAACACAAGAAACGCTTCTCATAATCTAAAAATAACTAACAATTGCATTTTTAAAACAAATATTTATTTTTTAAAAATAAATAAGATATTATAACAGATTTTAAATTAATAATTCGATATTATTAAAATCAAATATTAATCTTCTATTTAAGTATTTATAATAATTAAAAATATTTATATTCTTTTATAACATTATTTTATCAATAATAAATATATGCATTTAATTTTAATTTGTCTTTTAAACACTTTTAGTTTTAAATACCTACTTATTAAATATATTAATGCAGTATTAACTATGGCCAGTTTTCCCAACCATATATTATAATAATCATCATTAAAATGTCTCTCTCAATTTCAGCACAATTTCACATATCAAATACTCATAGATTGCTTTAATTAAACCTTTTGAAATATTACCATAAGCAAAATTAACATCACATATTCAAATATATCTTAAATTTAAAATTTTTAACAATTTAGCACAAAAATTAGATGGTGACCCATACAAAAGGGCACAATATAATAAATTGTAATTATTAATATCATAAATATTTTATTACATATCATACCATTTACAACTTTCTTAAACACTTTAACAATAATTCTTTATATCAAAACTTTATCCTTACAGTTTCAGCTGTCCTACAGTCATCATCAGAACTCTTTAGAAATATAACTTTGTTAATAAAAACTGTGAATGAGTTTACGTATGAGAGATTTTAAATTAGTTTTCAAAGAAACAAAATCTTTTAACCAATTTTAATGAATTATTCACATGACAGTTAAAGTTGATCCAAACATTGGTAAAGAAACAGACATATAAGCTTTTCCAACTACTGTACTTCAGAGAGAATAATGGAAATAAGCTGGACTCTCTTTTTTCTTCACTATATAGGATGGGGCTCAGAGGCAAAGCATCCAGAGAATCATACTTTACTGTATATAATATTTTTAATAAACAGGTATTTATGCAATATCAGAGCTGGCCCTAGAAGGGGAGAGGGGCAGTGCAATTTTTTCATGGGTGTGGGTGGCAGTAGTGGAGAGGGAGGGGTATGTTTGATAAAAACACTTAGATATTTTAAAAAATTGTTATTTGCAGATATTTCCTATCTCTACTAACAATTTTGTAGAATTATCCAAAAAATAATATGAAAAGTACTGAAAGAAAAAATCTAAAAATTTCAAAATTACTAAATGAATATTTTTGTTTTAAAATATTATTTAATTATTGTTTCAAACATTACTTTTTTAAACATTAATTTGTTTTATTTTAGCATATAATTTAATCTTTGGGTTTATTTTATAGGAATAAAAGAGTAAAACATCTAAGGTATTTACATAACACTTTAAATGACTAAAGCCATATTGTCAAACTTTATTTCATAGAACGGAAGTGGTAATAAAATTTACTTTGTACAAAGGCACTTCTTTCCCATATGGCTGCACAATCCAAGTGTAACTTTAAATATAGTTTGCTATTTAATGATGTTAACGACTCTGTTTTTAATACTGATAAGTATGGTTATACTATTATTAGCAAACTGTACTTAAATTTAATTATAAGTAAAATTATTTAGTATGTTTTCTTAGGTTTAAGAATAATTAAAATTGGTTTTCATTCCTTAAGCCTAACATACCACTAACTTCATGAATAAACAGTGTATTAATGCCGTAATATAATATATTATATAAACTTTACTATCTATACTAAGTCTTAAATAATAGAAATTCCTATTCTTGCTATACTACTATTATTTTATATATATTGCTTATAAACTATAAATAAATTATTTTCACGTCTCTACGTCTAATCCAGTACAAATAAATATCTCAACTTTAAATAATTTTAAATAAAATAACCACAAGGTGTGTGTGTGTGTATATATATATAATGACTGAACATTACAAAACCTACATTAATTTATATAAAACCATTAATCATACTATTTATTATATAAATATAAATTAATATTAAATATAAATTATAAATAAAACCTATTTTGTCAACTTCCATTCATTCATGTATAATAATAATTATACATGAAATAAATGTTAATTTATATAATTAAAACATATTAATATGTTTCATTATTATACCATTACTAAATGAATATATTGTTTTTCAAGATCATAAATAATACTATTGTCAAAAATAAATTAAGTGTTCATAAACTGATCCATAATTTCTTTCTTTCTTTCCTCTAGCAACTTGAAGTAATTAATAGGCAATGGTGAAAATATTTTAAGAAGGCCATTAACATGCATGTGTTAACTAGCTAAAGTCATTTGTCCATTGTTCATGTTATTTGCTATTCTCTGTAAATCTAGGAAATGAAAAATCCATTAATAATTCTCCTTCAAAAATTTTTAAAGAAAAGTTTAATCATGATTTCTGATGCTTTTATTGAAGTTATGATATCAATATGTTTGTTAACTTTTGATCTTTTTCAAGTTAGAATGAAATTCAAAAATTGAGTTTCACATATATAAATTCAGTAGAATTGCTTGAAAACTAAAATATAACTAAGTTACACCAGCCTAATCCATTTGGAATGTTTATATTTTCAGTATGTCAACTATTATCTTAGATATAGAACAGAGTCAGAAAATATTAAAAATATTCAATAATTCCATGGATTTCAGTTATAAATTCTTATTAGAAGTATATACTCTTATTCTTTTCCTTTACTTTCTTTGCATTTATTCATATATTCATATATATTGCTTATAATAACTCCTTTCATATACATTTGAATGCAAAAAATTTTTTTAATAAAACTTTATTTTCCTGACAGTTTCGACTGTCCAGCAGGTTTCATCAAAGCTACAATATTTGAATGATATAAATATATAACTATTATTTCATATATAAATATACATACATATGTATATCAAAATATATACACATATATACCTTAAACATATATATACAGAACCACATACCTCCATAAACATATTGTAATAGGCACACATGCTATTACATTCTAATAAATAAAATTAGACATAAAAATAAAAGTTCGCAAATAAAAACTTCTTTTTAAGAATTAAAAATTGAAAATTAAGTCATCTAAACTTTATATATCACACAGATGACAAATTATTAAAAGAAAACTTTATTAAAGAAAAAAAAGTATTTTAAAACTAAATTTTTAGAAAAAAAAAACTTTAAAGGATTTAAAGATAAAAATATATTGTTAAAAAGAATGTACAAATTTAATTAATGCTATTTGTGTAAAATGGAAATGATTATTTTTCAATTAGTTAAAGTAAACTAGCATGGTCATATAGGAGAGAAAAAACAATAGGAACGGAATAGCCAATAAAAGAAATCCCTCAGTAAACAGACCTCAACAAAAGGATCATCATCATCATGACGTAATGCCCACTCGATCCAAAAGTTTAATATAAAAGGAAAAGTTTGGAAATAAATTATTAGAAAGAGATGTGAAAGAAGAGATGTGCTATGTGTGTTAGCATGGAGAAAGTTGAAATAGAAGAGATTGAAAAGATGCACTCTTCAATCCCTTCAGTTTTTTTAAAAAAAAGATAGAAAGAGAAATGACCAATCATTTTCCTATATTATAGACCACAGGACATCAGGGCCCAGCAATAAAATATCAGCTACAATAAAGGACCAATGGCTAACTGCATACCGATCTCCTCAGAACATCGTGGGAATTAATACTTTCCAAATTACAAGCAACTAAAAAATACAGACTTTTTAAAACAGTAAGAACTCTAACTAATGAACTTTAGTTCTAAAAAAAAACTTTCCCAGTATTTTAAAACCATAAGAACTTTAGATAATTCATGAACACTAAGTATAAAACTTTCCCAGTATTTAAATTATAGCAATAGAAATTCCTATCTGACCAAACTAAATCATTTATTAATAATTATTTTATTGAATGTATCTTTTTTTTAAAAAAAATCATTTCCATTAATTTATTTTTTCGTTTTTTTTAAGTGTTTATTATGATTTTTTTTCCTGTTAAGCTAAACTTTTAATTAAATCATGTTAAATTTAAGTCAGGCATGAATGACTGCATAGATTCGTAAAGTTATGTTAGTTTAAGGGAGGGTAAATCTTAGGTTATTTGTTTCGCAGTTAACTTGGGTCAATGGATTGTATTGGTGTAATTAGAAAATGTAGTATGAAGATCCGCTATGTGCATGATCACATTATATGCCACACTTGGGAAAAATAAGCCTATTTCTTATTGATCACTGGAGACAGATGATATTCCCTGCTTAGTGGATCACCCCCTTTGCCTATGGAATAGGATAGTAAGATGGCAAAAGGACCACAATCCCTGCCTATGGAGTTTTCTTTTTTATTGTTCTTCTTGCCAGGCAGATATAACATTCCTGTACTGGTCAAGAGAAATTTTCTTCTCTATAACCATGCTATTCAGATGTGCATTCCTGACAGTATGGTATTGTGCTGTCGTATTCAAGCTGCATTGAATACATTGATATATCAGGTAGATTGACATTGGTTTGACTGCAAACTTTTGGCCTAAGGTTAAATAAGGGATAGAACATTTTCTATTTGAGTACAATCTATGAAGTCTATCCATACTGACACTCTAATAAAATATTAATAAAGTCATCTGTGCGAACTTCTAAAATAAAATGTAAATTAAATTATAAAGTAAACAGCATACTAAAATAATTCTAAATTTATATATGTTTAATAAATGTTTGGGTGTGTTGTTGCTGGCAGTGGCTTCTTTTATTTTTTTTTATATTAAAAATTATCTCTGCTGCTCCGTAAGCTAGTGACTGGGGCTGATGGTCGTAATAAAAAATATATGTAAATTTTGGATCTTAACTTACGTATCTGCCTACTATATAAATTTTCCAGGTTCCAATAGTCTGGTGGCACCTGTATGGCAGATACAGTAAGACTCCACTACTCTCCCCAACCATTATAATATATATATATATAAAATCTATATATATATATATGTATATCAAAATAAATACACATATCATTTAAGCATACATATATAGATATACATACACCCATAGATATATATACAAATCTATATATACATATATAAATACAACATCCACATATATACAACCTACATATAAAATACATATATATACAAAAATATATCTAATACACAATTTTTAAATTACTACATCTTAAAAACTATTTTATTTTTAATTTTTAAATTTTTTTTAATACTACGCTTTTATTACTTCTTTATTAATATTATTTTATTTTATAATTTTTACCTTTCATCTTTTCTTCCTACCTATCCTTTTTATTATTATCTAATATACAATATCATCTTTTATTTTTTATTTTGACATTTATAATTTTAACTTTTTCCCTTTTAACTTTTTATTTCTAATCTTATTCTTTATTAATAATTTATATTTTTATTCTCTTCAATAATTTCCTATTCATTTTTACTACCATTCTCAATTTCCTCTACCTTTTAACTAATTGATTTTTTTCAAAATCTTCTACCTTCTTTTAATATAGACTCCTTTAATACAACTCTCTCTATTATCAATTTTTTAAAACTTATAATTCTATTTGAAAAACCAAATCTTACAAACCTTTATATATATAATATTTACAAGACTTTACCTATAACCACATATTAAACCTTTTACATACTTATTTTATTATTATTATTAATCCTATAAACTAATACTATTTTTAAACTTTTATTTTTATTTTTTATTTTTATATTCTATACATTCCCATAAATATATATTTGTAGATATATACTTATCTTTTAGTACTAATAACCATGTATTTATATCATTCAGATATTGTAGCTCTGATGAAGATTGCTGGACAGTTGAAACTATCAGGAAAATAAAGAAGTTTTATTAAAAAATTTTTTTTACATTAAAGTGTATATGAGAGGAGTTATTATAAGCAATATATATTATAAATTCTTCTTACAACTTTCATTTGTTTTCAATATCATTCATGAGAAGGTGGTAAGATTTTTGCTTCTTTCAATTTAATTAACATTTTAAAATCGATAATAGTTTTGATAAGCATTTTTTTAATGAATAAAAAAATTCCAATCAAAATTAAAATGTTGAATACTTTTCATTTAAAAGAATATTTTATATTTTTAATCATTTATATAGACATATATTATTATGTACATATACTAAATGTGACATATATACACAAAAAGTATACACTTTAACTTATAGCATATTTAGTGATATATATCTATATATCAATTAAGAGTCCTGTCAATTTAAAATATGATAGTTTTACATTTTAATTTACAAGAGATTGGCTCAATTAGTTTCTGGACCTCCCATGCTTTTATTACAAGTTAAATCTAAAATCCCCAATTGTGGTTGAAGAAACAATTATTTTTTCTTTTTAGTGCATGGTAAATAAAAGCATTTAAAATAAAAAAATTTTTTTTATCTCTATTATAACGTGAAAGCTAAAACTTTCAACAGATACGCCTTACCCATGCTTACGTGACAGCCAATAAGATGGAATAATGACATCACATGGAACTCTCAATTCTCAAACACAAGTCAGAACTATAAGAAAAAGATGGACCTATCTATGGCATAGATGAAGATGGGTCCATCTTTTTCTTATAGTTTTGACTTGTGTTTGAGAATTGAGAGTTCCATGTGATGTCATTATTCCATCTTATTGGCTGTCACGTAAGCATGGGTAAGGCATATCTGTTGAAAGTTTTAACGTTCACATTATTACATTGTTATCTGTTTACGCTTAATAAATTTGATATATTTACATTTGTTAATATCATTTCATTAGAGTTAAAAAAAAATTGCTTCGTAGTAAATCGAAAGATTTCGCATTGTTTATTTATATATAATACTTAGTGAATTAAATGTGAAGATATTTAAGCTTCACACTCTTAGTTCAAAATGCTTAAGTCTGGCTTATTTAAATATAAATTGAGGCATAGATGAAGATGGGTCCATCTTTTTCTTATAGTTCTGACTTGTGTTTGAGAATTGAGAGTTCCATGTGATGTCTTTATTCCATCTTATTGGCTGTCACGTAAGCATGGGTAAGGCATATCTGTTGAAAGTTTTAGCTTTCACTGTTATTACATTGTTATCTGTTTACACTTAATAAATTTGATATATTTACATTTGTTTCTATCTCTATTATATAATAGTTCTGTTTTAAAGTAATTAGCTGATATTGACCTTTTTGCAGTTAGATGTTTTTATAGATATTTTTTTTTAATCAGATGTAATGACAATAAGTACATCATGAAGACAAGGTTTGGTCCCCCAAAGGAAATTTTAATTTTTTATTTTTCCACTGTTATTTTTGCTATCAGAATGAATAATAAAGAATAAAAATGAAGAACGTAATTTTGAAAAATTCTTGCATATATATATAAACTTCTCTTTGCATCAATATCCTTAGATCATTAAGTAATTAATCACCATGGTATTTTGAATGTCATTCTTATATTTACATTTTATCATTTGAAATTCCTTGGCACTGGTCCAAAAGATATATACATACACAATAATTTTTATTAGTCATTCATTTGTCTAGAGATTAGCCAATAATGAATATTATTTTAAATAATCCATTTCTCATTTTATTATAAAATATTATTTTATGACCTCTCTTTTTTAAATATAGTAAATAAGGTTTTTAAGCAATAAAGTTTTAAATGTTAAGATAGAAAAAAATAATCATCCACATACCTACATCTTCTTCATTATTAAACACTAAACTTATTATTATGTTAAAATTATTTTTCTGATCTAAGACTACTTACATAAACATTCATAAAATATTTCTATGTTTAAGATCTATTTAAGATATATACATATGTGTGCTTATAGAATATAAAAGTATAAAAAATAAGAGTTCAAACTAATATGAGTTTAACCAAAAAATACTAATTTTCCTGAAGGTTTGTGATGATGGTGTTTTAGTTGTATTTATATATGGATTATTTCCATCATCTAATATGAGTATTGAATGCTTTTAGAAAAATTTAACTTTATTTAAATATTACAAATACATTCAATTGTTAATAATAGCATACAGATTAGTATATACATGTTTCAAGAGGTATTATTCTTACCTCTTCTTCAAGTGTTGCTGGCCTGACTAGTGACAGTACTAGCATGGGAATCAAACCTGGACACTTAGATTCTTGAGTACTGTCACTAGTCAGGCAAGCAACACCTGAAGAAGAGGGGAGAATAATACCTCTTGAAATGTTGTGCATATATTAGCCTGTGCGCTATTACTCACAGTTGAATGTATTTGGAATATTTAAATAAAGTTAAATTTTCCTAAAGACATTCAATACTCATATTAGATGATGGAAATATAAATACAAAAAATACTAATACTTAAATTCATTTGACTATGAAGAAGCAATTGTTACAATATATTTTTAAAATGCAAAAAAAAAATTATTATAACATCAAGATATAAACAGATTCAATTAATCAATTGTCTTAAGGTAAGAATTTTATTTATATTGTAACTTTAAAATAAATTAATAAAATTTAAATTATGTACCATTGAATCTAAAAAACTGTCTATATACAACGACATATATATAATAAATTAAGGTTGACGTCTGTATTTTTGCCAAAATATATGCAATGTTCAAATCAATATATATATAAACATAAAATAAAAGAGACTGTTGATTTCAAAAAAATCATCAAATGTTAATGAATCAGCAATCATCAAATATTAAAATAACAGAATTATGGGAGAATTAAATTTAAATTGAACTATGGGTATTGTGAAAGGATGTCTCCTTTTGATTATTCAATGTTATATAGTTGATAAAGACTACAAGATGTATAGTCAAAAGTACTTCTAAAAATAACTATAATTTATGTGAACTATATTTTGATATACATATTAATTTGAATATTACATATATATGTATATATGATAGAATAAATATTCTCTTGGGCAAAATGTGTTTTATACAACATTTTTCAGGAGCAACCATCTTAATAAAATAATATTGAAACAAGCATACTGATGTTTCAACAAGATAACATTTGCCTTCAACAAAGTAAAAAAAACCCAGTAATAATCATATAGTTATAGTAAAGATTGCATTATATAACAATCATGTGATACAATTGTGTGCACTACAACCACATGATAATTAGTCTTTTTTCATCCAGTTGAATGCAGTGTTATCTTGTTGAAATATTGCTATATTTACTTTAATATTATTTTATTAAACATAGTTGCTCCCAAAAACATATATATATATAGAGAGAGAGAGATAGAGAGAGACAGACAGACAGATAGACAGATAGATAGATAAACAAAGACAATAAAAAGAATAAAAAGTGGTGATAAAAAGATAATAAATACTGTTTGAAAATCAAGGCAAAAAAAAATGTAATAAAAAATAATATTCATTATATATTATGCACATCCTAAAGTTACATCACTGATATAGATAAGAAATATATTCAAAAAATAATGACTAACCTGCAACATAATATAAGTGAGTGTTTATATTTTTGAGTTCAGGGGTCCAGTCACTCACATAACAAAATTGAAGTCGTTGTGCATGGAATGGTGCCCAACATATAAAAAAGGCAATCACAACAGCAACTAAAATAAAAATGTTAAATATACATATGTGTCTAATTTGCACATATAAAACAAATAGTGATGACTTTTCTATTTTATACATAAAAACAAGTTTATTATATATAACAACAGTAAAATATAAAAAAACATAGGTAATTAGAATATAATCAAATGCATTAAGTTACTAATAAAAGTATAACTAATATAATTAAGAAAATAGCAAGTATATATACACACATACATATACATGTGTGTGTCTGCATGTATATGCTTCAAGACATTCTGTTATAAAAAATAATTTTTATACTATAAATATCTAGTAGTTAGTAGTTTTTCTGTAATTCATATTATACTATAAAACTTCCAAGTATATTTAAGGACTTTGAAATTAGCTAAAGGCCAAATTGTCTCATTTTACTTAAAATATAAATAAAATGTATTTTATTTGACTTTTAAGCAATATTATACAAATTATTCATAAAATAAAGTCATTGCTGTCATTTAATTTAAATATTTATAAAATATCTTTCTTGGTATAACTTTTTTTCAGAGAAGTGAAACTTTCTTGACTACATTAATTTTATATGTTGGGTAGTTTAATATTATTGCAAGAAAAATGTAGTTATTGTCTAGAACAAGGGTCAGCAACCTTTTGGTAGTATGGTGCCTAACCTATGTTACAATGTTATTCCGCGTGCCGACATAATTTTACCAACCTTATTATATTATATTATCAAAATTGGTTCAGTTATAATGGGCTTCAAAGTTATATTTAATATTATAGTATATAATATATACTACTATATAATAATATATACTTTTGAAGTCTATTATAACTGGATCTTATATTATTGGTCATTCAGTATTTTAAAATACTTAGCATCATGTGAAAAGGTACCTTTTTTAAATTTGTAATTTTTAACATGCTTATTAAAAATCATATTACAAATTATAAATTAAAACTTTTTACCTATATAAAATATATAATTTAAATAAGCAAAAAATATCATGAATTCTAATATGATTAGTCATTTTTTATTATTAAAATAAATTAATGTGAACATTGCCCTTGTACCTCTTTGCTCAATGTCAGGTATGTAACTGGTTACTTTTAGCTTCACACATGCTTCTGAATATTCAGGTATTAGGCAACTTCTTTGTGAACTCAAAATATTTTTCATATGTGAGAAAATTTGTTCACATAAGTAAGTTGAACCAAATGCTGAAAGCAGAGCACAAGCAGTTTTTTTTCAAAGAATTAAATCTTTTAGGTAATGATACCCAACAATTGAGAATGACAGCAGACTTTTCTAGAAAGTTCCCTTCAAGAGTTTTCTGCAATTCTACAAATTTAGTTTTCCACAATTCTGATGACATCAATTTGATTAATTCCATTTCAAAACTATCAATATCCATCCATTCAAAAAGAGATAAATCAAATGAAATCATCTTTAAATCAATTAAGTCAGGCGTGATGAGAAAAGAAAATATGGCTGTGTGTATTTGGAAGTCTTTACATCATTTGGAAAATTCTTCTCTGAGAGCTTCAATGTATTTTTGAAGTTCATCTTTATTAATGTTATATTGATTTGCATGGGCCTTTACATTTGGAAAGTACTTGATGCAAATCCTTTCCAATATTCAAAACATTCTAGTACTGTTTGATCCTTCCCTTGCAAATGCAAGTTCAGATGTTTAATTATATCATCAGAAGCATCAATTTACACAAACAGCCTTCATCATTTATTTCTGGATAATGTTGTTCTTTTTCATCAAGAAACATCTTGATTTCTTTCAGACATGATACAAACCTGTTCAAGACATTACCTTAACTAATCCAACAAACATTGCTGTATAGAGGGAGGTCTATATATGTACTATTCATTTCTTGCAAAAGGGATTTAAATTGCCTATGTGTTAATGAAGAATGAGAAACTATGAAATTAATTATTTTAATGACACTGTCCATTACAGAATTCACACATTGTGATGAGATTTTTGCAACTAAATTTTCCTGGTGTATAATGCAATGGAAACTCAATATTTGATGTTTAATATGATTTTCAAGAAGTTTAGCAAATCTCTTTTCCTTTCTGACCATTGCATGACTAGCATCAGTAGTAATACTAAATATTTTATGTTAATTTTCTGATTTTTCAAAATAATTGAAAAATGCAGTGAAAATATCATGTCCCTTTGTTGTACCAGTAAGGGGAATCAAGCAACACAGTTCTTCATAAATATGATTGTTGTCACAATATTGTGCAACTATTGCTAGGCATACCACATCATTTACATCAGTGCTTTCATCAACAGCAACACTGAATGCAACAGCTTGCTGTAAACTGGTTTTCTCTTTTGTTGTTACATCTTCGGCCATGTCAGTTATTCTTTTTTGAATTGATCTTGCAGAAGCTGGTATTTCTTGAATCCGAGACAGTATCATTTGTTTATTATATGGTAGATCACTGAATAAGATTTTAGCATTTTTCAAAAACGTTTCTTTGATGAACTGTCCATCTGTGAAAGGTTTGCCTTTCAAAGCCACACAATGAGCGATTGTATAACTACATTTTGTGGCTTTATTTTGGGTTCCAATTATTTGACTAAAATAATTAGTTTGTTTCTTAAAGGCAGAAACAGCTCTTTTTATAGTTTCACTTTTCTCATCTGAATTTTTAAAAATGAACACATGTTTAGTTTGATAATGTCTTTGTACACTTGAGGTATGACATACAATACTTTCCCAGCATAATATACACACAGCACAATCTTTTTGCTGTACAAATTCATATTCATTTGTCCAAGAGTCTTGAAAAGAGCGAATATTATGTTTTTGTCTTTTGTGGGACATTTTGGGAATCTCTCAGTCACTAAGCCATGAGAATCTCTTTTTTGAAAGAAGTGCCACCAATAAGCATCGATTATTTACCATTCAACTACCGAAAATAGCTTTCTAAAATTGATAATATAATAAGCTTTTTATTTGGATTACGATCTCATTTTTTAATTTTATCAGAAGTAAAATGTGAATATGTAGAATTTTTTTCACTTGCAAACAAAAATATCTTTTAAATGAAGTCAAGTGTATTATTTTCTGGTAAATAATGATTTAATCGTAAATTCAATGTTGAATGTAAAAACAAAAAAAAAAAAAAGATGCTGAAATTAATATATATAGTTTTTTACTATTTCAATTTATTCCGAGTGCCATTAATAATCATTGGCATGCCAAGCATGGCACGGGTGCCATAGATTGCCGACCAGTATATTCATATTCAGAAATCAGAGACTAATGTAAAGTAGTTAGCTACCATGTAAGGATTAGTAATAAAACAAAATGTTTCCTTATATTTAAATTCTGGTTTAGTAAGTATTCTTTTACTCATGATTTTAGTTGTATATTCAAATTCAGGCAATAAGAATACCAACAAATAAATCAATAAATGAAATTTTGATAATAGCAAAAAGTTATTGATATACTCCAAGGCAGTATATATATTTCACTTATGGTTTAATTCCAATGATGCATGTAACAACTAACTGTTTTCTGGACAGATTTTGTTGACCTCAGTTTCCAAAACACTTTGTCTAAACTCCTCAACTGCTTTGTTCAGATGCTGCTCATGATCATGTTGGCACCCCACTACAGCACTGCCCTAGCACTTAAACTTCTTTCAGTCATTGTCCATTAAAATCTTCACCATCCCAATTCAAACATACCTAAACTTCAAAAATAAAATTATTTTTACTCATTTATAATAGGAAACTACATGCAGTATCAATTCCATGATTTCTACACTTTACAGTACGAAAATACAAATAGTGCAACTCTTCTTATCATTACTTAATCATTTTTTATCTTCTGCATATAGTATTGATCACACATCTGAATGGATGTTTTTTTTATAGGTTTCTGATTTTTATTTCTTAGCATGTTGTTCTATAATATTTAGCACATGTCATTTAATAATCATTGTAATTTTCTCATTTCTGCTTTATTATTATTCAGTTTCATCAAGAATTCAATTATTTATTTAGAGGAAAAATTTGTTTAATTTTTATGACTTTACGTACTGTATGTTTTAATTGGGATGATGCAATTAATCGATGTTATTTTTGGTATTTTTTTTCTCTTTGTCAACATTTACACACATTCTTTTTAACAACTTAAATTTTTTATAATAGTGTTAAAATTAACATTTTCAACTTAATAATTTGTGCTTTAATGGAAAATTATATTAAAATATTTAGCCTTCACATTTAATGTCTTATTTCATTGAACAATGAATATTCAAACATTTTTCACTAGATTTGTCTAGTGCAATCATCCAGTCATAATTATTCTTTGTAAATATATTTTTATTGTTTGTGAAGTATCATGTTAGGTTTAGCAAATGTTATATTTAAAAAATGACTTTTTGAATGCAAGTTAATTTAAAAATATTATTATATATACAATATAAATAAAAGATTTGAATTCATTGAATGTCAAAAATTGCTTTTGTTTACTAATCCTTTTTATCCAAAAAGATATCATATTCATAATAATTTTTAAAAATTAACTTAAATTCTTAAATATAAAGTTCTATTCATAATATTGTTTTTAAATTTAGTTCAATTCAAAAACTCATTTTTTAAATATAAAGCTTGCTAATCATTAGAAAAATAACAAACCTAAAGTGTTAGAATAATTTTCGAAGTTAGAATAATTATGGCCAGATGATTACATCACAGCAGCATTAATGCCAAGATAACCATAATTAATAAGCCTTATTATAATATATACATAGTATTTATCATAAAATATTGCAATTTATTTTATTTATTTTTCATATTATATAGATTTTTAAATTTTAACATTTTTAAATTTTTTTAAAGTTAATTAAATAACACATACAAATAATTTTACATACTGACAATATTCTAACATCACTGATCAAATAAAAAGGTCAAAAGTTTTTAACAATATTTAGATAAAATAATAAAATATTTCAATCAATATAAATTCTTTATATATTTCTTGTTATTGATAAAAATCAAATTTTTACATTATTACTTATTTTTAACTATCTAATTGCTATTTTTTTCTATATTATAACGATCCAAAAGAAAGTGAAGATCGAATCTAACCACAATCTGCACTACAAGAGCGCCATCTAGGCATTTGAGCCTAGAAAAATTTATAAAGTAGGCAGATACATGCTGTTAAGATTCCACTTTATTTAAATATTCAGACCGTTAGCCCATTGTCACTAGCTCAGTGGAGACACAGAGATAATAATCTATATCTTTAGTTTATATCTTAAATATATATATAAAAAATAAAAGCCACTGCCAGTAATTAACACACAAACATTTATTTACGCACATATAAATTTTGAATCATTTTAAATTTTGAGGAATAATATTTATTATTTTAGATTTTAACATTCTTTTAATTTAACTTATAATTTTAAAATTTTAAATCATCTACACAGATGAAATTTATATTTATTGTAAGATTGTCCAATTTAATATTTTTTATTAAGATCGTCGAGTATGAGTAGACTACATAGATTGTATTTGAAAATGAAAATATTCTATCCCTTATTTAACCTTAGGCCAAAAGTTTGCAGTCAAACTGGCGTCAATCCATCTGATACATTAATGTATTCAATGTAGCATGAAAATACAACAGCACTAAATATACTATACTGTCAGGGATGTACATCTGAACAGTATAGTTAAAGAAGACATTGTCTCTCAACCCAACAGGAATGCTACATCTGTTGGCGAGAAGAACAATAAACAAAAAACTCCATAGGAATGGACCACATCTTCCATCTTACTATCCAATTCCATTAGGCAAACAGGGGGTGTGCGGCATATATATGCAATCTTGCCCGTAGCGGATCTCATGCTACATTTACTAATTACATTAATATATCCAATCCATTGACCCAATTTAGCTACGAAACAAATAACCCAAGATTATCCTCCCTTACACTATATATAACTTTACAAATCTATATAGCCATTCACGCCCGACTTAAATTCAACATTTATACACGTTCGCACAGATGAATTTTATAAAATTTGTTTTAAAACATTGAGTATAGATTGGCTGCATAAATTCCACGGTCAAAAAGATTCCAAAATAAACATAAGCAATCAAAATACAAAGTCATCGATAACGTCAATTGCAGAGAGAATACAAGAAACCCCATAGCATTCATCATAAGATGCCACACTGACATCGATGACCTATATATTCCAATCAAATATGAAACAGCAACATAATTAACCGCTAATGAATCTATGCAATGTCTATACCCAACTTAAATTTCATGCATTTAAATAATTTATAAAATAAGAAAAAAAATGGAAATGATTTTTATCAAATGCCAAACATATAAAATTAACCATTATTAATTGACCTGAAAACTTACAAAAGTCAGATAAGTCCATTCAAAATTTAGGTTAGCTTGTTTATTAAACTTGTCAACTCTTGACGAAAGTTCTTAATTAATTTTATGATTTTAACAATTGTTCAGTTCATACAGCTTATGATAGAAGAGCTCCCAGTTCCTGGTGTTAATTTCCAACCCGGTCTATCTGAAGGCAGCCTTAGCTGGAACAATCCTGGTATTACAGTCATTTCATTTGAGATAATTGAGAGAGAGAGAGCGATATGTGCATCCTATCGCCCTTCTCACAAAAGCAAGCTGGAAACTGACTGGAACTCAATATTTTTCTTTTTATAGTAAATCTCCAGATTGAACGAACAAAGACGTCACTAATCCAAATTTTCGTTAAGGTCCAAGAGACTTGGTGCTTCCATTGGTCAAGCTAAATTCTCTTTATTCTCTTATCTAATTTTCATCTGACTTTTTAATTACACAAGAGCTCCAAGGCTAGCTTGCTTTTCAATTAATAAACAATCATTTCCATTTACAGATTACAGGAATTAATTAATACCTGTTTTTATTTTTACTTACGTTATTTCTTTATTAAAATATTTTTATATTTAAGTCTTGTATTTTTTTTATAAAAAAAGTACATTCAAATACTTTTTTTTATTTATATAAAAAAAATATTTTTAAAGTTTTGCATCTGTGCGAATATATATACGTTTAACAAACATTTCAGCTTTTAGTTTTTTAATAGATTTTATTTTTATTTGTGAACTTTAAGATTTTATTTTAAATTAATGTAACGGCATATTTATATACTGTTACAATATAAATATACTATAAAAGACATGTAGATTTTTTGATTAATTAGTTAAAGATTAAAAATAATAGATTTAATATTCATTAAACTTTAATTGACATAACTTTAATCTTCAGTAAATATTTATAACAATCATTTATGTTTCTTTGAAATAATGCTGGATTCTAGTGTTTTCATGTATAGAACAGACTATGAATGTGCATTCTGGATTATCTATACTTTTCTATTCACCAATTTATAATAAATATTCTTAATATACTTTACCTTCAGGTTAGCAAGCATTTATAATTTTATTAATAAAACATTAGTTTTCCCATCATTTTCAAAGTAAGAAACGTTTAGTATTTGACTGAATGAGTTGCAATGACAACATTTTAATAGTAATTACATATTGAACTATTTCTATTGTGTAGTATTAATTGTTAAATATCTTTAGAAAAATTCAATCTTTATTTAATTTTTTTAAATATATTCACCTAATAGTAATTGCACATAGATAGTATATAACACAACATATTTATGAATGTAAAGATCAAGGTTCACTTCACTTGCTAATACTGTCATAGGTCAGAACATTAACTGTTAATGAAGAGAAAAAAATAATACCATTCAAAATTTTGTCTTACATACAAACTTGCATGGTATCGCCAGCAACCGATTTGAACAATTTAAATTTTTCTAAAGATATTTAACATTTAATACTAGATGGTGGAAATAATTCAACGCATAATTACTACTTTTAGTATTTAATTTATATTATATATTGATGCTTAATTTTTTGCTGATAATTCATTAGTTATATTTGTTGCTAAAATGTAAATATATTATTATAGTAGCTAATTTTAAGGTAGTTGCTTACTCACTACATAGTAATAAGTCTGTTGCTATTAATAAACTTTAGAGGCTAAATGTTTTGCTGAGATGATTAAATTAACTCACCTTAATAATAATACTATGTTTAGGTGTGGAATATTGGATTTATTGTTTAGTACTAAGAATATTTTGAAGTGTAAAATGGCCGATCAATTTCTATCATCTCATGATGCTTGTGATCCACTTTTGAAATTTGCAAAAGATGGCTCATATGAAAACATAAAACTTATGATAAATAGTAAGAGATTATAAACAAGATGACTATTATGCTTTTTATAAAGCTCTTGAAAATATTGACTGTAATGTAATTTTTATAGAAAATGGTCCAAATGTAGATGCAAATAAATTTATTTGTATATTTCAAAATTGTCTCGATGAATATATTTCTCTTAGATAAAAAGTATTGAATGTAATTTTGTGAGAAATACAAAGAAATTATCAATAAAGATGTCATTTAAACTTAGTTAATGATAAATTAGAAATTATGAACAAACAATAAAGTAATAATTATGTGAGATATTGAAATTTCTTTTTTCCTTATTTTTTAAATGATAATCATTATTTGTCTTAGACTTCTTGTTTTCCTTAGTTTTTATAGTTTTTATCAATGTAACTCTAACATAATTAAAACTGAAGTTATTGTGAAAATTGTGTCTCAGGTCAGTTTTTTTTTCTAAAATTCAATATGGCGCCTGGAGATTCAACCAGTTTTATAGCAAGATTAAAAGTGAATGAATGATAATATAAAAGAATATGTTTATGAAATATTTATAATGTGGTAAAAATGAAATTTATATATTTTATTGATATATTTTAATACAAAAATATTAAAAAGTATCTTAATATTAATGGAGTAAAGTATGGAATATATTACATCCTGTTTGTAAATAATTTACATGAAGTATGAATTGTTTTAGTTTATTATAAGTATGTTGTTAATTTTAGTTATAAAGTTTGTACAATATGTTAAATATTTTTTTATTAAATATAAAATACATGTAAATTCTTAAATTTTGTATTACTGCTGTAATAAATGTTAATGTTTGTTTTTAAATTAATAAAGTGTTGAGAGTCTCTTTTCTTATCTCCAAGTCATTATTCATTATCCTTACCATACATATATTGTAATAATCAAATATATTTGGTATTATTACACATAATCTAAATAGAATAATAAATAACAAAAAATATTGTTTAAAGGTATTTAATGTTGTATCCAAAATATTAATTAATTCAATTTTTTCTTTATATTTCTCAATGATCATAATAAATTAATACACTGTACAGGCTTACACCTGCACATATATATATAAGGGATTCAAACTCATATTTTCACACAACCCTCAACTTTCCAAGCAATCTCATATTACTGCCCCACCTGATCACACACATGTTGAAAAGATAAATAATCACCAATATACGTATTTTGTGCTAATCCAGCACTCATCAGTTGGTCCAGATTACCATCTCTACACATATATACAATCAGTGCTCAGCTTTATATTAAGAGTCAATCTTCATACTTTATTGGACAGGCTTCAAACTATTCCAACTCACAACTTTTCAGCCTTCCATTTCATGGAAAATCTGATGATGGAATGCTCAAAATCCTTGTTAGTGCCAAGGTTGTCATCCTACCCATGTTGACGTTAGTCATGAAGACTGAATAACTAGTATGCCATACAATTAATAAAAATAATTGGATTATAATGGTGATAAAAAATTATTTTAAATTTGTTTATGATAATTAATAGTGATGAGTGTTGTTTAATAATTTTAATTTAGTTTTTTAGTCAATTTATGAGAAAATTTAGTTAATTATTTTGAAAGTGAGGAATTGATTATTATAATTGTTTCTTAATTATTTTTAAATGTAATTGGATGTAAGTCAAATCCCTCTTTACATTTGGTTATGTAAATTAATTAATTTATTTGAAGAAACAATAGTTACCTGAGATGTTGATTGAGATAAGGAATGTTAATAAAAGAGTGATATACAATAATTTTAATAAGTAGATGAATATTATAGTGTTATAATTAAATTTAACATAGGACATTTTAATATTAAATATAATTTATTTATTCTATCAGGAGACATGAGAATATCATTGATATTTAGTGGAGTGATGTTTTGTGATATTCCTATACTATTGAAGGAATGATTTTGGTATATACTCAATGTTAAAAATGGATACCTTACTGGATAATTAGATAACAAGTCTCATGATTATTATTAAATAATCTATTAATACTGATATAACATATTGAACATGAAATGAGAAAATATTTGAATTACTAGAATTTTATATAAAAGAAGGAAATCTGATTAGACTATACCTTATGTAATGTTGGGAGGTCATCCAGTCAGGTTACAATATATATATATAAAACAAGTTATTGTTTTCAAAGTAATTTATTATATTTTAAATCCTTAATTAAATTGCAGATTAACTCCAAGCAAAATATAATAATGGGAATAATAAAAGAAATTGCGTTTTTATTATTAAAAAATTAAATCCAATGTGTTTAGAAAGATTTTTTTTTTGTATAACATAACAATAAATAAAGTTTGCTAGAAGTTGTACTCAATAGTCATTTTAGAATTGATTTACAATAATATTGCCTACTACATGATAAATCATGTTTGCTTTGTTTTTGGAAAATCACTTTATAAGTACTTTCAAGTTATATTTGACTATAAGTGTAATGTATTTATTGAATCTTAGATGTAATTAGATGGTATTGAACACAGATTTTCAAACTTTTATAGCTATCACCTCCATCTTATATAATAACTACTACACATAACTACAGACACATGAAAAAGATAAATGATCTCTAATACACATATTTTGTGCTTAACCAGAATTCATCATTTAATCCAGATCATCATCTCCACACAATTATCTGTTTTTAGATATACATGGTCATGTGTATTGGTTAAATAAGATGGAATGGATAGCTGAAGAGAGCTTTAATACCTGTGTTCAAATCCCCTCTATTTTTAAATTATGTAAATTTAATTTTTTCCCTATCTATATTAATAATGATTTAAATTTAAAAATAATCAAAGAAACAATAAACATAAAGCAATACTATATCATTACATTTTTTTTTTTTTTTTGGAAATTATTGTTGGTATTGAATTTGAATTAAATCCATGACATTAACATTTTTGTGACTATATTTTCTAACTATTGTTGAAAGACCAATATTCAAATAAGTGAGTTTACAAATTTGTTTAGATTGTTCAGAAGTTAATACATTGATACAAATTCTTATTTTAAAAAATAATTTATTGTAGAAGCTTTAGTATAAGTATAAATATTCAATATACCCATTACGAATCAATTTATTTTTTAAAAAAATGTATTAATATTTATTTTCTTTATGCTGAATAAAAATCTATGCAAATATAAGTACAATTTATTCATTTATAATTATAAATTAGCATCAGGCTAATAATGCACATGTGTTTTACAGATTTTAAAACTATACGTAGTAAATGAATACTCTTATTCTCAAATATAAGATAAAGTCTTTACGAAAAGATAGAATGAATCATCTATCTTTTCAATCCAAACGTTTAAGTATGGGCCAATCTTAAGTGTTTGGAGATGAGAGCTTGAAAGTATTAAGCAGCCACTTTAAATTACTTTATTATGCTTGAATGAATGAAGCTTACGAAATTATTTAAAATTTACTATACGTCATTCTTAGTTGAAGTTAAACATATGTATACTGTAATAGGGTATTTATTTATATAGCGCTATGTTAAAAATTGTAATTGTAAAGCGCATGTGCATTAACCTGATTGCTAATTTACAATTACAATTTATTAACATAGCTCTATATAAATAAATACTTTATTATATTTATTCATTTAAATACATTTTACATAATCCACACGTATATATGAGATATTTTGTGCAAACAATTAATTAAATGTTTACAAATATAAAGCTAGATTTAAAAAGATTTTACATTAACCATAATAAATGCATTAATAATAACTGGAGAGTGTGTGTGGATGTGTATTTAGTTTACTTAATTTAAAAGGTTTGAAATTTATAATTTTAATAAATTTTGCATTGTTTAGAGAAGGATAATATAACAATAGATTTGGTTAATGGGATAAGAGAAAAGAAATGAAATGTATTATTTTAAAATATAATTTATTGACTTGTAAATTAATGTAATTTATTTTAAAATAAATATTTTATTTTGGAATTTTAAATAACTGTTATTACATACAGATTTTATAACAATTTTCAAAACATACAAAACCCGAAAGTTATATAGTGTAATGGACAAAAGGTACATTACTATCCATCACCAGAGGGCACAATTAGACCTATAGCTTAAATTATTGGTTAATTGGTGAATATACTGTATATAAAAGTCTACACGACTGTATTTTACTTATAAACATTTGAAATTGCCTCCAGGTTATGGAGAGCAGAGATTCTTTGAGAATATCAATTGGCAGAACAGACAACACTAAACAAATGCTAAAATATATGTAGCAAAAAACAAACAAAGTTTATTAACAGTTCAATATAGTTCAAACACAAACTTATTTCACCTTAAATTGGCTAATTTATGTTAGCATATAGTGCATTTGAAATATTGTACCTTTAAGTAATACTAAAACTTTACATGATAATGCTGTATCATCTATACAGATTACTATAAGTACTCTATTATTTATATGATTCTATTAGATATGTGTACTAAGATAATATGTGCACACACATATATTTCACTTTTCTATTAAAAGAATAATCACTAACAAAATATCTTAAATCTATTATAAATGATCACACCATGTTAGCTATTACAAAATTAAACTTATACACTGTGCATCTGATCCCAAACCACTACAACAAACCCCAATAAATAGATCTTAATCACCTGGAGTATAAAGTAAAGGTCTCTATATGAAGCAAATCAAAAACATCCAAGAGTACCTTAAGAAGAAAAAAATATATATTAGGAAAGATGAATAAACATACACAAAATTCAAGTATGGTGGATAAAGTATCTATGAGCCACTACATAAATATGTATACACACATATATATATTACAACCTACACTCCCAACACCGCTCATATACATTACATGAGCAAAATGCCCAGGTGCCAGTTCTATTAATGAATAGAACAATATAACAAGATATATGATACAAAATTATTACTGAGACTCTTCAATTAAGTCTATGTTCAGCTCAGCTCAGTGGGAGGCTATAGAAAGTTCAAAAGATATATGATTATAAGTAAATGAAAGAAGAAATATTACAAAACATTAAATATAATGTAAATCCTTTTTATTAATTAATTGTGTGATAAAGAATCACAATGTTTATTTGTACAATCTATTAAAGTATTCTTTCAACTTAATTTCTTCCTTCATCCAAGTACAACATATATCAGCTTGCTATAATTATATTACTAAACAATTCTATGACTTGGCATATCATAATCTAAACATCTACTTTAATGCCAATCAAGAAATAAACAATAAGATCTCAGGGAATTTAACAAACACAGTTGAATTAAATAAATACATTGGCCCATAAGTTATAATTCTAAAGTATGATAAAATGTAATGAAACAAATTGACCAAAATATTATTACTGTGCTTCAATAATAAGATAATGACAGAAATAGGGTATTTTAATCTCATATCATCATCTAACAAATATACCAACTTGGCAACCTTTCTCATATGTTTATCCAGTGGCAATGTTCCTTATAATGTTTGGATTAAGAAAACAATATTGTCAGACACCAGCAAATTTGCTATTATAACTATAATATAACATCACTATTTTATAATAGATTTATGAAATGTGGAGATGTGGAAATGGAAACACAAATGTACACAAGAATAACTCAAGACACAGTTTTTTGATTTTAAATAATTAAAACAAATCATTTATTACAATAAATAAAAAATTTAGTTTAACATGATATTTTTACAATAGGACTACTTGTCTTACATATTTCAAATTATCCAATAAACTTTGAGCATCAGTTCTGGACTATCCCCATTATATAACATTATTTATACCTTTTGAAAGCAAATTAACAATAAAACTCTAATATTCTGACTTCGAATATTCACTTTGCTTAAATGTTTCATTTAAGCATAATTAAGCATAACATTGACTAAATAATATATTATATTATTGGCACACTAAATATTTTGAGAGGATATTACTATTGACTAATAAAATAAATCAAATTAACTATATTTGGCCATCAATAAAGCAACTTTCTCTAACTAATTAAATAATTATTTCAATTACATATACCCTTCATGCATAGCAAATAAAAAATCATATTCATTCTGATGATTTGGTGATTTACAATTCTGTATTAAATAAATATACTGTGTTTTAAAAACATTTATTTCACATTTTAATTTCAATAACTTTAAACCTTTATATTCATGACATTATTCATATTACGCATGCGTGTGTGTGCGTGTGTCAAGCAACAATAATAGAAAACAATCTTTTCTACAAACTCTCCATTCATCAAGGAAATATTAAATAATTACTTCATTTCAGACAATGTTGTAAACCATCAATAAAATAAGAGACTAATATTACATCAAGAATTTGACTTAGCTATTTATCTGGCCACTTTTTAAATAACACGGAGCTATATTTTCATGATTATATAGACTACACGTTCTGAGGGAAATTCACATGAGGAGTAAATAAATTCTTTACTTAATACTTCTACAATAATTCATCTAATTTTAAATACACTGTTGGTGGGGAACCTCTTCCTCATCACCAAGACTCTAAGAAAAACATCACATAACTTCCTAAATATCATTTCATAATATGCGTATAATATAAACTAGACTCTACTTATGGAAATTATTAAAACATACTAAATAAGCAAAATCTTTTATCCCTACAAAAAAATATTAGAATGCAATCAGATTATTTTCCATTCACAAAGCTCTTCTACATGTCTAACATTATATTTACATGCTGGCAGATAAATACACACAGACAACATACTAATCCATTCAATTCTATAGAATACGACACATCCAAAATTTATACATAAAATATTCACAAACTGAACTTTATTAAACAAATGTCATAATAGTGCAAAATAGACACACATACGTGCATAAGAATATATACAAAAAAAAATTAATTCTAAGTTATCTACTATGCAGATAACATGGTAAATAAATAATGCATTAAGGTATTACTTTTAATTCAGAATAAACTTTAAGTTACTTTTAAAATTTAATAATTATAATTATTACGAACGAACTTTCCTTATCATATTTGGCAAACTATTTCAGTTATACGTTCGTTGATTTTAAAGCCCAAATTCTCATTTTGAAATAATAAAATATATAAAATAAATGTAACCTCTCTCTAATGATATAATAAAAAATATATATATTTCTTTTCTTTACCTTCGTAAAAGAAAAACAAGACATATTTTTACAAAATCAATTTTTACCAACGTATCCACTGCTCTCATGAATATGTATTCCGAGACGATCTAGGAGATCACAACAACCCAAATTACAATAAAACATAATAATAGGTATGCCTACCTATCTATAATATACATTAGTAATGACAAGCAATAAAAAAAAATAAAGAAACAAAAGTTATTTGTTTTGTGACTTAAAATAAAAGTTCGCTTGCAAAATTTTACTCCGGGTTTATGAAATGATATGGGACGGATTCTAAACTGAATTTAAACATAAAAATGAATTTCTGTAGGACAACTAAAAAAATATAATCATAACTTAAATCTGACTTAGCACCTCCAATGTTCATAGCCGAGCTATTTGAGTTTACTATATCATATATACGGAATCAATTTCACTTTTATTACGACGAAAATATAAGACATTTTTAGCTACAGTTGAACAATAATTATTCCATTCATTCTATAGCAATTTTAAATTAAGTACGCAATTATTCTCAACAGTTCTCCTGAATAGCATTTGACACTTTATGATCTATTATATGCATAGTTTATTTTTTTTAAATATTGCCAATTAAGATACCATGATTCATTAGTAATTCCACAATTAATACTTCATTATTATAGTGCATTTTTATCGAAGAGAACAGAAATTGCAATGCAGTTCAGTCCTTCCATCCCATTTAAGTGAATATTTAATGAGGAGTTTCCTTTGATTATGTGAAATAATTCACATTTTATTTCTTTTATTAAACACATATTATTTTTAGAAACACCAAATAAATAAATAATGTCACTTTTTTGTAATTAATTTAAGTATGGCATGATATATATCATAATACACATATCCTTAAGTTTGCATTTAATTTTCATAAAAGCATAATATACAGAAGAGAGTGAAAAATCCAAATAAATTCTAAAAAACAGTCCTGCATACATTTCCAAGATATATTAAAGAACACACATGGATTAATTATATAACAATAATGTTCATGCACTCTATATTCTTTCTTAATTATAGATAAATAAAGTAATGCCATCTTAATACTAACGATATACATTTTAAATATTAACAAGCATGAGATGGTAAATTCAAATGTTCAAATTAAGGAGAGGATGAAAACTAATGTACCTTTTTAAAACTTATTCTTGCATCTTAAGTAAAGACATTCTTCAGTAATTAATTTCCTAAGATTTTTTAGAAGTTTACTCCAAAGCTTTTTAAATCAATTGGACTTCAGCAACTAATGAGCACTTTACTGCCTGCAATTAAAATGGTAATGAGCAATTTTTTTACTGGAAACTATCTGTTAAATAGACTTTTCTTTTTCCTTAGCAAAAGGTCATTTCCCTTTCCAAGGTTACCTCCCACGTTTTTGCACCCAAGCTAATTACATATTCAAAAAAATCTTTTCTTAAAAAAAAAATCATTTTGATTTTTAGAATTAAATCAAGACAAAAAAATAATATTAATAATAAAAAAATAACTTTTTACAAACTGGAAAGAAATGAATATTAATTAACTGTTAAACAAAATGATGAATAATTTATTTAATTTATAAAATAATTCACCTATCCAAATACCTATTAATCCTTGAAAAGAAATATATTTGTTAAATTATTAAAGATAATTTCTGTACCTTAGATGTCTTCATGTTAAATGTACTATCATTTAATGTTATTAGAAGATGAAAATGAAGTGAAAATGATGCAGTCATACACGCATGCACATACACGATACTATAAATGTTAAACTATCTTGACTAAATATAATTGAGGTGACTATTAATGTTGACAAAAGGATAAGTATTAATGAATAAAGGATTTTGAAACCCTTCAACCTATATTACACTAACACAAAATAACTTTGCATCTTTCTGACAAAATATATCAATTCCATTAACAAACAACCCCTCTTCCCCACATTAAACACTTCATTAACCATAATAATAATAATGAATACTTATAAAGTGGTCAATCAACTGCATAAGCAATCCATATCTAAGCTTTAAACAATTTCCAGCAAAAAATTCTAAGGCTATTTCATTTTTTTAATACAATATAACTATTCAATGCAGATACAAAGTATCTCCATTCCTTGTGCCCATTCAGATAGTCACAATATATATATATATATCAATTTTTAATTTCAGATGTGTGTAATGCAAACAAAATACCCAGGAAAACTGCATACAAATTTAAGCAAAATAAAATCAACTTACTAAATGATTTATATGGCTATATGCACATCACATTAGAACACATTTAGACTAACTTACATTAATGATTTTTGAATATCGTTAGGTGCACTAAATTTTAATTATACTAAATTTAAACTGTAAAAAATAACCAAATTCTTTTTTAAAATTTTTTCTTTAAAAGCAACATTGATCTAAAACTAAATGTCAATTATTTTAAACCTAATTTTTTTTTTTTTTATTAAAAGAAAAAAATTATTCATGACATTGTAACATGCACTAAAGGAAAACAGTCAAATATCAATTGCAGTAGAACTGGTGTGAAGAAGCAAAAAATCTTGAGGGGGTTACTCATCATCTGGAAAGGAGCATTGAGACCAGGTTTCCCAATGTAACCATTATGGAGCCAAAAGTCTGTCTCTGTTTTTGATTTTAGTAATAATCTTTGTATATACCTGCTGGACACCGTGACTAACTTGAGTGAACAGAAAATTGCACCTCATAAGCCAAAGCACAAATAGTATAAAGATGGCCAATCTGATAATAGAGAAAGAGCCATTTTCGAAAGATCTCTTGATAAAATACATCTTTGTGGTCAGCTGACACACTATCCACAATTAGGGATCTGACCAGCCCAAGAAAGGGGCAGTTGTAAAATAAGTGTTGGAGTATCTCATCACGGGTTTTACATAAATTGAATTGGGAATTGAGTCCACTAAAACCTCTCCTCCATACCAAAAATGTCTTGTAGGCAAGGTGAGATTAAACTTAAGCAGAAAGTCAATATATTTAGGTTCAAAAACCCAGTACTTTGACTTTTTAATAATTTGTTTGTTATTTATGCCCAATTGAGATTGCAGTGGGTTTTTGATTATTAAAAACTGCAGAAGTGATATTTCATATGATTTAGGAAGGGAAAATTGATTTCCTTTACAACTTGAATAATTAGAAATATAAATAATTTTATTCCATTAAATTTTGAATAGAAATCACACTTTGTACTTTTAAAATATAAATATTTAAAATGTTCAAAGCATACCATGATATATCAAATGCACTGAGTTAGATCAAATGTTATGAAATATAAATACGAGAAGTATGTTAATATACTATAAATCCATAAATACATAAAATCATCCAAATTAAATGATAAATTTCACTGGCATGAAATATACAGACTAGATGTTAATATACCATAAATACATAAAATCATCAAAATTAAATGATAAATGTCACTGGTATGTCAGTAATAAGTTTAAATGTTTATCAAATAGTTCATAAATTAAATAAAGGGTTATCTTTAAATTCCAAAAGTTGGCTAAGTAGTGATTATTTTTTTCTCTCAGTGGAATTAGATAACCATATATACGTTTTGAAGAATATAGCTTTTTAGTGGTTAGATTTCTAACCTGGTTTAGAATCAGTTATGTTTTCATGTAGGATTGGTTTAAAATCTTCAATGTAAAGTTAGTAAAAACTTTTTCCTTTACTGTTGAAAAGCATTTATAATGAAAATAGGTGGCAGAGGTTTCGATCAAATTTAGCAAGCAGGATTCATGATCCTGTTGGTTGTGGTGAAGAAAGTTCATCTGTGATGATTAGAACTGCATATTTATTAATTCAATTGCCGATAGAGGTTTAATATACATCATGGTGGTAGACCAAAAGGAAAAGAAAAAAATATTTATTTTCTGAGTTGGCTTTTTTATATTATCCACTTTGCAAAACATTTTTTTTCTCTTTAATTAATAAGCCTATGTTTAAAAAACACTTTAATTAAAGAAGCCAGTAATTATTTTAACTGCAATTGATTACAAAATTCTTTAATTAAACAGGACTGTAATTTCTGTAATTCTCCATATTTACAACATTTTAAAATTAAACTAGCCTCCTTTTTTATGCGATTCTTTAATTAAACAAACTCACATGTTAATAGATAACACTTAGCTATCTTAATCAATAAAATATTTAATTAAACTTTCAAACACTTGCAATACAACTTAAAATAAATTGTTTTCCCTAAAATTTTAATTAATAATAATACAAAATAATTGACAAAAAGTTTTATAGGTTAGTATGTAATTAAGCTTTGTTTCTATAACATAAATTTTAAAAGATTTATTTGAAATAAATTTAGTTAAAATAAGTTTCTTTATTTTTTTTAAAAGTAAAGTAAAATTGACTTAACTTCATTTTGGAACACAGACCTTTATCAATGTGTAAGCTCATATAATACAAACCATATAAAGAAACAATATAATTCATCAGGATGGAATTTAATTTATAATTTACCAACTATATTTTTTTTAAATATGTTAAAGATTGAGATAGAGCACTATCTGTTCCAACACTATTTTCCTGAGGGTAAAAAAATTACTCTTTGTGTTCACCTATTTAACAGTAAGAAAATTTTGTTTTTATTTAAATTAAAATTATTCAAAATAATTTAAAATTATTAATTTCTATATGTGATCTAGATGCATTCTCAAATATTGATTTTATATTTTCTTTCTCTAATTTTTATCATATATCAGTTTTCTCAACAGGTTGCCCTTTATCTGAAGGTTCTTTTTTCATTTTACCTTTTCAACATTGTTATACAATATTTCACTTAATGTAGGTGCCCTTGTTTAATTAATTTATCTTGCTTTTCATCTTCTTCATGCTTTCAAAATATATCTGCCCAAGTTTCAATTCTATCTGCATATAATATATTTTTAAAAGAGTCTTAATAAGATCAGTACAACATATTTATTATTTAAATGGCTGTGTAAAACCAGTCTTATAAGATCATGTCACTATTTGCGTCAATGTAGCATATTTATCTATTGCCATAGTTTTGTATAAAAGTTCTGCTGACTGAGCTAGGACATAATGCAAATATGGATAGAAATCCTTAAAATAAATTTGTTGCTCATACTATAATCTTTAAGCCATCAATTTAATGTTGCCTATTTTTCCCCTAAAACATTGTATCTATCATATTAAATTTTGTACTATAATTTCCAATTAAATGCCATCTCTGTTATACAAATAATTATCACAGTCACTCCCATCTTTATATAAAGCAACTTTTTTTCTAAAACACAAACTATCTCCATTATTTAAGCCCATACATAATGTATTAAAATCTTTGCAGCTTTTGTTTTTGGCTTTGTATGACAGCCACCTAAATTAATCATCACAATCCATATAACTATGTATAACATCCACTTGTTTTGGGAAATCTTCTCTTTCCATATTTTGATCTGAGTGTCTTACATTCTTTTCTATGAAACATTCTTCAGTAAGATCAGTACTATTTTTAGTAATTTTATCTCTGTCTATAACATGTTAATATCATCAACAAGGTCTTATATATTATTGTGACTTTTTGCTTTGTCCTTCATGCTAATATTTTCTTGCTGTGATTTCTTAGTGTGAGCAACATCACTTTTATTGACTCCAACATAAGCATTTTATGAACTTGAATGGTATCCTTTTTCTTTTCTATTTGATGTTTTTTTCATTCACCTATTATGACATTCCTTCATTATCTTAGTATATTGGTATATTATTTGTCCAGTGATACTTATTCAGTTTTGTCATCATTCTTTGTAGTGAATGCTGATTTTGCTCCAACATTTGCACCATGCACATGATCATGTACTAGGTGATTGATGTTCTTGATTCCCTGATTATATATTGTTGATATTTCA
Organism: Epiperipatus broadwayi; assembly: GCA_028023455.1. Lineage (NCBI taxonomy): Eukaryota > Metazoa > Onychophora > Udeonychophora > Euonychophora > Peripatidae > Epiperipatus > Epiperipatus broadwayi. The sequence goes on along the minus strand of JAQFVV010006198.1, from coordinate 2,554,887 downwards.
GTATAAAACTTTTATGTTCAACTTTACTCTAAAACAACTCATCACCCTTCCATGAATGCCATTTTACTTTCACTACCAAACTACATCTGCTTTTACTCATGGTTATTATCTTTTGCCAACAATTTTTAATAGATCTTATATTAAGAAGACAAAGGCTTTAACCTTTTTCACATGTGCCTTAAATCTTTGTATAATAGCAAAATAATATAGTTTTTGATTATAGAAGGAGCTCTCAAACCTCAATAAAAGATAGAGACTTTATAAAAATAACAATGGCCAACTTATTTTTAGCCAAAATTTTTATTTATGTAGGCCAATGTAAACCATCTTGATTTGAGAATATGAAGATATTACTCTCTTTAAATTTAGGTCTACCATTTCCTTTCACAAATTAATTAATATTAAATCTTAATGTTTACAATGAGTTAATATGAAGATCATTTCTACTGGAAATATAGAAACTAATGCAATGTTCTCATTATTTATCAAGTGCACAGGAAATCTGTAATTAGAAAAAGTTAACCTTTTTCACATGGCTATTATACAAATATTTAAGATACATGGAAAAAGGTTAAGCCTTTTCTCTTTCTAATTACAGACTTCCCATGCACTTGATAAATAATCAGAACATTACATTAGTTTTTATATTTCATTAAAAAGATTTTAATATTAACTCATTGTAAATCACAAGATTTTACTTAAGTTAATTTGTGAAAGAAAATAGTAGATTTAAATATGAAGAGAGTAATATTTTTATGCTCTCAAATCAAGATGCTCTCTTGCTCTAAGTAAATAATAATTTAGGTTAAAGATAAGACAGTTTCTTATCTTTATAAGTCTATTTTGGATTCAGTTTGAGAGGTCCCCCTATAGTCAAAACTACATCATTTAGCTATTTTACAAACATTTAAGGCACATGTGAAAAAGGTTACAGACTCTCAAAACAAGAAGGTTCAGATTGGTCTATAAAAATAAAAATTTAGGTTAAAGAAAAGATAGCCAGTCTTATATTCTTGTGTTGACATTTAAGAGATCCCTCTATAGTCAAAAACTACATTGTTTGACTATTATACATGCATTTAAAGTGCATGTGAAAAGATTAAAATCTTTCTTATTGTAATTAGACTTCCTGTGCAGTTTATTAATAATCAGAATATTAAATTAGTTTCTATATTTCCAATAAATCTTATATTTTTCCAATTGATTTTTAATGTATCAGGGTGCATCTTGTATTGAGCTTCAAGTCATATGGCCTTTTCATATACAGAATGACAAAATTCCATCATCATAAGACTTATAGTTAGCTGTGCAAAGGAAAATATTATGGCAGAGTTTGAATATTCAAGCCCCATGTTGGGCATCAAAAGTTTATATGTATAGTAATTTAATGTTTATATATAGTAATAGACATTAAGCACATTATTATCCAACACCAGAACCCTATAGACTAGAATATGAGTTTACTACTGAGGATACTAAGGATAAATGCATACATAAATGAATCATTACAGACATTTAAAATTGCCTCTAGACCAAGAAGAGCAGAGGTTTTTTGCAAATATCAATTGGCAGAGGAAACAACAGTGAATAAATGCTTAAACAAATATAACAATAGACAAAACAAAATTATTAAGTTCTATATATTTTTAATAAAAACATTTAAATTGGAATTGTCTCTTCTATGTGTTAGCATATAATGTACATAGAATCTGGCTGTTTTAACTATTAGTAAACTTTACATTATAATGCTATATCATCTCTGAAGATTACTAAGTACTCTATTATTTATAAAACTTTATTAGATATGTATTCTGTGATAAGATGTATGCACATATATGTTTCACTTTTGTATTTAAAGAACAATCAATAACGAAGCAGCTTAAATTCACTATAAATATTCACATCACATAATTAGACCTATACAGTACATTTTACCCCATACCATTTTAAAAGCAAAACAACAATAAATAGACCTTTTGATCACTTGAAGTTTAAAGCATAATGTTAATTCATGGGGAGAAATATCAGTACCTGAATCAAATCAAAAGTATTCCTGAGTATCTCAAAAAGTAAAAATATGTATCATGAGGAAATTAATAAACAAATACAAAATTCAAGTATGTCAGATATATTATTTAAGGATCATTGGAAAAGACACACCCATATATATTGTACCCTTTTCAATAGGTTAGAAATAGTCAAGTACAATAGATTACTAAAAAATTTAAATTTTAGAGTATGTTCTTTTGATATGTTAATTATATTTTGTTAATAATATTATAGGGTACAATTTGAAGCTAAATAAAATATGTAGTATATAAAATTATAATGAATCATTTAAGAATAGTTATGTAAAGCTTAAAATATGTTTGCATATGATTGCAAAAGCTGGCCATATTAAATAACTCAGCTATAAACAGTTAAAAGTATATTCAAATGTTAAATTTTAATGGTGTAAACTTGTATTTAATAAATATTATATTTAAAGTTATGAATTATATTTGATAATTAATTAATATCGTATATTTTAAAAGTAATTTTATGATAATAAAATTGTATTTAATTCTATATTTTAAATTATTTTTCCAAATTTTTATAATTGTTTTATATAATATAATAAAGTGTTGCAATTTTACGATTTTTAGATAGAGAAATAGATTGAAAATCGTCTGCCTTAATTTTATATTGATCATGTGAGTTTTAATACATGGTTAAACACACACACACTTGTTTGAATAAATAACAAAGTTTGAAATATTTAAAAGTTGTATCATAGGATTGAATAGAATTATTTACTTATCATAAAAGCTCATGGCAAATATTCAGTTAACTGTTGGTATTACATGTTTAAACAATGCAGTAAAGACGAATACAGTTATAATAAAAATTAAATATTTTGTTTAAATAAAACTAGATAAATTGAATATTAAGAGTGGGATAAATATTAAATTATATTTTAAAAGTTATTTTAAATTTTTAAATAATTTTGATAAAGTAATAATTGATTGAAAAGTTATATTTTAAATAATATTTTTAAGTTTTATTACATCATAATTTTTATTTTAAAATTGAATTTCGTAAAACTGAATTATATGTAAATTTGATCTCAAACTAAAAGTGAGAATCAACCAATCAATTGACGTTTTTTCTGGAGTATAAAATACCATTGCACGGGGGTGTGTGTGAAAAAGTCAGATTAAAATATATCAGAAGATATAAAGGTGATATTAAATTTTAAATTTTTATTTAGTCAATTTTGTACTCTCGTACAATTTTATTTGCAAAGCTAATTGATATTTTAAAAAGTATTTGCAAAAGAGAGTTAAACTATAATATATTTAGTAATTTCATTAAAAATGTTTTGCTAAAGTTTTAAAGTTTCTTTGCTGGTGGTATTTTATCAAAGTCTAACTTAGAACGTCGCGATAATAAATAGATATGTCAAGAAGTAAAGTATATTCAGTTTATAATATTTTAAAAATGTATATAATATTTGTTGATAGTTTCATTAATAATGAACAGGAGGATTGTTCTAATGAATAAAATAGTAATGTGAAATGGACATTGTATAAGAAGCCCAGATAGAAAGATATTTTACTGTCTAAAGGTAAAGATGCATTATTTTTATATGGAAGATAAACTTGTCTAAAATTAAGTAATAATAAAACAATTGTACTTTATGGTAATTGATAAAATTTCATGTTAAAAGAGTAAAATGTTATTTTTTCTGAAGGAAATATTTTTAAAGTATATTTTACAAGAAATTATTTAAGAAAGTGAATCACGGAAAATATTTGCTAAAGCGTTTGATATATAAAACTTATGGTATTAAAAGGGTTAAACACGTTTTAGAAAGGATTTTTAAAAAACTTAAATTTT